>SJYT01015515.1:20652-50571 GCA_006410635.1 Cephalophus harveyi | reverse complement strand
GCTGAAGCCTGGCTTGGAGAATTTTGAGCATTACTTTACTAGCATGTGAGATGAGTGCAATTTTGTGGTAGTTTGAGCATTCTTTGGCATTGCCTTTCTTTGACTGACCTTTTCCAGTCTTGTGGCCACTGCTGAGTTTTCCAAATTTGTTAGCATATTGAGTGCAGCACTTTCACAGCATCATCTTTCAGGATTTGAAATAGCTCAACTGGAATTCCATCACTTCCACTAGCTTTGTTTGTAGTGATGCTTTCTAAGGCCCACTTGACTTCACATTCCAGGATGTCTGACTCTAGGTAAGTGATCACACCATGGTGATTATCTTGGTTGTGAAGATCTTTTTTGTACAGTTCTTCTGTGTATTTTTGCCACCTCATCTTAATATCTTCTGCTTCTATTAGGTCCAGACCATTTCTGTCCTTTATTGAGCCCATCTTTGTGTGAAATGTTCCCTTGGTATCTCTAATTTTCTTGAAGAGATCTCTAGTCTTTCCCATTCTGCTGTTTGCCTCTATTTCTTTCCATTGATCACTGAGGAAGGCTTTCTTATCTCTCCTTGCTATTCTTTGGAACTCTCCATTCAGATGCTTATATCTTTCCTTTACTCCTTTGCCTTTCACTTCTCTTCTTTTCACAGCTATTTGTAAGGCCTCCCCAGACAGCCATTTTGCTTTTTTGCATTTCTTTTCCATGGGGATGGTCTTGATCCCTGTCTCCTATACAATGTCACAAACCTCCATCCATAGTTCATCAGGCACTCTATCTATCAGATCTAGGCCCTTAAATCTATTTCTCACTTCCACTGTATAATCATAAGGGATTTGATTTAGGTCATACCTGAATGGTCTAGTGGTTTTTCCCACTTTCTTCAATTTAAGTCTGAATTTGGCAATAAGGAGTTCAAGATCTGAGCCACAGTCAGCTCCTGGTCTTGTTTTTGCTGACTGTATATAACTTCTCCATCTTTGGCTGCAAAGAATATAATCAATCTGATTTTGGAGTTGACCATCTGGAGTAGGAAGCGGCAACTACTCCAGTATTCTTGCCTGGAAACTTCCATGGACAGAAGAGCCTGGTAGGTTACAGTCCCTGGGGCCACAAAGAGTCGGACATGACTGAGCACACACAGAAGGAAGAGAAAATTAGACTTGATTCTCAGATCTGTTTTTCTGACTTCTTCCCTGTCTTAATTTGACTAGAGATATAAATTTTAGAATCAGACTTAGATATGAATCACAGCTCTACCTCTTAAAAAGCTGTGTGATCATGGACGAATTACTTAACTTCTCTGCCACTCAGTTTCTTCATCTGTGATATGGGGACAATAATAATATTCTACTCAAGAGTTGCTGTGAGGATTAAGTGAGACAAAGCATTTTAAGAGCTCAGCAGAATGCCTGGCCAGTAGAAATTGGGCAATAGGTGGTACCTATTCTTATCAATAAGTTATAAAGTTGACAGTAACAGGCAGGATTTGAGCTCAGTTCTACTTGACTCCAGAGCCCCCAAATTAAGTACTGTATCAAGTACCTCCCAAGCGTTCTCATCACAGCCTTTGCAAGCCCCTCCCCCAGGCTTCTGTGGTGTTGTCAATGGACTGCTCAATCTCCTGTCCACTTAAGCAGTCCCTTTGACCTTTCCTCTTGCTGTTTGCACTATGATGAGTAGTCAGTGATGAAAAGACAGAACCAGACTGAGAGTTGGAGGCCAGTGAAGGAGGGATAAGAAGACAAAACATGGTTGATGAAGTGTAAGTTGAAGGCATAGGAGTGGCCAAGGTCACACACCTGAGCCCGTGTTGCTGACAGATCCCAGCAGGAAATGTGCAAAGCCGATGGGCTAATGCCAGGACCAAGTAAGGATGTGGTTTAGACAAATGCTTCTATATAATGATTTGTTGTAACTGGGCTTCTTTTGAATGTCTGCACCCTAGCCCCCAGCCCCAACAGGTTAAGCTTGCATAGATTTTGAAGGTGCATCTAATGCTTCTATTTTCTGTCCATTTTAATCAGTCATTGAGTTCTGTTGCATTTTGATTTATTTATTTGGCTGTGTCAGGTCTTAGCTGTGGAGCACAGATTCTTCATTGTAGAGAAGACCTTAGTATCCTGACCAGGGATTGAACCCTTGTCCTCTGCACTGGAAGCCAGATTGTTAACCCTGGACCACCAGGGAAGTCCCGAGTCCTGTTACATTTTTAAAAGACTTTGTGTGTGTGTGTGTGTTCTGGCCCCTCAATCTGCCATCGGAGAATACCTAGAGGGGGTGGTGCTCCCTAGGAAGCTGCAGTCATGTAGAAGGTTCTAGATTTTACAGGGTGGTGTAAGAAAACAAAGATTAGGGAGAATCTATGTTAAGGAAGGAAGTCAGAGTTTTTATCATGCAGAGGGTGGGTTTGCCCCAGTCCTAAAGCTGGAGCAGGCCGTAAATAAGAGCATAAACAAAGAAGTCAGACATAGTGGAGATGGGAGATTGATGAGCCTAGAGGGTCAGGGCAAATGGTGGAGGTCTAATGACAGAAGGGGTGTAAACATCTGAAAGATTGCCATGTGGAGGTGTTTGTATTACTTGGGGTGAGCCTGGCTGCTCAACATAGATTTCTCAAGCAGGTCCTCCAAAGTGCTGGTCATAGCAGAGGAAAGTGAACACCTGTGTGTGTGTGTGTGTCTGTGTGTGTGTTGAAAGGGTAACCAAAAAGGGTAGCCAAAGGAACATCCTGTAGAAGGAAATTTTCTTAGAAGTCCTGTGTTTTATAATGATGCTCTGTTTTAATATTTAAAAAAATTTAAATGACACCATTAAGTGAAGTGGGCAGTCCAGAAGAGTGCTCCCTACTTAAGCTATGACATATTACAGTTTTTTGACCAGGCTGTGTGGCCTGCAGGATCTTAGTTCCCCAACCAGGTATCAAACTTGGGTCCCCTGCAGTGGAATCATGGAGTGTTAACCACTGGGCCACTAGGGAAGTCCCTAAGCTATAACTGGAAGAAACTTTGTCATTTACCTTCACCCAAAATCCCTGGCCATAGTGTGAAGAAGCACAGGTTAAGGGGCTCCTTGAAAGTGAAAAGTGAAAGTATTAGTCACTCAGTTGTGTCTGACTCTTTGCGATGCCATGGACTATAGCCAATTGGGCTCCTCTGTCCATGGACTTTTTCAGGCAAGAATATTGGGTTGGGTAGCCATTTCCTCCTCCATGGGATCTCCCCCACCCAGGGATCAAACTGGGGTCTCCCGTATTGTGGGCAGATTCTTTACCATCTGAGCCACCAGGGGATCCTTAATGAATCCTAATTACCTGCTGTTCATTGTATGTATACAATGTGAAGAGTGGCTTTTGAAGAATAAATTCTTCTTCAATTCCAGTACCCATCCTTGATTTTGATGTCCTTCTATCTATGTGCATCCACCTCATTCTTACATTCTTGCCTCAAGTATACTAGCCTTCAGTTCAGTTCAGTCGCTCAGTCGTGTCCGACTCTTTGCGACCCCATGAATCACAGCATGCCAGGCCTCCCTGTCCATCACCAACTCCCGGAGTTCACTCAGGCTCACGCCCATCGAGTCCGTGATGCCATCCAGCCATCTCATCCTCTGTCATCCCCTTCTCCTCCTGCCCCCAATCCCTCCCAGCATCAGAGTCTTTTCCAATGAGTCAACTCTTCTCATGAGGTGGCCAAAGTACTGGAGTTTCAGCTTTAGCATCATTCCTTCCAAAGAAATCCCAGGGCTGATCTTCAGAATGGACTGGTTGGATCTCTTTGCAGTCCAAGGAACTCTCAAGAGTCTTCTCCAACACCACAGTTCAAAAGCATCTCTTTATCAAATTTTACTCTGATATTATTACAATATGCACTTAATACCTTAAAAAATAATATTAAGCTTTGATTATTAGAACAATACAGGTTTACTAAAGATAGGAAACTTCTTTGAAATATTTTTTAAAAGCAGAGAATTTTATTAATTCTTTGCATCTTTACATGGACTCAAGTTCTAATGATGCAAAAGAACACATTAATATTCTCCTTCCCAGTTCCTGTTCCCCCAGCCATCCTGTTCTTTCTGCAAAGCATCCAGTTTCATCAGTTTCTTGTATATTCTTTTTGGATATGTTTTTTGCATATTTAAGTAGTTGTATGCATATATCAGTTCAGTTCAGTCGCTCAGTCATGTCCGACTCTTTGCGACCCCATGAATCGCAGCACGCCAGGCTTCCCTGTTCATCACCATCTCCGGAGTTCACTCAGACTCACGTCCATCGAGTCAGTGATGCCTTCCAGCCATCTCATCCTCAGTCATCCTCTTCTCCTCCTGCCCCCAATCCCTCCCAGCATCAGAGTCTTTTCCAATGAGTCAACTCTTCGCATGAGGTGGCCAAAGTACTGGAGTTTCAGCTTTAGCATCATTCCTTCCAAAGAAATCCCAGGCCTGATCTCCTTCAGAATGGACTGGCTGGATCTCCTTGCAGTCCAAGGGACTCTCAAGAGTCTTCTCCAACACCACAATTCAAAGGCATCAGTTCTTCGGTGCTCAGCCTTCTTCACAGTCCAACTCTCACATCCATACATGACCACAGGAAAAACCATAGCCTTGACTAGACAGACCTTAGTCGGCAAAGTAATGTCTCTGCTTTTGAAAATGCTATCTAGGTTGGACATAACTTTTCTTCCAAGGAGTAATATGCATATATTCCCCCCTGTTATTTCTCCACAAATGGTCGTTTAATAGACATATAGACAGACAGACGCACATTGTTCTGTACTTTTTTACTCTGTGTCTTGGAGACCATTCCACATCAGCACATTGATATCTTCCTCAGTTTTTCATGACAGTCCAGTGAGCAGTAGACTGTTAATCAGCAGGTCTCTGGTCTCTCCCACATCTGTCATTTGCGTCACATCAATTGTGCGGGAATACCACTCCCTTGCTCTCATACCTTGATCAATCCTACCAGCGACCCCCAACCCCATTAGCGGTGAGGAGGCCCATGCCCCGCTCCGTCTGACAGCACTCCCGTCCCAGGTCGCAGCCCTGCCAGGCTTCTCACTGTTCTTCCTGCCTCTGCCTCGTTTACTGTGTGCTCTTCTCTGCTCTTCCCAGCCTTCCTTGCCTCAAACGGATCTTCCTCTCCGTCCTTTCTGGCCAAAGTGCTTCCTCCATGACACCCCTAGCCCTCAGAGCTAACCACCAAACCCGCCTGCAGTGCAGGAGGCTCAAGAGACGTAGGTTCGATCCTTGACTCCAGTACTCTTGCCTGGAAAACCCCATGGACAGAGGAGCCTGGTGGGCTACAGTCCAGAGGGTCACAAGGAGTCGGACATGACTGAGGGACTAAGCACACAGCACACACTCTGTCTTGTCGCTGTGATAGGGACAGTGCTTGCCCCACCAGTCTGTAAATTCTGTAGTCCAGTGACCACATTTTCTTTGTCATTTACTATTTCCTGAAGCGCTTTAAATCACATCGTTGAAAGGAAATTTCAATATTTGTAAAATTTGTAAGAAGGTCAAGAAACTGGGCTCTGTGCGCTGACTCATCCAGGATGGGGTAGGGCAGAAGAGAGTCCTCCCTGCAGAGACCAAAGCTGAATCATCTCCCTCCTCCTTCTAGAAAAACAGGCTTGAGGCTAAGTGCTATTAATGCTCATCAGAGCCTTGATGGATGTGCCTAGAAGAGCTTGAAAGGAACAGGCTGAACCTTTGCAGGAAGAACCCACAATGCAAGGGCTAGTTATTGATTAGCTGCTGTGCATAATGTGACAAATGGGATTTTTACATTGAGCAGTACAAGTTCTGTGTCAGGAGAGTTAATTGATATTATTTTTCCACTTTTGGCCAATCTTATTGAAAGGATGATGTAAAAATGTTACAACTTTAATAACAGGCTATTTTTACTTTTACATAACCTCTTCCAGACTTTGCCCTAAAAAAATATTGGATAGCTGCTGTCAGAGTGAACATAGCGTTTTTCAGATAAATGGGAATTTTGGTGGGAAACAAGGTGACTTCATGTCCTATGGAGGTGGCTTTCTCACCCAGACCTTATGACTCCATCATCTTGATCATCTCCCTCTCTTACTTTTGTCTTCCCAGGTGGCTCAGTAGTAAATAAACAAACAAAACCCGATAATACGCCTGCCAGTGCAGGAGACATAGATAGGAAATCCAGCTTTGATCTCTGGGTTGGGAAGATCCCCTGCAGAAGGAAATGGTAACCCACTCCAGTATCCTTGCCTGGATAATTCCGTGAACAGAGGAGCCTGGTGGGCTACAGTCCATGGGTTGCAAAGAGTCAGACAAGAATAAGCACACAACACTCACTCACTCACACTCTTGGTTTTGGCATGACATGTCAGAGCTCAATTTTTTTCCTTCCTCCTCTGTTCTCAGAGCTAGAGAAAGATAAATAAGAATCCCCACCCTGCTTTATCTTTTGTAAACTGGAATGTGACTGGAATGTGAGAGCTGGAGGAAAGTGGAACATTCTTAAGAACACATTTTCTGCTGATTACCTCCTTTTAAACAAGAGGCTCATCTCTGTCTCCCAAAGGAGTAGACATAACTGAGACCTTAGATTTCTGGAATTTTTAATCCAGTGATCTCATCCACCACACTTCTCATTATCATTTAGTATTTCCCAGTTGTCATTCACTTATCACTCCCTACCTTTCTGGTGCTACCTATGTGTACTTTCTCACGTGATACACTCCACTCTAGGCCTGCTGGACTATGCATGGCCTCCCAGGTGTTTGGATGCTTCTTTGTGCTATCACTGCCATGTCTGGAGATGCAACAGGATTGGTTAAAACCTTAGATGGTCTAGATTCAAATTCTGTCTCTACCACTTACCAGTTTGGTATCCTGGCCAAACCACTTGTAAAGTAATATCACCTGCCTCATAAGTTGGGAGGGTGTATGTGTGTGTGTGTGTGTGTGTGTGCACGCGCGTGTGTGTTTGTGTGTGCTTGGTCATGTCTGGCTCTTTGCAACCCCATGGACTGTAGCCCACCAGGTTCCTCTGTCCATGGGATTTCCCAGGCAAGAATATTGTAGTGGTTTGCCATTTCCTTCTCCAGGGGATCTTCCTGACCCAGGGATCACAATGAGTTAATATTTACAAAGCACTAGAACAGAGCCTGGGTTGTAGTAAGAATGTTATTATCCAAATTTTTTCTAGTCTTTGAAGACCAGATAAGATCCTACCTCTTATACAAAATCTTCTCTGACTAATCTTGCTGAGCCCACAATGATCTCTTACTCCTTTGCATATTATAACGTGTGATATTTAATTTACTGAAACAGCACCTTGATACAGCTACAGAATAAAAAGGAAGGAAGAGGAAGGAAGGAAGGAAGGAAGGAAGAAAGAAGGTCAATATCTGAATTCAAATCTTGACATTGTAACTTACTGTGGGACTCTGAGGGAGTTGCTTAAGTCTTGGTTTTTCCATCTGTAAAATGGCTATCTAATACCTTAACAGGGTTATTATGAGGGCTAAGTAAGATAACGCTTGAGAATTATCTCATACACATCTTGACTCATGGTAGACCCTCAATAAATATACATGCTCTTTTTAAAAATATTTAGAATTTTGTTTTCCAGATTATAAAAGTAGAATTGTTGTAGAAAATGTAGATAATGCAGCAGGGTATAGAGAGGAAAGTTAAAATAACCTCATAAACTTCTTTGTGGAGACAACAATTTCCCTAGCCAGTAACTCCTACCTTGGAAATTAAAACACAGGTGGGTATATTTCCTTTGGTCTTTTTTCTGTGAGTGTGTGCTGACAGACATATGTTAAAAAGGGAAGAATCACATTATATGCCAGTTTTACTGTCTGCTATACTTTACATAGGCAATTCTCCAACTTATTTAGTATTCTTCAGTCATTTTTCCTGAGTCATATCATATTCTGTGTACATCTATATTTATTCAACCAAAACTGTATTGCTGGATGTGGAGGCTATATTGGGGTTTTAAGTAAAGAATGCTGCATTATATACCTTTGCATATGAATTTTTGTCACTATCTTTGATTACTTTGTTATAAGAAATGCTTAAGAAGAGAAATATTGGATCTAAGAAAACACATCAGAGGATCCTGGTACCTTCTGCCAACTTTTGCCTCTTCTAGAATTTGTATAAATTAGATTCTTACCAAAAGTGACCAAGGGTGTCCATCACATCTCACCTTTGCCAATCTTTAACTTTTTGTCTGTTTTATCTGTTTATTTGAACAGGATTATAATCTCCCTGAGCAGGCCATGCTGCTTCTTTGTATCTACCACAGAACACTGCCTGGTGTCGTTCATATAGTAGCCCTCGTGAATATTTGCCAAATGACTGCATTTCTATTCACAACTATTCCTCTGGGGTTAAAGAGCCAGAGAAAGTACCAGAACAATCACTTTCAGATTGGTCAAATTGAGACAGAGGTTTATATACTTCCCCTTGGTCTCCCACTGAGATGAGTAGAAAAGTATGAAATCACGGGTAATTGGCTCATGATCAGGGGCTAAGAGAGAACGTGCGGTGTTTTTCAGGGTCAGCTCTGCAGCATGTTTGAAATTGGCTTTCTGTACTGCTATCCATTCTTCCTTCACAACTGGGTGTGGAGAGGGGCGGGATCTGCTTTTACAGCTTTGCTGTGTGGCAGAATGAGGGGAATTTTCCAGATAGTTCCTTTTGATGGCTGTTGGCACAATTGCAGCTCTGCCTCTGGGAGCCATTAGGCTGTGGCCCCGAAAACCTGGATAGCTGTTTCAGCAGGTCAGATTGTGAGAGCCCTGTGTTTTTGTTGGCGTGGGGAGCCATTTAGGATTTCAAACCATGAATAGCCTTAACATTTTCCCTATCCTAGCTCCCTACTAAGTGCTTTGAGTAGTGGGGCTAAAGTGAGGAAAACTGTTATTGTCCCTTTTCCCTTCCAGTCCTCCCCTCATAAATGCACACCCCAAATATAGTGACCCAGATGATTTCCTGGCACTTTTCTGAATGCCAGAGTTTCTAAGGCCATCTTCTGGGAATAATGCGTTGCTTTAGAGATTTTTTTGAACCTACAAATCCACTGTGAAGATGAATGATACCTCCTCTCCCAGCCCCAGAGCCCTCTCTGCTGGCATAGTTCTCTTTTCAGGTAAAGGGGCTTAGAGTGTGAAAGCTTGCTATAGACTTGGGGACATCTAAGGGCTTCCCTGGGGGCTCAGAGGTTAAAGCATCTGCCTGGAATGCAGGAGACCGGGGTTCAATCCCTGGGTCAGGAAGATCCCCTGGAGAAGGAAATGGCAACCCACTCCAGTACTCTTGCCTGGAGAATCCCATGGAGGGAGGAGCCTGGCAAGCTACAGTCCATGGGGTCACAAAGAGTCGGACATGACTGAGTGACTTCACTTTCACTTTCAAGCCCATAATATCTCTGTGCTGGTTTCACCTGCCCATTTGCAAACTGAACACCAGTTTTATAATGCCCAGTAAACAGCTGCCCCCAGAGGCAAGTGGTATAAACTAAAAGGGTAAATCCAGGCTGATACACATTCTCACGGAGAGTTTGCTTTACCGGGAAAGGCCAGTGTGCTTCTCTGTTCCCTATAGCTCTCAGTGGTTTCCTTAGAGCAAGTATCTTTAAACTACAGGTTGGAAGACTTCTCTTAGAATTAAGAATTGTCACTGTAGCAGATGTAGTGGACTAGCATGCCAACTCCTAGTGTGTAGAGGTTGGAAAATATAAAGCTTTATTTCCCAGATTCCCTTGCAGTTTGGGTTTTGATGGGATTGAGGTTCTGCTAATTAGATCCACTTCTTGGAGACTTGGATGTGGGAACCAAGTCACATGTGGAAAGAGCCATATGTGGTAGTGTGGAGCCATGGTTGTGTGGTTCTGGAGCAGTTAGCTTTATCAACGGCTTCCCAGCTCAGCAGGCAGCTTCCTGAGCTAAGCAGCTCCCTCGGTGGCCCCGATCTATGGCACGGATTTGGGAATCACTCCTGGAGTCAGTTCCTTAGCTAGCCAACTCCCCTCTTTCATTTAATATCTTGTAGTAAATCCCTCTTTGTAAACCTGCTACATAACTCTGTAGCTGCAAAGCTATCCATTGTCTTATCTTGTTCATTTATTGGCTGAGACAAAATAAAACGTTGGAATTTGACCTCTGACCTTGGTTTTATTACAGATATCCTTTCACCAAAGATAGTTTTGGACTATCCTGTTCCCTTTTACATGCTTTTCCTGGTGATAGTGGATGACCTTACATTGAACTTTTTCCCAGAATTATGTCAATTGAACTGTTTAATTGGTACAATTTCATGCACCAATTCATACTTCATCTTTCCATAAAGAGTATTATATTATTAATAAGTATAGCTGTTTAATAATACCTATGGAATGCGTATCTGCTAAAGCTTGTAACAGACACAGAAAGGATTAGGAGAAACACTTTGCTGTTTATCAAGATATAAGTACTGGCATTATCAATTTCAACAAAACAGCACTATCCTATTATATAAATCATGGCTACGTTAATTCTTGACATCACAATACAATCATGGCATCTCATGACAACTCAAAAGATGTTAATGTGATATTGTTCCTGAGGTATCACACTAGTCTCTGATTTTAATTAGTTGTCTTATGGACTTATTTTTACCCTAGTTTGCTGAAACATTGCTATGAAAAATGGACTAAAGATATTTCAGGCATACAGGGTGCTGGTTGGAAAGGCACTGATTTACCTGGGCAGGACTATGCTCAGAAATTATAAAATTGGAATATATTCCTGAAGTGCGTTCTTTTAATCCTTGAGGGTTTTGTCCTTCAGCTAGACACAGCTACAGGGCAGGTCAATTTGAGAAAGTTAGACTGCAAGCCTGAGTGGAGAATGCTTTCTCATCTTGCAGCTTCTGTGGAAAGAGGTCTGCCTCAAGCCAGATGCTCAAGGATATGTAGGAAAAAGTATTTCTGAAGAAGGAATAAGCATTCTGTCTGCAATTCAGAACTAAAAAAGGAATTTGTTTATTGAGAGCAAGATGATGCAAGCAATATAAAAATCAAAAGCTTATCTGGCTTTAATTGACTTTTCTTTCTCTGCTTCTCAAAATGGAGTTGGATTTTATTTGTACATTTACTATGAGTCCCATCTGCTCAGAAATCCTTACAGGGGAAGCTGTGGGGCAGATTCCGTAAAGTGACCCTTTATGAGAATTCTTATCAGGGTGGGAGTAATTACTCAATGCTGCCTACTTCTTCCCCTTCTGCTTCATGTGTACTACAAAATAGTCATTGCATGCGATGGTAAGCCCAGCAATTAGCGAAAAGAAGCTCTGGAAGCCCACTTTGCCATCTCGACACTGGTCCAGGTCCTTCATTATTTTGTCCACGGCCAGAGGGTCTTTTTGATTCTGAAAAAAAGAACAGAAGCAAGAACCGTCAGTCAGTGGTTGCAGTGACGAGCTTCTTTGATTTGTTCTGCTGACTACTATATGTATAATCTCCTCATTATTTGAATTCTTGCTTTAGATCACAGTGATATTTGGAGGTCTTCTAAATGTACTTCTCTGCTTTGAGAGAGCATTTCAGTAAATTCATATTTACTGCAGGTTAGGAAAGAGGTTTCCATGGCATTCTTTTATGTAACTCAGGGACTAGAAACAGTCTATTTCTAGAAAGAGGAGAAGGAGGAGATACAGTGCCAGAGAAGGGAGATCCACGACTCTGAATTCTCAGTGCACTTAAAATCTGACTTGCTTTACTCACAGTCCAACTGTTACAACACATTTTTTTCCTTTTTTTTAAATTGGAGGATAATTGCTTTACAATATTGTGTTGGCCTCTGCCATACAAATTATTTTGAAGGTATGGACCATGGAGTTAAGTGTTAGTTGCTTAGTTGTGTTCGACTCTTCCCAACGCCATGGACTGCAGCCTGCCAGGCTTCTCTGTCCATAAAATACTCCAGGCAAGAACACTGGGGTGGGTAGCCATTCTCTTCTCCAGGGGATCTTCCTGACCCAGGTTATCGAACCCGGGTTTCCTGCACTGCAGGCAGACTCTTAACCATCTGAACCATCAGGGAAGTCTGTTACCAGTTTTTAAATTTACATTCTCTTAACAAATTTTCAATTCTTATAGCACAGTCAAGTCCTTAAAAAAGAAACTCCTTATGAAAGACCTCATGAGATGACTTAGGGAGTAAATTTCAGATCTTTGTCCTATGGATTTTGAAGCAATGCTAACGATACCCTGGGATGGGTTAGATTTAAAGAGGAAAGGCAGTTGGTCCTCTTTTCTTGGCACAGCTGAGGCCAACCTAGTGTGACTTAATATCATATTAGCCAGGTGAGTAAGTCACACACCTTGGTGGACCTTCATGTAACAGCTAAGAATTAAGGCTGGACTAGAGTGTCTCTAAAATTGCTTCTGTTCTTAATGAGTTGGCCAATCTATGTCATACTATCCTCTTTGCTGGATGTTTTACTTTGGATGTGTTTCAAAAGTAGAACTTGTGATGGAGTCATAAAACTCTCCACAACTCTCAATGCCTTAGCACAAATGCATGAACTGGAATGAATGGGTAAGATCCCTTTTGTTTTTTCTTTTCCCTTGCTTTCATGGGTGATGGGTTTAATCATCCTTTTCATGATGTTGATGCTTAGAAGTGGGAAAGTGTAGTTTCTCCTGTAGGGTCCATGCCATCAACCAGAAGTAAATATGGCCATTTACAGGTGTTAAAGGGTTCAGGGGGACTTTGCTGGTGGTCCAGTGTTAAGACTCTGTGCTTCCAATGCAGGAGGGTAGGTTTGATCCCTGTTCAGGGAAATAAGATCCCACATGCTGTGTGGTACAACCAAAAAAAGAAAACCACTAAGGGTTCTGGTAAAGCATTTATGAATCCTGTTGACTGCATACTTGAGTAAGGGAACTGACATACACAGTCTCAAGTGTGGTGGATGTTTATATAAACTGCGCTCAGAAACCCTTTAAGGTAAGCAGCAGCATTTCCAACATGCCCTAAGCAGTCAACTATAACCTGTCTATGCAGCTACCTCACTCTTTTGGTGGGTTTCAATTAATTCTGGCCTCAACCCCAGCTTCCTGGCTGTGGTCACAAGCAGTGCAATTTGGATGACATAAGCGATCAGGTTTAGAAACAAAATGCTCTGTCAATGTAGCCAGTGTGGGTGTGCCTGGAATTATGACCCCATGCTTAGAATAAATTGTCCTGCCATGTTCAGAACTGTGTTGAACACTGTATTGAACCACAAAGCCTTTAGGAAGGGTCTTTGTCTCATGGGATAGTCATCCTGGCTTCTAACTTATGTAACAACACAATTAACGAGTGTTTAGAAGCAGACTGAGAGCTTCTTTGTGAGATGGGCAGGTTTACAATGAGCACATTTTGTCCTTGAATTTTATGCTTGCCTAGAAGGATCCCAGAAAGTGAACGTGGTCTTGGAGACAATCATGTCCAGCCTCTCATTTTATAGAGCGCCTGAACGGAGGCATAGAAAGCTGACGCGACCTTCCCAGTGTTAGTTCAGGTCCTGGTCTGGTTAGTATCACAGAACTGTAAGAAAGCAGAGCACCAGTGTCCTCTAACTCATTCTAGGATAGCACTGTGGTAACTGCAGCTCTAAGATACAAGTTAAATGATTTCCCTCTGTTTATCTGACTGATACTCATAACCTATAAATCATCATGTACTATAAAACCTTATGTTTACTGAGTCAGGAGTCAGGGGCTTAACTAGTGCTGTTTACCAGGCAGATGACAAGAGGCAGGACTCTGCCTTTTACCCTCTCCTCCCCAGTGGTTCAGATGGTAAAGAATCTGCCTGCAATGCAGGAGTCACAGGTTCGATCCCTGGGTCAGGAAGATCCTGAAGATCCATCCCTCCAGGGGAAGCTCATCCCCTGGAGACAGGCATGGCAACCACTCCAGTATTCTTACCTGGAGAATTCCATGGACAGAGGAGCCTGGTAGGCTACAGTCCATGAGGTCACAAAGGGTTGGACACAGTTGAGTGACTAACACTTTCACTTTCTTTTCACCCTTTATGCTGCTGCTAAGTCACCTCAGTTGTGTCCGACTCTGTGTGACCCCACAGACAGCAGCCCACCAGGCTCCCCCGTCCCTGGGATTCTCCAGGCAAGAACACTGGAGTGGGTTGCCATTTCCTTCTCCAGTGCATTAAAGTGAAAAGTGAAAGTGAAGTCGCTCAATCACGTCTGACTCTTAGCGACCCCATGGACTGCAGCCTACCAGGCTCCTCCGTCCATGGGATTTTCTAGGCAAGAGTACTGGAGTGGGGTGCCATAGACTAATGCAATGTTCCACACCAAGTACAGTACTGATCCCTTTAAGTGACTCTGGTTGTGGCAGGCAGAGAAGGGTTTGCATTTCAATCTAGTAGCGCAGGCATAAACTCAAACTGTGCTCCTGTGTTCTCATAGCGTTATCAATGTGAAAAGCAGTTTTCTCTGGAGTGATGCTTGGCTCTCATTCAGCAGACGCTTGACACCATTCATTTAGTGTTGGAAAAAAGTTTGAAAGTCTTTATCTAAAGGGATTTAAGAAGGGACATAAGTGGCTGTGACCAGGACAGGGCACCTCCAGTGCCAGGTTTATGGACCTGAGGGCAACAAGGCAGCCTGGATGATTACTCTAGTGAAAGACCTTCTTTCCTGCAACTCTGTCTCAATGGACACAGTGACTCCAGATGGAATCTTTCTAACACCTCGTATTGTGATTTGTGTGTAGTCTCATTTCATTTCCAAACTGTAAGTTCCTTAAGAGCAGGGGCTATATGTCTTCTTTACTGTCTGTTTCCTCCCATAGTATCTTACAAACAGGAGGCACTCAATAACATTTACTAACTAAATGAATGAAAACACCTTTCTAGTAGTCACTTCCACAGGGAAAGGCTAGAAAGAGGAAGGGAAAGGAAACAGGGCCCAGAAGCATTATAACTGATTCTTTCTGAGCTTTTCAACACTTACTTCCAAAAATCCAGGGAACTCCTTTTCCATGAGTACTCTGAGGTCTTCCTTTGTTAAGTAACCTTTATCACCTGCAAATTTGTGAAATGTGAACATCATGGTTTCCATGGCGTGTTCCATTTGAGACGGCATTTTGGTGAAGTCTGTTGAAACCTATTAAAGGATGGAAAGAAACAATATACATTAACTCTAAAAATTTGTATTCATTTGTTTAGTTGTACTGGGTCTTAGTTGCCACAGGCAGGCTCTTGAGCACACAAGCTCAGTAGCTGTAGACCCACACGGCTTAGTTGCCCCAAGGCTACATTAAGTGACATGAATTACCAGTCTTTTGAGAATGGCTGGAAGAGCTCAGCCATTCAATCATTTTCCACTTCACCCCAGGTTTGGGGCCTTCCTCCTGCTGATGGGAACAGGCACTTCAGGTATTGGTGCTCTGAATGAGGGGTTTTATCTAGTTGCCTGCTAAGTTTGCATCATGAAGAAGAAAAACTCTGATCATTTGGCAAAGCAAGATCAGTGCCCCTTCATTTAACTGACAGCTACTGAGAGAACAGATGTTTCACCACTTCTCTTGGTGGCGGTGGTGGCGGGCACTGGTAAATGGGACTCTTCCATGTGAACAAGGCTGAATACCAACAGCCACAGTCAAGCGTCATTAATAAAAGCACTTCACCCCTCCAAGCTTCACTAGACCTTGTTTGGTCTCATTCTAGGGTTTAGAAATCTGCTTAATGAATTTCATCTTCTGAGCACTTTTTTTTTTTTTGGCCACACAGCATGGCTTGTGGGATCTGTGCTCCCCGGCCAGGGATTGAACCCAGGCCACTTCAGTGAAAGTGAGGAACCCTAACCACTGGATAGCCAGGGGATTCCTTGTATTCTTTACTAAAGTTAAATAACTTTAAATAAAACTTTAAATAAACTTAAAAAAAAACTTTAAATAAAGTTAAATAACTTGTTATTGATTGTAACAAAGTCATTTGCATCTTTGGTAGTAACATCAGTTGCCCTACCCAAATACAAGCTACCAAATCCTTGAGAAGGAACAAGTAACAGTATATATTAATCACTTTGGGGATCTCATATATTTTTGGTAGCACTAGACAGAAGAGCTACTCTCACAGTCTGAGGAGCAGTGGGAAAGGAAGAGCTTTTCATTGTGAATAGCGTAAAAGAAAGGAAAGGATTTGTCAGATCATTATATTCAGTTAAAATAATCTGGGGGCATTTGTCTCATCAAGGCCCAATGCCTGGTACTTAAGAGGAGCCCAGTGAATTTTGCTTAATTGGAAGGCATGCTTCACCAAGAAGAGTAGCTTTGGCTTACACCAACTAAAATCACTACTGGATAGGAAATAGATGAAATTGAATCGAGACTAATATACCACTCAAAAAAAAAAAAGGTTAGGAATTGGTTTAGAGTAGAAGGCAATGGCAATCCACTCCAGTCTTCTTGCCTGGAGAATCCCAGGGATGGGGGAACCTGGTGGGCTGCCATCTATGGGGTCGCACAGAGTCGGACACGACTGAAGCAACTTAGCAGCAGAAGCAGTCCCCAAAC
The DNA here is from genome assembly GCA_006410635.1 of Cephalophus harveyi. Lineage (NCBI taxonomy): Eukaryota > Metazoa > Chordata > Mammalia > Artiodactyla > Bovidae > Cephalophus > Cephalophus harveyi. Next base: position 34,016 of record SJYT01015515.1, on the reverse strand, counting down.
TTTTTGGCACCAGGGGCTGGTTTTGTGGAAGACAGTTTTTCCACAGATGGGGAAGGGGGATGGGGGATGGTTTCAGGATGATTCAAGAGCATTACATTTATTGTGCACTTTATTTCTAATCTGATGCCATCAGTGATCTGACAGGAGGTACTGGTCCACAGTCCTAGAGGATAGGGACCTGTGGTTTAGAGCAGTGGTTGAAGGGGAGGCTGGCATCTTCTCCGGAAGAGTCTCAGTAGGAACTGGAGACATGCATTCATTCTGGTTCCTGTTGCTGACATATGCATACTCAACAGAGATCCCTAAATGCTATCTTTTATCGAGGAGAAGGTGGAGCTGGTGAACACGAGGATTGAGCAATTACACTTTGAGTTGAAAGTCCTACCCCTTAATCCCCAGAAAAGTACAGGAATCAGCATGCCAAAGAATGTGCTACTCTAGAGAATACTATAAGCCAGAATCTGGCATGATTCATCTGGAAGACTTCTCTTGGAGAGAGCAGCAAATTAAAGGTCCACTGTGGGATGAATTCCAGAGGACTCATATCTTTTCTCCTCTCTCCTGACACAGCCAGTATCTGGCTTCACATGGCAGTGGCTTAGAGGGAGTCAGCCTCACCTGGATTGGCTCTGCAAGTCCAGCAACATAAGAGATAATAAGAGAACTGAGCCGAGTGAGTCACCTTTGGGAGAAGACTGGTATCCCACTTCAGTTCTCAGGAAATAGCTCAGGAAAGGAGTCAGCCACCACAGAGGTTTAAAAATACCTGTGCCCAAGCTCTACGGCCAGAGCACTTCACAGTCAATGCCCAAAGATCTCCGAAGCTGATCTGGCTGTGGGACACCTCATTCACTTTCTTCACAGCGCAGAACAGAAGGAAAATGCGCTGCAAAGCCAGACAAGTAAGAAAGGGAATGCAGCATGAAGAGGACCCCTAAGACAGGAAGCAAGCTACTTCAGGAACTAATAAGAAATACAGGTTGTAAGCTGAGGAAGTCCTGGCCACCCTTGAATACCTTCTTCAAGAAAGTGAGGCCTTCCTTCCTGGAGTGAGCACTCAGGTCTCAGGACACTCCAAACCCAGCCAGGGATGGTTTGCGCTTACTATGAACTGTGGGAGCTTTTCTGCCCGCATTGGATCCCCCTCTGCTGTTTACTTAGCACGTGGGCTGTGGCCACAGCAGCCAGCGCACACTCCCAGTTTGTTCCCTAGTGCTTGTACTCAGTAGATAAGTCACGTCCAACTCTTTGCGACCCTATAGACTGTAGTCTGCCAAGCTCTGTGTCCAAGGGATTCTCCAGGCAAGAATACTGCAGTGGGTTGCCATTTCCTTCTCCAGGGGATCTTCCCCACCCAGGGACTGAACTTGCATCTCCTGCATTGGTAGGTGGATTCTTTACCACTTGAGTCACCTGAGGAGCCTGTTTGTTCGGTAGACCTTCTGCAATAAGAATGCAGAACAGGGGATACTCGGGAGATCTAAGGTTGTGGAAGCAGAAATAGGTTTGAAAATCAGAGATGACCACCCTCTCATCAGTAACCAGGGCTCCTGAGGGCACGGACTAGGGCTAGGAGCACGTCATTCGGTTTTGAAGGTGAAGCCAGCACACTGAATTTAGAGTAAGATGAAGGAAAGGGGGAAGATGTGATGCACATTATTCTCCTGGCTACTGGATGGATCCTCCATTTCTTCCAGAGTGTGGTGGTAGCCTTACTGAGCCAGCCGGCCAGGCCCTCCCATCTTGGGCGTGGCTCACCCGGGCTGGGCAGATGGATTGGTTGCTAAAGCAGCAGTTCAGGAACTTCAATCTTGTGTTTCCATCACTGCCTCCACCCCACCGCCCCACTGCAAAAGTCCCGTTCTCCAGCCACCCGACGAGCTCCACCCCCAGGCAGGGGTGGTACTCTAGCTTCTGGCTCAGAAACACTTCTACTGGATGGCCTTGGGCTGAGAGGCAGCGGCATCCTCTCTGTTCCCCAGACAACCCACTGCCATTTCATCATTTATCTGCCTCTCCATCCTCGATTTAAGTTCTTATAGGGTATGGGCTATTATTCTGTTCTGGCTGCTGGTGCTGCTACGTCGCTTCAGTCGTGTCTGACTCTGTGCGACCCCAGACTCTGGCAGCTCACCAGGCTCTGCCGTCCCTGGGATTCTCCAGGCAAGAACACTGGAGTGGGTTGCCATTTCCTTCTCCAATGCATGAAAGTGAAAAGTGAAAGTGAAGTCGCTCAGTTGTGTCAGTCTGTTCTGTCTGGAAACCACTAAATAGTGGTATAGTGTTGCTAATGAGCGAATGAATGAATCCAACAATTCCCTTGGCTGGAGCTGAGGTGCAGGTGTGATTACCCTGGGCTGAAACCCTGGCCACTGGAGCAGAGCAGGAGGTGAGGGCTGGGAAGGGACAGTCAATGAATGAACAGGAGAGTACATTCCATAGTGTAGGAGAAAATGGTGTGTCCTGCTAAACAGGTCTGGTCACCCAACACCTTTTCTCTAGTTTTGGTTTATCCCTCTTGCTTGCTTTCTCACTGTGAGCTCCACAAGCTCTAACTGCCTCATTGCTGGTAACTCACATTTTTACTGAAATCATTTTATTGTGATGTCTGTGTTTCTCCTATACAGGTCTAAAGAGTGCATGCTCACGTATGTTTCTTTGTGTAACTGTCTCTTCAGAAAAAAAATGCTGGGCTCTACAAATTTAATTACAGTGGTGAGAATTCAATTTTTGCTGTACCTACACTGAGCATCTACTTTGCATGACTAGGCTCGTGTGGGCCCCCTCTCCACAGCCCCCACCCCCATGGTGCTTGACTTTGGGGAATTCACCAGCTAAGGTCATACTATTTTAAAATATGTCCTGAAATCTAGTTAACTGTGCTTCTGTGTCTTTCTCCACTAAACTGTGGGCTCCAGGAGCAGGGTCTTAAAAGCCAGCACCCTGCCTTCAGAGTCTGCTCAGTGAATCAGTAAGAAGGAAATTGACAATAATATAAATTTTGATCCTTCTGGGAGTAGCAGAGAAGTAGGGGTCCTCCTTAGAAAAGTGTCTACTCCTAAGCAATATCAAATGTTTGCTCTGGACCCATGCCCAGATCCAGGCCATAATTTCAAAAAGGAGATTTCTAAAGAGCAAGAAGTCTGATCTCTTCTGTGTCTTGTCCACACCCTAGTTTTCTTACAGCCCACCCAGAAAACAATTGGCAGAATGTTAGTAAAAACAAACATGTTATATAAATGTGTTTTAGGTGTCCTTCTTTTTGATGATTTTAAAAAGAAAAAAAGCGGGGGTGGGGGAAGGGGGGTGGGATTGGGAATTGAATTCCGAAGGCATTCTTGAATTTGATCCCTAAAGGGAATTCAGAAAAAGTGAGTTGAGGCAATGGATCTAATCCAGGCTGTCTCTCCCACCTTTTACCAAACATAAAATTTTCCCATTAAGAAAATGAGCAGCAAAATAAGAGTTCCAGATACAATCCAATAGGAAGAACTCTGAGGCCTTCCTACCCTAACAAAGAACATCCAATTTTCCTTGAAAAGTTGTCCGGTATCAGCCAGAACTGGCAAACAACAGCCATTGTGACAACAACTATTAAATCCATTGTTGGATTAGGTGGTAGTTATTTAATAAAGGGCTAGGAAGTGCTGAAAATTGTTAAAAATAATTCTTTTTGCTTTTGATGTGAGATTCCTAAATTGTTGAGTCCCAGAAAAATGAGAAGCTTAAGACTCTAAAAAGATCAGCTTTCCTAGCAGTCTGAGTGCTAATCTACACTTTATATCTCTGAAAGGATTCCATTGTTTCCTTCAACTTTAAAAGACTGGACTGGATCAAGGCCATACCAAGTGGGTAGTGTTCTAAAAAAGTCACAGGGTTGGAGCTGTCCGTGAAAAGCAAAGAGGCACTCAGTCTCAGCTCCACCCAGCCCAAGGCCTGACCTCACTGGAGAGTAGCTGCTGAAGAGGTTGGCCAGGTGCCAGACATGGGAGGCAAGGGGGCCATCTGATGTATGCAGGAAAAGCCGGGGAAGAGCATCGCCTAGAAATCAGAGTGCTTTATGCCCAGAAGACCATCAGGAAAATCTGAAGAAACAAAATAAGAATCTCCAAATGGTGGATCAAGGACCACAGTGAAGAAAGTAGCTTCTGGCTGTCAAGGGAGGAATACATCACTTGGAAGAGATGATTAAACAGAAACCAGACAGGAGTCTGTGGGGGGCAGGGCTGAGGAAGAAATTTCAGATGAATTGTGAACTCATTCCTGCCCTAATGCCTGGCATCACCTTTTGCAATTTGATGAAATACGCTGGAGGCAAAGATCACTGACAGGGTGTTTCCGTGGGCCTGGCCTCACCTGAAGGGCAGGATATAAGTCCACTGCTGCAGTTTGAAACTCATGCTGTAGGGGAAAAAGAATCTGCAGTAACTGCAAACATCTCAATGGGAAGCGCTACCTCTGAAATAAAGCTGAGGCAGCCTGCCAGTGGACATCCAGGCCGATAACCCAGCAGCTGAAACGCCATGACCCTACCAATCTAACTTGTCCTCAACCACAGTTCAGTCAAGAAACCTCTCCTTCAGATGGCCGGCCTGTCCGGGTGTGACTCATTTCCTCTTGGAAAATGCCCTCTAAAATGGCACAGTTCCCCTTTTCCTTCAGGGAGTGTTCTGTCTGAACCATCTGCAGAGTGAGTCTGGAACCATCCAGGCCACACCCACATGGTCTCACAACTGAGTCACAGACTTCCACTAGGAGAATCCGGGAGCCCTTTGTGCTAACCACGCCCTGCAGAAACCTCAAGGGAGGAGAGCGGGTGGGCTTAACGTATTCCAGTCTGGCCCAGGGCCCTGTGGTGCCTGGCACAGGGCTAGCTGCTCTGCTGGCCCCTCCACCCCCGCCCAACAAGGCAGATCCTGGGTTTCAGTTAGGTGGAGACCGCCCGAGGCTGGAGAGTGCGGTATTCAGGTCTGGGGCGAAGCACCAGTCCTTTGCCAGGCTCAAACTGTGTCCAGGTACCAACAGCTCATTGTACTGGGCCAGGTTAATCTGGGGTGTTAGATCCTTCATTAAACTTGCTTAGATCCTTCATTAAACTTGCTCTTCCTCTATCTCTGTATAGTTCCACTTGTTTAACTAAAATAGCAAGAAGGGAACCCTTTCAGTACAAAACCCACTTCAGTGGTGGCTGAAGGTGGTGGCTTCCTCCTACCCCCTCAGCAAAAAACTGTTTTATAAGGAAAACAAATAGGACCTTCTTCCCTCCGCTGGTAGAGAGAAACTTCTCGTCTAGCAGACAAATAACAAGAAGCCCAACCTTGAAGCTTCGAGGAGAGGGACAGAGGGGTGTCCTTTAGGGAGGGAACCCGCCAGCCCTCTCCGAGTCTGCACGGGCCGCCCAGCTAGGAGACTACGAACATCTGGACAGAAATCAGCCTGCAGCCGGAGCCCAAAGAAACAAGCCGGCCAGACAGGGGGCCAGAAACAGGGATTCGGGTAACTGGGGAGACGAGTCGAAAAGCAGGAAGGGGTGTAAAGAAAGATACACCGAAAGGTAGGCGAGAGCAGACCCCGGGGCACCAACGCCGAAGTACTGGTAAAGGCCGAATGCTCCCTCCTCTGGGGGTCTGGGGGGTCGCGCCGGGGAGGGACAGGGGAGGTGCTCGCCCAGCTGGGGTGTGGCCCAGAGCTGGGGAGAGGATACCCCGCATGCCCAGCCGACGCCCGACCACCACCATCGTCCCACCCCGACACCTGGGACGCCCGGTGAAGACCGCCTGGCGAGCGGGAGCCGCCGATGTGGGGATTTCCCCGGGCGCGGGCTGTGGGGCCGGGGACCGACTCACCTTGGCGGGAGGCGCAGCGGGGACGCTCGGCTGGCGGGGACGCGCGGTCTGTGAGCACAGCGCCGCGGGCAGGGCGCCTTAGTACGTGGGGGTGGGGGGGGGGCGGGGGGAGGCAGGAGGAGCCTGGGCGGGTGTCAGGGCCTCGGCTCACCCCACCTCTTCCCCTCCCTCCTCTTCCTGCCCGCCTCCCTCTCCCCCACGCCCCGCCACACTCACACCTCGGGCGCAGCGCACACACCCTTCTCTCGCTATGCGGAGTAGCCTCGCTCCAGGCCTCCACCCGCCCCCAGAGAGAAAGACATTGTAAACTCTTCCTACTCAAATGCTCTCGAATATTTTCGTGCCTTTCCTCTCGGGTTTGCTTTTAGCGAGTAAGTGTGCAAATCAAAGAATCTAGTCGTCCTGCGGGTGGGGCGCGCTGGCCCAGAACCAGATTGTAAGCTCCTCGTCTGTTAACTACAGGTCTAGGAATTATTTTCTAGATGATATTGGAGGGAGGGGCACCTGACGCAAAGGCGTCAGACTTGGTTTCAGATTAGACTCTAAGAGGTAAATTGAGAGGGTTCCAAGGCCTGCGGGGGTCTCCCCCCTCACCCGCCGCCCGGCCTACGGGCTGTTCTCGGAGAAGCCGAGTTCACTACCCGCCGCAGTGAAGGGGGTGGTGGTGCTGTTTGGCTTTTTAGCTCCAGGGCATTACAAACCTTTGGTTGAACTGGAAATTGACCCCTCTTAGTGTGCGTGGCAGTTTCGGCTGTAGTTGACATTATTAAAACCTGTTTAAGAATCTCCTTTTTTTCCTTTTTTTGTCCTGAAATTGGCCTGTTTGGTCCTCAAAGCACTTCAGAAGGAATTTAGAGAAAACCTAAGGGTTTCCTAGCTGGTGCTATCCACTCCCCCCCTCACCCTCAACATTTATTTTAATTGTGGTTCAGGGTTAAATGCAAACTACTAGCAGCTGTTGGTGGAAAAGGGCCCAGTCCCAAGTCCTGGGTTTTCCTTTGTTCCCAGGGGAGGTCCTGGGAGGAGTGAGTGATCCCTGAGGAATGAGCAGTCTTGGGGAATCCTCCAAGTGCCTCCATGTGACTAATCTGAGCTCTCGCCAGGAAAACTCGGATTTCAGTTCTCACTCCACAGAGTTCCTCAACCCTGGTGCTGAACGTTCAAGGGGGCAGTTCTGCAGTCTTCCCATAGGCTTCCTAAGCTCTTCCTAGGCTGTTGGCTACAGTCAAGAGTGGAGAAAATTCTCGATCCCTTTAGATCCAGGAAAGATGCAACTGGATTTAGAATGAGAACACCTGAGTTCCTATACTATGCACTCCTTGATTCCTTCATTTGATTTGTAATGTTTAGGAATGTTTAGTGTATGTACTTGGAGAAGGCAACGGCACCCCACTCCAGTACTCTTGCCAGTACTGAAGTGACTTAGCAGCAGTGTATGTACTAGGGCCTGGGGATTCGGAAATCAAAGAATCAGTCTATCCCTCAACTTCAGCCTTGTTGGAAGATAGATTAGCAAACAAAATCCACTGAGTTCAGTGAATGGTAGGGATGCTATCGGACACTGTGAGCATTGAGGAGGCACCTCCAAGTCCCCATGGAATGATCACAGAACAATTCCTGGAGCAGGAACATTTGATAGACGTTTTAAAGATAATATTTACCATGACTTTTAAATTGTTTGTAAAAAAAGGTACATTCTTCTTGTAGAAGGTTTGGAAAATACACCAATGTATAAGGAGAAAAATAAAATCACTTGTAAATGCATGGACCAAAGATAAACATTTTTATGTATATCCTTTTTTTTTTTTCATATTTATGTGGTTGCATTGAGTCTTTGTTGGGCCCAGTAGTAGCCCCATGACATGTGGGATCTTTCTGGACCAGAGTTCAAACCCACGTCCCCTTCATTGGCAGGCAGATTCTCAACCACTGGACCACCTGGGAAGTCTTGGGTAGTAGTTATTTAGTGAAGGGCTGCTGCTGCTAAGTCGCTTCAGTCGTGTCCGACTCTGTGCGAGCCCGTAGACGGCAGCCCACCAGGCTCCTCCGTCCCTAGGATTCTCCAGGCAAGAACACTGGAGTGGGTTGCCATGTTCTTCTCCAATGCACGAAAGTGAAAAGTGAAAGTGAAGTCGCTCAGTCGTGTCCGACTCTTAGTGACCCCATGGACTGCAGCCCACCAGGCTCCTCTGCTCATGGTATTTTCCAGGCAAGAGTACTGGAGTGGGGTGCCATTGCCTTCTCCGAGTGAAGGGCTAGGAAGTGCTAAAATTTGTTTAAAAAATTCATTCTTTTTGCATTTCATATGGAATTCCTAAATTGTGATGTTGATTATAAAATTATGTATCCTATTTTTGCTCCATAACTGATCTTTACTATTTATATGTCATCAAGAGCATGATTGTTCATTTACTCATTGCTTTTTATTTTTTCACTCAACAAGTTACTGCAATTGACTCTTTATATCTGAGAGTTCTTCATCCTCAAATTCAACCAACCGTGGATCAAAAATATCCAGAGAAGTAATTTCATAAATGTCCAAAAAGCAAACTTGAATTTGCAGCAATTTGCATATTTTGCAATTGCAATTTTGCATATTTTGCAGTCTTTACAATTATTTGCATTCTGTTAGATATTAAAATGAACTTATAAAACAGAAAGATACAGACTTATAAAACGAACTTATGGTTGGGGTCAAGGAAGGGATAGTTAGGGAGTTTGGGATGGTCATGTACACCCTGCTGTATTTAAAATGGATAACCAACAAGGACCTACTGTATAGCACAGGGAACTCTGCACGATGTTATGTGGCAGCCTGGATAGGAGGGGAGTTTGGGGGGAGCAGAATGTATAGGATGACTGAGTCCCTTCCCTGTTCATCTGAAATTATCACAACATTGTTAATCACCTATACCCCAATACAAAATAAAAAGTTAAAAAAACAACAAAAAAAGAAAAGAAAAGTAATCTAGGGGTGATTTAAAGTACACCAAAGGTTGTGTGTAGGTTATATGTGATACTGTATCATATTATATAAAGGACTTGAGCATCCGTGGATTTTGGTATGTGGGGAAGTTTCTGGAATCAGTACCTACAAGGATACCAAGCAACCACTGTATTTGATTACACTGTAGCTCCTTTAGTCTCTTCTCTGGCCTGACAGCCAGACTCTCAGGGCTCCCAGGCCTTAGTGGCTACAGCTTCACAAGACAGATGGAACTTGGGTTTCCAAAGCACTGTGCTAAGTGCCGAAAGTATAGTGGTAGGAATGGGTGCAGGATGGACTTCCCTGGTGGTCTAGGGGTAAAAAAAACCCACCTGCCCATGCAGGGGACATGGATGGGTCCCTGGTCTAGGAAGACTCCACACGCCACGGAGCAACTGAGCCTGTGTGCCACAACCACTGATCCTGCACGCCCTAGAGCCTGTGCCCCGCAACGAGCGAAGCCACCTCAGTGGGAAGCCCACAGAGAGCAGCAAGAGTAAGCCCGTGTGCAGCAACGAAGACCCAACGCAGCCAAAAGTAAAGCATTTGAAAAATGGTTGCAGGTTAGACACTATCTCTGCCCTCTTGTGACATTTTTTTTTACTCTAGGTACTGGTAGATCCATAAAGCTCTAAGTACCTGCCATGCCTTTCATCTCTCTCTAGGAGAGGTGGTCCCAGGCAATTCTTTCTCCAGAAGGTGGTTATCCTTTAGAAACCACAGGTTAACAGAGCCAGCTCTGTTTCCTGAGTGACAGCTGATCAGACCAGGGACTAGTGCTTGAGGCAGAGCTGCCCACCAAGGATGGTAAGGTGGTAGGGGGTGTGGGGGAGATGGGGGAAGAGGAGCAGACTGAATGGCCACCAGAGGAATGGGAACAGATTGGAGACAATGTGGAGCAAAGAGGAGGTGGTATTCATGTTCTCCACCAGGGCCATTGCACACTCCAGCACAGGAAATACTGGGAGTAGGGGATGTGTTCTACTAATGAGGGAGTACTGGGTATTTTTCCCAGTTCTCCATGTCACATAGCAATGAAACCCACTTCCCAATGGTTCTCAACTCTTGCATTTGTGGTTGCAGCAAAGAGGGCATGATGTCCACCAGAAATGTGTTCTTCCTATCACAGTGTAGAGGTGTTGCTGAGAAGAGGCTGCTGAGCCAGAGATTATATTCCTAGCAGGGCCTAGATCTGATAGAGTGCCTGAAGAACTATGGAATGAGGTTCGTGACATTGTACGGGAGACAGGGATCAAGACCATCCCCATGGAAAAGAAATGCAAAAAAGCAAAATGGCTGTCTGGGGAGGCCTTACAAATAGCTGTGAAAAGAAGAGAGGCGAAAAGCAAAGGAGAAAAGGAAAGATATAAGCACCTGAATGCAGAGTTCCAAAGAATAGCAAGAAGAGATAAGAAAGCCTTCTTCAGTGATCAATGCAAAGAAATAGAGGAAAACAACAGAATGGGAAAGACTAGAGATCTCTTCAAGAAAATTAGAGATACCAAGGGAACATTTCATGCAAGGATGGGCTCGATAAAGGACAGAAATGGTATGGACCTAACAGAAGCAGAAGATATTAAGAAGAGGTGGCAAGAATACACAGAAGAACTGTACAAAAAAGATCTTCACGACCCAGATAATCATGATGATGTGATCACTAATCTAGAGCCAGACATCTTGGAATGTGAAGTCAAGTGGGCTTGCTTTTGAAGTGTGGCATTGGAGAAGACTCTTGAGAGTCCCTTGGACTGCAAGGAGATCCAACCAGTCCATTCTGAAGGAGATCAACCCTGGGATTTCTTTGGAAGGAATGATGCTAAAGCTGAAACTGCAGTACTTTGGCCACCTCATGCGAAGAGTTGACCCATTGGAAAAGACTCTGATGCTGGGAGGGATTGGGGGCAGGAGAAGAAGGGGACGACCGAGGATGAGATGGCTGGATGGCATCACTGACTCAATGGATGTGAGTCTGAGTGAACTCCGAGAGATGGTAATGAACAGGGAGGCCTGGCGTGCTGCGATTCATGGGGTCGCAAAGAGTCGGACAAGACTGAGCGACTGAACTGAACTGAACTGAACTGAACTTGTACTTCATGTGACTCAGTGACTAGTCATCAGCAGAATGGGGCTGGAAGGGATGGGTGTCACCTGAAGGCCAAAGGGGGTAAGAGATGACTTTCCACGTTCTTTTTCTCCATCTTCTGAATTCTGAAATTCTAGGGGTAGAGGAGCCACGGCTGGAAGGAGCCCAAATCCCTGAATCACCGAGTGGAGGAAAACCACCAGCTAACCAGGAACATTTTCATCTGACTAGTTTTGTGGGTGAGAAAGAAACTCATAATTTGAATATGTATTTGTTACAGCAGAACAGGGTGGCTTTTTTCTTGAACACTCGTATTTTGGCTGCTGCTGCTGCTGCTGCTAAGTCGCTTCAGTCGTGTCCGACTCTGTGCGACCCCATAGACGGCAGCCCACTAGGCTCCCCCATCCCTGGGATTCTCCAGGCAAGAACACTGGAGTGAGTTGCCATTTCCTTCTCCATTGCATGAAAGTGAAAAGTGAAAGTGAAGTCATTCAGTCGTGTCTGACTCTTAGCGACCCCATGGACTGCAGCCCACCAGGCTCCTCTGCTCATGGGATTTTCCAGGCAAGAGTACTGGAGTGGGGTGCCATTGCCTTCTCAAAAAGATTAAGTGGCATGTATAGTAATCACACTATTATACTGGTCACATTTTAGCATCATGGTGGCACTGTTTAAGTAGACCCTTTTAGCGCCCTGATCACTCTCAGATACTCAGGAGACAAAGTTCTGGCAAGTCTGGCAAATGCATAGTTTCTTTTTTCTTCACATGCATCAAGTTGCGCCCGGCACTGCATGGAAACTATGGGCAGCAAAGCTCAACATTCTGTCTGCTCAAACATGGTATTAACGGTTTGAATGGTAGTTGTAACAAAAGGAAAGTTTATTCATCAATTATGGAGCCCTAGGAAGGAATCACAACAGTCCTCTACAGCAGTTCAGTTGAGAACTATCAGTTTACAGTTGCCTGGTCAAGACTTTTTGCTAGCAACCCCCCAAACAAACAAAACAACAGGAGCTTTCCTGGTGGTCCAGTGGATAAGACTCTGCACTTCCAGTGCAGGGGTCACATGTTTGATCCCTGGTCAGGGAACTAAGATCCCACATGCTGAGCAGCTGGGAAAAAAAATAAATAAAAAATGAAACAACAGACCTCCCCCCACCTCCGCTGTGTGTGAAAGTGAAAGTCGCTCAGTTGTGTCCAGCTCTTTATAGTGCATGGAATTCTCCAGGCCAGAATACTGGAGTGGGTAGACTTTCCCTTCTCCAGGGGGTCTTCCCAACCCAGGAATTGAACCCAGGTCTCCTGCATTGCAAGTGGATTCTTTTATCAGCTGAGCCACAAAGAAAGCCCAAGAATACAGGAGTGGGTACCCTATCCCTTCTCCAGTGGATCTTCCCGACCCAGGAATCAAACTGGGGTCTCCTGCATTGCAGGCGGATTCTCTACCAGCTGAGCTATGAGGGAAGCCCATGGCTTTACTAGTATACCCTCAATAGGGGAATATAATTTATTAAACATTTCCCATATTTTTTGACATTTAGGTTGTTAGCAGTGTTTTACTGTCATAAGTAATGCTGCTGCTAAGTCACTTCAGTCGTGTCCGACTCTGTGCGACCCCATAGATGGCAGCCTACCAGGCTCCCCTGTCCCTGGGATTCTCCAGGCAAGAACACTGGAGTGGGTTGCCATTTCCTTCTCCAACGCATGAAAGTGAAAAGTGAAAGTGAAGTCGCTCAGTCGTGTCCGACCCTCAGCGACCCCATGGACTGCAGCCTTCCAGGCTCCTCCGTCCATGGGATTTTCTAGGCAAGAGTACTGGAGTGGGGTGCCGTTGCCTTCTCTGTCATAAGTAATAATTAAATATAAAAGGTCTGCTTTTGAATAAATAGCTTTGCCCACATGTTTATTTTCTTAGGAAAGATTCCTATCAGAGACTGTCCTTTTTCTTTGTTTACATGGATCTTAAAGGACAAGTAGGGTCTAGCCACATTCTGTGGGGGCAGATAGGAGGGAGAAGCATGTCCCAGGGCATGGGGTTGTGAGGTATCCTATTTGTTCCAGGAATTGCCCCTGCACAGGGAGAATGCAAAGTCCCTGAGGGCCTTGGAGGGAGGATGAGTCCCCAGAGGAGGTGCGTTTTGAGGGGAACCTGGTTTTCTTTGCTTGTTACTGAACTAGACTTGCGTCTGTTTTTGCCCATGGGTAGTAAAGTCAATCTGCTGACTCCAGGTTATAGCAGAGAAAGTGCAGCATTTATTGTAAGGTTTCAAACAAAGAATTCAGGGCAGCTAATGCTCAAAAAGCCTGAACTCTACCATGGGTTTCAGGGAAGAATTTTTTTTTTTAATTTACTTTTTGTTGGAGTATAATTGCTTTATGATGTTGTGTTCATTTTTGCTGTACAACAATGTGAATTGGCTATATGGAAACAGTGTCAGAGTTTATTTT
>SJYT01015515.1:0-12009 GCA_006410635.1 Cephalophus harveyi | reverse complement strand
GCTGCTGCTGCTGCTGCTAAGTCGCTTCAGTCGTGTCCGACTCTGTGCGACCCCACAGATGGCAGCCCACTGGGCTCCGCCATCCCTGGGATTCTCCAGGCAAGAACACTGGAGTGAGTTGCCATTTCCTTCTCCAATGCATGAAAGTGAAAAGTGAAAGTGAAAAGTGAAAGTGAAAGTGAAGTCGTGTCTGACTCAGCGACCCCATGGACTGCAGCCCACCAGGCTCCTCCATCCATGGGAGTTTCCAGGCAAGAGTACTGGAGTGGGGTGCCATTGCCTTCTCCAGGGCATATGTATGGCCCTATAATAATCCAGATAAGCCTAATGTCAAAGCCTCCCTTTTGCCACTACCCATCCCTGCTTTTCTTTGGGTAGAACAGCATCAAGGACAGCTGCTTAGGAACAGAACCATAATCTAGCCAGGAACAAAGGGAATATTCCCAAATAGCTCTGATAGGAGGTAGTATGTGTGGCCAGTGTTGCATGGGGTAGAGACAGTAAGACCAGCAAGAATTTGGAAAAGCAGTCTCCCTCTGATAGGATCCTTAAGAATAACTTCATGGAAGATAGGATTTGACAAGAATCTTGAACATTGGGTCTCTATCCCATTTGCTAGGTATCAATAGGGCATGTGAAACAGGTACTGAGAGGAGGACAATCCAAGGGGAGGAATAACATGAATAAAAATACAGAGGAGCAAATGTGCGGGACACATCTGGAGAAGCAACAACCAGAAAAAGGGTTAAGGTGAGGGATAAGGGCTAGATTATTGATGCTTTTGAGTTGCAGACTACAGATTTAAATTGTAAATACAACTCTACTACAGGAAGCAGAACCACTGACCACTGGGGGTGGGGGAGAATGGGGGCCAGAAGATGACAGGTGAGGCTGGTCGTGATACAGGCCTGCACTGGAATGGTGGTGGTAAGAGTAGGCAGGAAAGTGCAGATTTGAGAAAAGTCTGCAGAAAGAGTCCTCAGGGCGGCCGCTACTGAGCTGCAGGACTTGAGGAAGAGGAACAATCACGACCACCCGGAATTGTCCAGCCTGGGCACCCGGAGTATCATGGTGCCTGCCCAGTGCAGAGAGGAAACATTGGCTTGGGAAGGAAGGTGATGAACAAACTACCGGTGGGACGTCTAAGTGGGAGTGACCTGCTTTGTGAGCGGTTTCAGTTGCCTGCCTCCCTGGGCAGGGCCCTCTGGCTCCCTGGACATATTTCGCGGTCAGGCCAGGGTCTGGCAGGATGTGATGAGAACATCACACTGGTATTTGGGAAGCTGGGTGCAGCTGCTCGGCTGGGTGCTTTAGGGAATGTGTGGATGAGGGTGACACGTTCCCTGTGCTTGAGGAATTCACACCCCTTCGAGGAGATGGGCAGTATAGAAGAGAGCAAAGAGGGGGCAGAAGGTAGATGTAGACTGGTTACAGAACCAGCACCCTCAAGGTTCTGGTCATATATCATCTTCATTGTAAAGCCTCCCTGAATTCCCGTGCCCACCTTCCACCACCACAACTGGGGCCCTCCCTTAGCACCTCATGGCCCTCATTACAGCGTCTAGAAATTGTGCGCTTGTTTATCTCCCTCACCACCTATGGGATCCTTGGGGACAGAGGTTTGTCTTGGCGTGTTCTATATTCTGAACAGAATACAGTGAGTGTTGACCCTCGGTGGATGTTGGGAGGAAGTGTAAATTGTGGGTCAACATGGGCTGCTGAAGGAATTCCCTGGTGGCCTACTGGTTAGGATCTTGGGCTTTCCCTACTGTGGCCCAGGTTGGATCCCTGCCCAGGTAACTGAGGTCCCACAAGGCACACAGTGCAAACAACAAAAACTTGAATTGCTGAGAGGAGTGGTCCTGGCTCAGGATGGCATGCCCTAAGGTTAAGAAGGGCTTTCCTGGTGGCTCAGTGGTAAAGAACCTGCCTGCCAAAGCAGGAGCCTTCATTCAGCCTACATGACCTTCCCTGAGTTCCAGTGGGCAGATGCAAGCCGTTGTTAGTTAGGGAAGGGAGGGTATGCAGAGAAATAAACAATCAAGAGCAGCCTTGGGGCAAGGTCCTGCTTCCCCATCAATGGATACACACAATAGTATCTTCAAGCTATTTTGCAGATACTGAAACCTCTTCCAGGTGGGAGAAGTTAATGATTATGGATGGTAGGCTGGCCACAGGCATGTAGACCCCAGACTAGTTGACCTGAAAGCTGACAATGCTGACTCCTACTTAGCTCACCACTAACCCATCAGAACAATGTCCACAAGCTGATCACGCCCTCTTTGAACACTTATTATAAAACCTGTTGCTATCTTCCCCAAGTTGAGACACATTGTTTTGAGATGAGCCCACAGTGTTCCCCTTTGCCTGGCAAAGCAATAAAGCTATCTTCTTCTACTTCACCCAAAACCCTGTAGATTTGATTAGACATCCATGTATAGAGAAGCCAAGCTTTTGGCATCACTCTTGTGAAGCAACTCTCCATCTACTTGATCCAAAAGAAGGTGATGTACTTTTTTCTTGTTTGTATTTAATGAAAGTAGTTGAGGTAAAGTAGAAGGAGGATTAGAAAATTGGGGTTTGAATTCTGGTTCTCCCGTTTGGTCTAGGACCTGGCCCCACATGCCAGGGGGCAGGCACCATCCCCAACATCCCCCTGGACCCCAACCCCATTCACCAGCCAGCAGACACCAGCCCCAGAGCCACCGCAGACCTGCAGTCTGCCATGGCAGGACACAGCCAACTCATCAGCAGGCCAGAACAGGCCCTGGGAGCTCCCTGAGCCCTGGTCCTCTCTACCAGCTGGCCAACACGGCCAGCAGGACCCTCGACCAGTGGTCCTGGGATCTGGCTCCACTGGATATCAGCAGGCTGATGCCAGCTTCAGGACCCCCAGGGCCCTGTAAACAGAGACCCCTGGGCCTTGACCCCACCCACTAGCAGGCCAACACTGGCACTGAGATACCGTGAACTCTTCAGCCAGCCGCCCCATGATCAGCCCTACTCACCAGTGAGCCAGCACTACCCCAGAGGCCACCCCCTGCCCCAGCCTGGGGTTCTGCCGCTGGCTGCCTTGTGACCCAGCCCATCAACCAGCAGTCAGCTGCCTCCACACAAGGCTGGGCCTGGCAGCCCACTGGACCAGGGTCCAGCCGTGCCTACCAGATTGTCCACGGTAGTCTGCCACCACAACAGAAGGATCCACGCAGCTCACATAGAAGGCACCCCTAGAGCATGTAGCCCTGGTGACCAGAAGGGAATGTGCGGCCGGAACTCATAGGACATTTCCTACAAAAGGCCACATCTCCAAGGCTGAGAAATATAACCAACCTACCAGATACATAGAAATATAAACAACAAATTAGGCAAATGATGCACCAGAGAAACATGTTCCAAAAAAGGAATAAGACAAAACTCTAGGAAAGCCAAGTGAAGTGGAGATAAGTAAGCTATTCAATAAAGAGTTCCAAGTAATGATCATAAAGTGATCAAAGAACCCGGGAGAAGAATAGATGAACACAGTGAGAAGTTAGAAGTTTTAAATAAAGAGTGAAAAAATCTAAATAAGAACTAACAGAGATGAAGAAAAGAATACAATAACCATAGTAAAAAAGAATACCCTAGAAAGAATCAATAGTTAGATTAAATAATACAGAAGAAAGAATCAGTGAGATAAAAGATAGTAGTGGAAATCACAGAAGCTGAATAGAGAAAAGAAAAAAAGAATAAAAAAAGATGACATTGTATATGTTAGTTACTCAGTTGTAGCCAACTCTTTGCTGCCCCATGAATTGTAGCCTGCCAGGCTCCTCTGTCCATGGAATTCTCCAGGCAAGAATACTGGAGTGGGTTGCTATTGCCTTCTCCGGGGGATCTTCCCAACGTGGGGATTGAACCCAGGTTTGCAGGCAGATTCTTTTTCATCTGAGCCACCAGAGAATCTCCAAAAGAGATGAGCACAGTTTAAGGGGCCTTTTGAGACACTCAAGTGTACTAATAGGGGTCCTTGAAGGAGAAGAGAGAGAGTAAGGGGCAAATAATGTATTTGAATAGCTTAATAGCTGAAAACTTACCTACCTGAGAAAGGAAACAGACGTCCAGGTCCAGGAAGCACAGAGAGTTCCAAACAGGATGACCCAAAGAGGACCACAGCAAGACACAGTGTAATTAAGACGGCGAAAATTAAAGACGAAGAGAGACTGTTAAAAGCAACAAGGGAAAAATAGCAAGTTCCCTACAACAGGAACTCCCATGAGGCCACCAGTTGACTTTTCAGCAGAAACTCTGCAGGCCAGAAAGGTGTGGCATGATACAATTAAGGTGATGAAAGGAAAACACCTACAGCCAAGAATGCTTTACCCAGCCAGCCTCTCATTCATATTTGATGGAAAGATCAGATGTTTTATAGACAAGCAAAAACTAAAAGAGTTGAGCACCACCAAACCAGCTTTACAAGAAATGTCAAAGGAATTTCTTTAAGCAAAAAAGAAAAGGTACAACTAGAAACATAAAAATTATGAAAGGAAAAAAAAAAAACTGGTAAATGCAGATACATAGTAAAGGTAGCAAATCAATCAGGTACAAAGCTAGTAGAAAGGTTAAAAGACAGAAGTAGTAAAATCATCTATATCCGCAATAAATAGTTGAAGGATACATGAAACAAAAAGATATAAAATAAGATGTCAAAAACAATAATCATGGTGGGAGGGGAGTAAAAATGTGGGGTTATTAAAATGCATTTGAAATTAAGAGATCATATAGATATAGAGAGAGATCATATATAAGATGCATAAATAAATCTCATGGTAACTAGGTTCTCCCATTCATTAGCTTTGAGACTTAGGACAAGTCACCTAATGGTCTGAATTTGTTTTTTCATCCTCAAACTAAGGATAATAAGAACAATATTTGGGAAGCCCACAGCATTTTAAATTTTATTTATTTTTGGCCTTGCTGGGTCTTTGTTGCTTTGCACTAGTTGTGGCAGGCGGGAGCTGCTCTTGGTTATGGTTCATGGGCTTCTCACTGCAGCGGCTTTTCTTGTTGCGGAGCACAGGCCCCAGGCTTCAGTCATTGTGGCTCACGGGCTCTAGAGTGCAGGTTCAGTAGTTGTGGGGTATGGGCTTGGTTGCTACGTGGAATGGAGAATCTTCCTGAACCAGAGATCGGATATGTTCCCCCCACATTGGCAAGTAGATTCTTATCCACTGTGCCTCCAGGTGAGCCCACATGTAGCATTTTGCAAGTCATTTTTATATATCCATTCAGGAGCTTACTGAGTGCCAGCTACATGCCTGGCACTATCTAAATGCTGAGAATATAGAAATAAAGACAGTCTCTGCTTGGGGAACCCCAGTCTATCCGGGAAGGTGGGCAAAGCAACATGTGAGCTGAAGAGTATTGTGGCCAGCATGTCTCTGGTTGTTGCGCAGAGCAGAGAGCAGAGATGGCAGAGCTGGGCGAGGCTTCCTGAAGGAGGCAGTCACTGAGACTAACTTGAAGGATGAGTCAGAGGAAGGTGGGGGGATGAGAGAGTAGGGAGAAGTGTCTAGAGAACTACAGATGATTTGGAAGGTTTTGTGGGCATGTGGAAAGTGTATTCAGAGGTTGCCAGAGATGAGGACACAGAATCTGCAAAGGGCCAGATCACAAAGAGCTACTGGTGCTGAGTGAAGGGATTTGAACTTTATTTTGAATACTGTGAGAATCATCGTGAACTTAATACTTATATACATCCTTCTGATTATAAAAATAATCTGTATCCCTTGATAGAAAATTGAATATAGAAACATATAAATTAAAAAAAAAGAGGGGGGATGTCCCTGGTGGTTCAGTGGTTAGGACTCCATGCAGGGGGCATGGGTTCAAGGGGTTCAACCCCTTTTCAGGGAACTAAGATCCTGCATGCTGTGTAGAGCAGCCAAGAAAGAAGGAAGTATCCAGAGATCACTGTTGTTCATGTTTTAGTAAATATCCTTGAAAGTATGTGTGTATGTCTCCTATATCCTGGCTACTTAAAATGTAGTTCATGGACTAGAAGCAGCGGCATCACCTGGGAGCTTGGTAGAAATGCAGAGTCTCAGGTTCCACCCCAGACTCAGGGGATCAGAGTCTGCCGCTGAGTGGAGCAAAATGCACACAGTGTGTTCCGAAGCGCCTCACTGGTAGTGACGGAGTTTAGGGAGAGGACGAGCCACACTGGGCAGAGTGGGAAGACAGGCTTCTTAGAAGGCAGGGGACTTGGGGTCAGTTTTGTAGAATATGTGGAATTAGGCCAAACAGAGGGAAGGGAAACAAACAAATGGCTTAGTGGTCAAGATAGGGTTTGGAAGTGTCTTAGTCAGAGTTCTCCAGAGGAACATAACCAAAAGGATGCATGGGTACAAATAGAAGGAAATTAATTATAGCAAATGGCTGATGGAGGTGATGGAGGCTGAGAAGTCCCATGATATGTTGTCTGCAAGCTGGAGGTCCTGGGAAGCTGGTACTATAATTTAGTCCGAGACAAAAGGCTCAGGAATTCAGAGGATAGATGTTGTAAGTCCCCACCCAAGTCTGAAAGTCAGAGAACCACGAGTGTCAAGGTCAGAGAGCCGCAGAAGTGGGTGTCTCAGTTGGAAAGGGTGAATTCGCCGTTCTCTCTTTTGTTCTACCCAGGCTCTCAGGGATGGGCTGCTGCCTGTTCACAGTGGGAGGACCTTTCGCTTTACTCCGTCTACCGATACAAATGCCAGTCTCTTCCAGAAACACCCTCACAGCACACCAGAAATGATGTTCTATCAGCTCTCTGGGCATCCCTTTTGCCCAGTCAAGGTGACACATATGATTAACCATCATGTGGAGTCAGACAGAGTTGGCCTTCCCTCTTATTTGCTGTGAGACTTGGGGAAGGTTTGCAGTCTCTCTGTGCCTTAGTATCTTACTCCATGAAATAGACATTAATAATTGTGATTATATTATAGGATTGCTAAGAGGAATAATTGTTAAGATATAATGTATGTAAAGTCCCAGGTGGCACCATGGTAAACAATTTGCCTGCCAGTGCAGGAAATACAAAAAACTTGGGTTAGATCCCTGGAGTCGAGAAGATTCCCCTGGAGGAGTAAATGGCAATCCACTCCAGTATTCTTGCCTGGAAAATCCCATGGACAGAGGATCATGATGGGCTACAGTCCATGGGGTTGCAGAGTCAGACATGATGCGATTGATGCATGCAAAGCTCTTAGATACATGGTAAGTACTTAATAAAAGTTAATAGCTATTAGAATTATTACCATCAATGCCAACAATAAGCATATGACATTTAGGACACGGAAGACACTCAATAAATTTAAACTGAATCATGTCAAGTTGAATTCCATGTGAAGGAAGAAATAGCAGAGGTGCAGAGGTAGTGGAAGGCCTGACAAACTAGGTTGAAGAGTGTATTCTAGTTAAGAATGCAGAAATATAGACCAACATGAAGTGCTAGTTGAAGTGTGACCGATTATGACTTTCACTGATGGGAGAAACTATAGGGACGTAAAAGGAGAAGTTCAAAGGCTGAGTTTGAGTCTTTTTTAGAAAAAAAAAATTTTTTTTATTCATTTATTTGACTGTGCTGGGTCTTAGTTGCAACATACTGGATCTTAGCTGTGGCATTGTGGGATCTAGTTTTATGATCCAGGATGGAACCTGAGCCCCCTACCTTGGGAGTATGAAGTCTTAGGCCCTGAACCATCAAGATAGTCCCTGAGTTTGAGCTAACGTACAAGAAAAAGAGTTGGCAAAGGAAACAAAAAGGATGAGAGGTTGCTAAAAGGAAGAAGGGATCCTTGAAAAAACGTCTGGTGCAAGAAATGTACTAGATGAGCTAGGAACATTTTATACCAGGAAGAAGGAAGTTATCAAAGACTACTGGGGCCGTGTCATAGGTACTTAGGACCCAACTCAAAGGACTCCCGCTAGCCAAACATGAGACAATATAAACACTGATAAGGAGAATAATGGAAACATAGGTAATAAGCTTAAATCCAAGAGTTAATAAAATGATACTAAATAGCTACAACAAAACAATCCCTCTGGTCACTTTTAGAAGATGCTATGGAATGATTCTGACACCAGCTACTAAGTGTGGGATTTTCCCCCCATGCTGCTGCTGCTAAGTCGCTTCGGTTGTGTCCGACTCTGTGTGACCCCATAGATGGCAGTCCACCAGGCTTCCCCGTCCCTGGGATTCTCCAGGCAAGAACACTGGAGTGGGTTGCCATTTCCTTCTCCAATGCATGAAAGTGAAAAGTGAAAGTGAAAGTGAAGTCGCTCAGTCGTGTCCGACTCTTCGCGACCCCATGGACTGCAGCCTACCAGGCTCCTCCATCCATGGGATTTTCCAGGTAAGAGTACTGGAGTGGGGTGCCATTGCCTTCACCAAGCAATTCTCTGGCACGCTGGGTGTCCTGTGAGTTAACTCCATTCTGACACTGGCTCCCTGAAGACTGGGTCAGACCCCAGAGGTGAAGGGCTCAGTCCTACAAGACTGCTTCCCTCCCCTCGCTTCATAGCCAATTGAACATCCAGGTTGTCACCTGTGCTTCTGACCGACTGGCTATAATTTGGAGGTTCCCACGACCTCCTCCTTGGATGTCATTACTTTGTTACAGTGGCTCCCAGAACTCAGAGAAACATTGTATTTATTAGATTATTGGTTTGTTATAAAAGAATATGGCAACCCACTCCAGTATTCTTGCCTGGAAAATTCCATGGGCAGAGGAGCCTGGCAGGCTACAATCCATGGGGTCGCATAGAGTCAGACATGACTGAGCAACTAACTAACACACACGTAACTCAGGAACAGCCAGGTGGAAGAGATAAATAAGGCAAGGTTTGTGGGAAAGAGCCCAGAGTTTCTGTGTCCTCTCAGAGCCCTCCCCTCTCTCCTTGGGTTCAGCAGCCCAGGGCTTCTCCAAACCCTGTCCTTTGGGTTTTTATGAAGAGTTCATTACATAGGCATGATTGATTAAATCGTTGGTCATTGGTGATTGAACTTAATATCTAGTTCCTCTCTCCTCCTCAGAGGTCAGTACAGAGAGACCAAAAGTTCCAGCCATCCATTCAGGAGGTTTAATGGTGATGAAATGAGGAGAGGGTCACTTGGGTTTATGAAACAACCTCTGCCGTGGACTTGATGTTAATGTACACCTTCTGTAGCTTTCACCTTTGGTTTTCTTCCTCTGTCAGAAGTGAATGTCTCTGTGGACTGGACTTGCAACGTTCCTGAAGTCATCTTTGTTTGGCATTCCTACCACAAGTTCTGGCGACTCCATACATCACGTTTAAAGATAACGTTGACACTCGGCCGCTGCGCGGATGAAATACGAATCTGGCAAGAGCAACATTTCTCTCTGCGTGGGTTGCATTCTCAGCTGAGAGAGGTGGGGCGAAGACCCAGGATTACCGTTGCTCCTCTCCGCCCTCGCTGCCTTGTCTCGCAGGGTGCTTTCTACACTGAGAGCCAGTTCCCAGCCAGCACAGACTTGCCTTCCTTTCTGAGTCTTTTTTCTTGACTGTGGCCATCCAGGAATGCTTTCACTGGTGACTGAGGGAGATTTAGGAGATTAGGGAGAGCCAAGAAACAAAGCATGAATTATTGCGCTTGCTGTACAGGTGTGGTCCTCCCCGACTCTGCTCAGATTCCCAAAACCTCTCTCACCAGGTTTGCGGAGAATACAATAGGGTTGTTGTGAGGTGGGTGGGTGCAGTGAATCAGCAAGGTCTCTGTGAGGTGTAGCCCATGGGGACAGATCCTCCCATTTGTCACCCCAGCCGGGCCCGGAACTGGTGCAACGTTCAACTTCATGATCCTTTATATAGTTGCATGACTACATATTTCACTTATAGAATCTGTCTTTGCTTCTTTTTTTTCCTTCTTCATGTACCCCTATTCTTGTTTATATATCTTACTTCCTGCCTTTATTTATTTGAATATTTTAAACATTCTCATGTTCAAGTCAGTTCCACATTGCTCTCTCTTTACTTGGGTCAAAGTTTCTTATCTGTGACATATATTGATAGTCCTGTGTGTGCAGTATAATATTTGTGAGCTCATTTTAGTGGGATTTATCTTCTGTGGAAATCCCCCCAATGGCTGGCGTTGTTTCCATGAGGTGGTTTGCATTTCCCTGGGGTTTTATATTGTGTTGACTGCTCTGGAGCACTTTTTAACCTGGGAATTCTGTACAAGGGAGCAGTGTGTGTTTGAGTCCCATGCCTCCAGGAAGAACAAATGTGGCATTTTGTCCTCTCTCATGACTTTGTTCCCCCTATGGCTCATTCTGTTTTTTGGGGGGTGGTGAGCTGAGGTTTTCAGTCTTCGTCACTGTTAGGGCATCTCTTCAGTGGTTTATCTCCTTTAGATAAGAGCTTGGTCCTTGTTCTGCAGTTCGGGTTCACATGACCTCAGTTCTGGCACAGTTACAGCTATACATTCCTGTTTTGCTTTGGGGATCTAGATATTCTTCTTTCTGATTTTTCAACTAAGTATTTAAACTATTTTTTTTGAGGGGGTTCCATTTTATCTAGCATTATTTTCAGTAGGAAGGGGCTTGCTGTATCTGCTCTATCCCCATTTTGACAAAAGTCCTAACATCATGACCCAAATCTTCCTAAAAAGGGATGGATCTTTGCTTGATTTTTTTTTTCTTTTTTAAAAATTCTTCATTTGATTTGGCAATGATATTTTGGATATGATATGAGGAACACAGGCAATAAAAGAAAAATAGATACGTTCAAAATTAAAATTACAGTTTCATCAAGATTAAAAGCTTTTGTGTGTCAAAGGACACTATCAATAGAGTGAAAATGCAACCTACAGAATCGGAGAAAATATTTGCAAATCATGTATCTGATAAAGGATTAATATACAGAATATATAAAGAACTCCTACAACTCAGTATAAAAAATATCATACAGCCCAATTAAAAAATGAACAAAGTCATCAAATTGTATACATTAATTATGTGCAGTTTTTTTGTATACCAACTATATTAGTAAAATTGGGAAGAATGGGCAAAGGACTCAAATAAATATTTTTCTAATGAAGATATTTAAGTGACTAATAAGTACATGAAAAGATGCTCAGTATCACTAATTATTAGGGAAATGCAAATAAAAGCAATGAGATACCATTTCATGCCCATTAGGATAACTATTAAACAAAATCAGAAAATAACAAGGGTAAGGATGTGAAGAAATTGGACATTGTTGGTAAGGATGTGAAGAAATTGGACATTGCTTGTCCATTGCTGATGGGAATGTAAAATGGTGCAGCTCCTGGGGAAAATGGTATGGTGGCTCTTAAAAAATAAAACAGAATTTCCATTCCTTTTCTTTTCCTTGTGTGCATGCTCAGATGTGTCCAGCTCTTTTGGACAGTACGGACCCCATGGACTGTAACCCACCAGGCTACTCTTGGTGGGGTTTTCCGGGCAAGAATAGTGGAGTGGATTGCCATGCCATTCTCCAGGGGATCTTCCTGATCCAGGGATAGAACCTGCGTCTCTTATGTCTCCTGCATTGGCAGGCAGATTCTTTACCACTGGTGCCACCTGAGAACCACATCTGGAAATATAATCCAAAAGAGTTGAATACAGGCACTCTAACATATATTTGTACACCTGTGTTTACAGTAGCATTATTTTCAATAACCAAAAGGTAAAAGCAATCCAAGTGTCCATATATATATATATATATGGGATTCCTTGGTCAGTTCAGTTCAGTTCAGTCGCTCAGTCGTGTCCAACTCTTTGAGACCCCATGAATCGCAGCACGCCAGGCCTCCCTGTTCATCACCATCTCCCGGAGTTCACTCAGACTCACATCCATAGAGTCTGTGATGCCATCCAGCCATCTCATCCTCGGTCGTCCCCTTCTCCTCCTGCCCCCAGTCCCTCCCAGCATCAGAGTTTTTTCCAATGAGTCAGCTCTTCGCATGAGGTGGCCAAAGTACTGGAGTTTCAGCCTCAGCATCATTCC
>SJYT01015509.1:4304-67744 GCA_006410635.1 Cephalophus harveyi | reverse complement strand
GTGGAAGTGATGGAGTTCAACCTTAGATATTTAAAATCCTAAAAGATGATGCAGTTAAAGTGCTGCACTCATTATGTCAGCAAATTTGGAAAGCTCAGCAGTGGCCACAGGACTGGAAAAGGTCAGTTTTCATTCCAATCCCAAAGAAAGGCAGTGCAAGTATGGTTAAACCACCATACAAAGGTGCTCATTTCACGTGTTAGCAAGGTAATGCTCAAAATGCTTCAAGTTAGACTTTGACAGTACATGAATCAAGAGCTTCCAGATGTGTAAGTTGGATTTAGAAAAGGAAGAGGAACTAGAGATCAAATTGCTGACACCCATTTGATTACAAAAAAGCAAAGAAATTAAAAACAGAAAAACAGATATTTCTGCTTCATTGACTATGCTGAATAAAGCCTTTGACAGTGTGGATGACAACAAACTGGAAAATTCTGAAAGAGATGGGAATTCCAGACCACCTTACATGTCTCTTGGGAAACCTGTATGCATGTCAAGAAGCAACAGTTAAAATGGATATGGAAGAATGAACTAGTTCAAATTTGGGAAAAGAGTACAAAAAGGCTTATTTAATCAGCTTACTTAACTTATATGCAGAGTACACCATGCATAATTCCAGGCTGGGTGACTCTCAAGCTGGAATCAAGATTGCCAGGAGAAATATCAACAACCTTAGAGATGCAGATGATACCCTTCAAATGGCAGAAAGTAAAGAGGTACTAAAGAGCCTCTTGATGAGGGTAAAAGAGAAGAGTGAAAAAGTTGGCTTAAAACTCAACATTAAGAAAACTAAGATCATGGCATCCTCTCCTATCACTTCATGATAAATAAATGTGAAAAAAATGGAAACCATAACAGATTTTATTTTCTTGAGCTCTGAAATCACTGTGGATGGTAACTGCAGTCACAAAATTCAGAGACATTTTCTCCTTGGAAGAAAAACTATGACAAACCTAGACAGAGTATTAAAAAGTAGAGACATCACTTTGCCAACAAAGGTCTATATTGTCAAAGCTATGGCTTCTATTAGTCATGTATGGATTTGAGTATTGGACCTTAACGAAGGCTGAGCACTAAAGAGTTGATGCTTTCAAACTGTGGTGCTGATGAAAACTCTTGAGAGTACCTTGGACAATATGGAGGTCAAACTAGTCAATCGTAAATTAAATTAACCCTAAATATTCATTGGAAGGACTGATATTGATGCTGAAGCTCCAATACTCTGGCCACCTGATGAGAAGAGCTGACTCATTGGAAAAGACCTGGTGCTTGGAAAGATTGAGCGCAAAAGGAGAAGGAGGCAGCAGAGGATGAGACGGTTGGATGGCATCACCAACTCAATGGACATGAGTTTGAGCAAACTTTGGGAGACAGTGAAGGACAGGGAAGCCTGGTGTGCTGCAGTCTATGGGGTTGCAAGAGTCAGACACAACTTAGCAACTGGAAAACAACAACAATGAGGACTCCATATGTTCCACACTTGGACTGGTTCTCCAGCCACATCTTTCATCGACCTCCTCTGTGTTTATTCTAGCCACATTAATTGTTTCACTTTTAAACATAGATAATTCTTTTAACCACCAAACTCATTCTCACTTTCAAATCTAAACATCTGTTGTTTTCTGCCTGGATTCTCTTCTCCCTACTGCATCCTCTCTGCTCCTTCTCACCCATAGGTTCCCAATTTAAACATCATTTCCTCAGTGAATTCTTTTTCTGATCACTTCACTCTCCTCAATCTAACAACTTCCTGTGTTTCTCCTTCTAATTCTTATCACATATATTGAAAAACTGATTTGTTGAATGTTTACCTCCTCCCACCACTGGAACCACCTTCCCCTGCTGGGCCGTAAGCTCTCTGAGATAAGGGGTTGTGTCTTTATTGCTTCCAATCTCTCCAGTACCAAATATAGTTGATTCATTGTTGTTGTTAAGTTGCTAAGTCATGTCCTACTCTTTGCAGCCCCATGGACTGCAGCATGCCAGACTACCCTGTCTTTCATTATCCCCCAGAATTTGCTCAAATTCATGTCCATTGGAAGAGTGATGTTATCTAATCATCTAATGCTCTGCTAAACTAATGAATAATTTAAGTTTTTTGAATAGTTTTTTTTTTTTTCTCTCTGTAAGTAGGCTTGTTTATCTGAACTATTGGAATGAAAATCATGCAGGCATTATTTAATAGTATAAAAATTTATTGGGACTTCTCTGTTATCAGCTAAATTTAAATCCTGGAGTCAGATATGACTGGCAGAGATACTTGAGTCAAGAACTTTGTGAATACTTTCTTGGAAGCTTGCTTTAAAATCTGTCCCATACAGTGATGCACCTGTAGAAAAGCTAACTGTAGTAGTTTGATCAACTTCCCTGGTGGCTCAGTTGGAGTCAGTCATCTGCCTGCAATACAGGAGACCCAGGTTCGATCCCTGGGTAGGGAAGAGCGTCTGGAGAAGGAAATGTCAACCCACTCCAGTGATTAGTTTGGGATCAATCTCAAAGTTGAATTAAGACACAGAAGAGGCCCTCCACATTTTAGCACTTGTATTTCTCTTGAGATATTGGTTAAGTATGTGTCTAAAATAAAGGAATAAACAAGGAGTCAGGAAACACAGGATCCAGGCGTGACATCCAGTA
Organism: Cephalophus harveyi; assembly: GCA_006410635.1. Lineage (NCBI taxonomy): Eukaryota > Metazoa > Chordata > Mammalia > Artiodactyla > Bovidae > Cephalophus > Cephalophus harveyi. Next base: position 65,110 of record SJYT01015509.1, on the reverse strand, counting down.
AGACAGAGGCAAGAGGAATTTACAGGACAAATATGAAAGAATAATTGGTCTTTATTGAAACTTATCAACAGGCTGTCATAAAAAACTTTTTCTAGAAAATAAATTTGAGTACCTAAAAATTTTTGGACTAATTTAGAGGAGATTTACATGATGTGTGGAAAAATAGAAATTGATTAATAATTAACTTTATAAGGAAACAAAATATATAAAGTAAGATGTATATTAACAATAGAGACTGTAAAATATGTAGAAAAGGCAATCATGGTATACCTGGTATACATCTGAAAAATGAATCTTAATCTAATAAAAATTATGTTTTGATTATCTTGAGTGAATGGAAGATAGAAAAGGAATGTGTGTGGTGTGAGTCTCTTCTGCACAGTACGAAGTCAATGGTGTATAAAATTCAAAGATAAAATTTATGTAAATTACTCAAAAATGAATTTAAAAGTTGTTAAATGATTTCAAGGTAAGTGCCTCTGAAAATCAGAGAATAGTGGTATATGGGCTGTCACGGGTGAGCTGATTTTGTTTATTATTTTTCTTTTTGTTTAAGTATTTTTACTTGGAGGATAACTACAATATTGTGCTCACTTCAGTTACAGATCAACATGAATCATCATAGGTATACACATGTCCCTTCCCCGTGTGGTACACATGTCCATGTGGTATTTCCTAAGGTATTTGGTCAACCCAACTTGTGCCAGATCTCTTCAACTTGTTCCACATAGTCTTGTGAGTGTCTATGCCTCATCTCATAGATGAGGCTATCTCAACGTCCTTGTGAAATGGGCTAGACAGAAGCACTGCATCATGCTTACCCATTGTGGTGGAAGCTGTAAGAACTCCAATACTCTGTGCAAAGCTTCCTGAGTTCTCTGCAGCCTCCCCAGTTACTGTCAGGGGGACTAGGTGGCACAGTGCAACAGTGTTGGGGGTTTCAGGCGTTGGGGATAAAATATGATCGCTGAGAGTCAGGAGAAATGGAGGCGCCAACATACTATTTCTTCACATTTACTCACATCCTCCCTAACCCTCAAAGAGTCATCTTTGGGGAAATATTTCCAATAGCTTCTCCACCAACCGAACAGCACTTAGCAAACAGCTGTTTGTCATGTGGCCAGTTCAGTAACATACCATCTCAAATGTGATTTTTCTTCCCCCTTCTACTTTTGTGACATAAAATTGCACCCTTTCCTAAAATGTTTCAACATAAACTGCTTCAAGCTTTATTTGTTAAGGGTGCTTTAACTCATAACCATTCTACCACTGGGCACAGGCACAAAAGCCCTTCCAAGTCATATGCTCATTTCTCTGATGTCAGCAGCAGCAGATGTTTGTGTCCAACTATGTTCCTTCCTTGGAAGCAGTTAAGAATTGCTCTTGAGCCCTTCTTCCAATTAGGGGAACACATCAAGATGCAGCTGTTGCACTAGGAGCTACAATTCTACAGGCCTGCCAACTGGCACATTCCATCATGCAATAAGAATTCTCAGGATGTGAAATCCAAATATTAGCCACAGGGATAGCTTAATATCCCAACAGTGGTGTGGGTGGCAGAAATAAAAGTGTTCATTTTATTTCTCCTGATAAGTGGAAAAGTGAAATTGGTACTTCTGTACAGTCCTTTGCCAAAGATGGATTGTTGATTTTTTCACAAAGAACTACTCACTGGTGTCTGAGAATTCTGTTGAATTAATTCTAAATAACTGAGAAGAAAGGGATTAATAACATGCTGAAGAGTTGAATACCCACCTCCCAAATTCAAGTCTACCAGAACCCCATATGGTCTTATTAGGAAAACAAAATCTTTTCAAACTGAATTAGCTAAGGATCTTGATATGAAATTAATCTAGACTGAGATTAAGCCCCAAATCCAAAGATAGGTGCTCTTATAAGGTGAAGACAAGACACAGAAACATTCAGGATTAAGACTGTGCAGAGATAGAGGCAGAGATTAAAGTTATGTTACTACAACACAAGAAATGTCAGGACCCACAAGAACCTGGAAGAATCAAGGAAGGATTCATCCTTGCAGCTTTTGGAATGAATATGACTTTGCTAATATCTTGATTTCAGGCTTCTGGCCTCCAGAACCATGAGAAAATAAATTCCTGTTTTTTTAAGCCACTCATATTATAGTGTGTCTTTATGGCAGACTTAAGACACTGATACAGAATGAAAAATGTGTGCTAGTTGCTCAGTCGTGTCCGATTCTTTGTGACGCCATGGACTTTAGCCTGCTAGGTTCCTCTGTCCATGAAATTCTCCAGTCTAGAATATTGGAGTGGGTTGTCATTTCCTCCTTCAGGAGACTTTCTCAATGCAGGGATTGAACCTGGGTCTTCCGCACTGCAGGAAGATTCTTTACCATCTGAGTCATTGGGGAAGCCACAGAATATAACAGGAAAGCCCAAAGCGAAAGAAAGAGTTGATTGGTTAAGGGAAGTAAGGTGCAGGAATGGAGGTAAGGAATGAACACAAATGGCGAGAAGCTTGATGCCAAGTCATATCTCACTCCACAGCTTTAAATGACTGACTAGAAGCATTGGAGAAGGAAATGGCAACCCACTCCAGTATTCTTGCCTGGAGAATCCCAGGGATGGGGGAGCCTTGTGGGCTGCCGTTTATGGGGTTGCACAGAGTCGGACACAACTAAAGTGACTTAGCAGCAGCAGCAGCAGCAGAAGCTAATAGTCTTCCCATATGGGTTTGTGGAACACACATTAAGAGTAGAGCATTTTTTGCTGCTGAATATATCAAAGCATGTAACAGAGAGGAGGCAATATATCCATCCATGGTCACAGGTATCAATTTTGAAACTAAGGTTTTAAATAATCTTTCTAACAATCTACTAGAAATCAGTGTATTGCTAATCAATTGGCTGAAGTAAATACACTAAGATTCTAGAGGAATCATCAGGTTTTTTGATGACTCCTTTTGATTACTTGATATCACTGAGTAATGCATAGTTTTAAATTTTTTCTCTTATGTGATGAGTCAAAAAAAGGTTTATCATAATTTGAGGATTTAAGGACAGCAATACTAATAATAGATCTATTGGTAAATCAAATTTTATATTTTAAGGATCATAGGTATTAATAGAAGAATTGAAGTTTAAAACCACTATGTAAGCCTTAAACCAGAACATTTTAAGCAATGGTCTAACTCTAAAATATTTTCTTTAAGTGATTTTCCTTCTCTTTATGACTTTTTATAGCTTATTTTATACAGTCCTGCAATGTCTAGTGTAAGAAAAACTGCAATTATAGAACACATCTATTGGAAATTTTACACTCTATTACTGATTTGCTCTGTAGGATAACACCTCATGCAGTTTAATTTTTCCCAGCTGTGGACAATTATTCATATTTCCCCTAAAGTTCATCATCAACCTACCAATGGACCTCAGTTTCTTTTAGTTGGATATGCTAACTTTTCTAACAGTCCGCCTATGAGGAAGGCTTTGCATAGCTAGAATATTTCATCAGTGAATCAAATTGTCTCCTGGATAAAAACACCAACAAAACAAGCTTACACAAGTGGAAAACTTCACATTGTTGAAGAATGAATGACAGAGCCTCAGATGTGTGAATAATGTTTCATTCACAGCTGTTGTGGTTTTCTGTCTAGTTGTGTCAGTTTAGCCTTTACTTACCTATTCTAGCTTGAGCAATATGCTTTACCATCTGACACTTTCATTGTATGACATTAAAAGTGTTTTTTTTTCAATTAATTTTACTGTCTATCCCAGTCATAAAGAAGATGAGGTAGGCAGCTGATTAAAGCGTACAGACCTTTTTTTTTTTTTAAACACAAGTCTATGATATTTGTAGCTATCATACATTTTTTGATACTGCCTGAGAAACATTTCTTGATAGTGTGTCATTTTGAAATGAGTAACTTTAAGAATTTTGTGTTCTATTTATTTTTGTGTAGAAAATCTTCTTTGCAAATAGCCATTCCCATAAAATCAAAGGGGTTGTTCAGTTTTTTTTTTTTTAAACACAAGTCTATGATATTTGTAGCTATCATACATTTTTTGATACTGCCTGAGAAACATTTCTTGATAGTGTGTCATTTTGAAATGAGTAACTTTAAGAATTTTGTGTTCTATTTATTTTTGTGTAGAAAATCTTCTTTGCAAATAGCCATTCCCATAAAATCAAAGGGGTTGTTCAGGCCCATTCCAAACCAAGTGAACTGCTGATACACTTTGTGGGAGTTGGCTGATCAAATAGATTGACTTTAGAGTTTTTACCTGGCTGCAGTGGCAGATACTAACCTTTGCAAAATAGATTTACCTTGCTTGGACAAAATTTTCTCACCACTGGATAAAACTGTGATTATTTTGAATCTCATTTTTTTTCTTTCTTTTTGCAATTAGGCTACACATATAAAAAAGGAATTAGTGTCTCCATATGGTTTATTTTTTAGAAATTAAAAATGCATATGTGTGTTTTCTGAAGATTGAATAGAAACACATAATGTTCTTATACAAATGACAATGGACACAAGAGAATCAACCTCCAAAACAATTCTTTAGTACTATGACTATTCCTTTTTTCCTTGAAGAATTTTTTTCTTTCCAAGCCACTGCTATCACATTTTCTTTCCACCTCCCTTTAAGAATCATGGATTGTCTTCAGTCATGGATCCATATTTTGAAAATGAGATAATTCTCCAGGAGTGACTTTTAAAGCTGTTTTGCCCCAATGAATATTCTGTTGAATCATTAACATAGACTAAGCATTTAAAATTTTATGTCTCATGATTTCCACATTGAAAGCATCAATGAGAAACTACTTATTGTCAAGAAGTTGTGATTTTTGACTAAAATAACATTAACTTGAAGAAAAGAGAATGTAATTAATATAAAATGCATTTTAATAAAAGAAGATTTTTGTTTTACATCTAATAAGTTAATGTAAATATATAAACTTTGTGATAATTGGAAAGGTAAATATAAAAACAGGCATTAGCATTTATTACCTGAGCAAAATAACTTTTACTCGGATCTAATTGCACTGAATATTTTGAAAGTCACAATATGCATTTAAAGTGTAGTAATGTTGTGTAGTGTTAATTGCTTCAGTCTTGTCAGACTCTTTGTGATCCCATGGACTATAGTCTGTCAGACTGCTCTGTCCATGGGATTCTCAGGCAAGAATGCTGGAGCAGACTGTCACTCCCTTCTCCAGAGGATCTTCCCAACCCAGGGATTGTACTGAATATAAAATCCACCTAATCAACAAATATAATCCTCAGTTCTCTACTACAGACAGCTCATGACATAGGAGAGACACAGGAGAGTTAAAATAAGTGTGACGTGTTGAAGGACTGGGTTAAAGAAAAGCTTTCCTGCACAGAAGCGAACCAAAGATTAAATACAGGCATACCTAGTTTTCCTGTTTTATTGTGCTCTGCTTTACTGAACTTTACAGATATTGCATTTTTTTTCCAAATTAAAAGTTTGTACCAACCCTGCATTTACTAAGTCTGTCTATACACCTTGTTTTTAACAGCCTTTGCTTGTTTTATGCCTCTGTATCATACTTGGTAATTCTCACAATGTTTCAAGTCTTTAAAATTATTATTATATTTGTTATGAAGATCAGTGACCTTTGATGTTTGTTGTCATTGTTTGGGGAAAGCCATGAATCCCACTCATGTGAGACAGGTGAGCTTACGGATGAATGTTGGGTGTGTTTTAGCTGCTCAACTCACCAGTCATTCTCTGTCTCTCTCCCTCTCCTCAGTCCTCCCTATTCCTTGAAACACAACAATACTGAAATTAGTCCAATTAATAGCCCTAAAACATCCCTTGAGTGTTTAAGTGAAAGTGGCAGTTGTCTCTCACTTGAAATCAAAAGCTAGAAGTGATTAAACTTAGTGAGAAAGGCATGTTGAAAGCTGAGATAGGCCAAGAGCCAGGCCTCTTGTGCTGAAGATTATCCAGGTTGTGAATGCAAAATAAAAGTTCTAGAAGGAAAATAAAATGCTACTCCAGTGAACACATGGAAGATAAGAAAGTAGTCTTACTGTTGATTTAGAGAATGTTTTAGTGGTCTGGATAGAAGATCAAACCCGACCCAATATTGCCTTAAACCACAGCTTAATTCAGAGCAAAGTCTTAATTCTCTTCAATTCTATGTAGGCTGAGAGGTGAGGAAACTGCAGAAAGAAAGTTTACAGTGAAAAAGTTTAGCCCTAGAGGCTTAAGAAAAGAAGCCATCTCCATAACGTCAAAGTACAAGGTGAAGCAAGAAGTGCTGATATAAAAGTTACAGTAAGTTACCCAGAAGATTTCAGTAAGACCATTAATGAAGGCACCTATACTAAACAACAGTTTTCCAATGTAGTTGAAACAGTTATGAGAAGAGAATTATACCAAATCTACTCTGTGTTCTATAAATGAAACAACAAAAGCTGAATGATAGCATATCTTTTTACAACATGGTTTACTAAATATTTTAAGCCCTCGGTTGAGATTTAGTGTTCAGAAAAAGAAAAGAAAAAAAGAAAGAAATATTCCTTTCAAAATATTATTGCTCATTTACAATGTGCTTTATTTCCCAAGAAATCTAATGAAGATTTATAATGAGATTAGTGTTCTTGTCATGACTGTTAACACAACATCCATTCTGCAGTCCATTCTGGTTCAAGGATTAATTATGACTTTTGAGTCCCTTATTTCAGGTGGATTCTTTACCAGCTGAGCCACCAAGGAAGCCCAAGAATACTAGAGTGGGTAGTCCATCCCTTCTCCAGTGCATCCCAACCCAGGAATTGAACCGGGTCTCCTGCATTGCAGCCAGATTCTTTACCCGCTAAGCTACCAATTCACTTCAGTTCAGTTCAGTCACTCAGTCATGTCCAACTATTTGTGATTCCACGGACTGCAGCATTCCAGGCTTCCTTGTCCATCACCACTCCCGGAGCTCGCTCAAACTCATGTCCATTGAGTTGGTGATGCCATCGAGCCATCTCATCTCCTGTGTCCCCTTCTCTTCCTGCCTTCAATCTTTCCCAGCATCAGGGTCTTTTCCAATGAGTCAGTTCTTCCCATTAGGTGGCCAAAGTATTGGAAGCTATCAGGGAAGCCCCTTATTATATAATAATACACTTAGCAAAACTAAAGCTGCTATAGATAGTGATCTCTGTTGGAGGTGTGTAAAGTAATTTGAAAACCTTCTGGAAAAAAATTATCCCTTCTAGATGCCATTGAGAACATTTGTTATTCATGGGAAAAGGTCAAAATATCAACATTAATGGGAGTTTGTAATTACAACCCTATGGATGGACATGTGGAGCTTAAGACTTAAGTGAAATAAAAACCCCAATGTAGTGAAAATAGCAACATAGTTAGAATTGGAAGTGAAACTTGAAGATCTGACTGAATTACTACAATTTCATGATAAATCTTTAAGAGATTAGGAGCCACTTCTTATTGATGAACATAAAATGTTGGTTAAAATGTTGTGAAAACTGTTGAAGTAACAACAAAAGATTTAGAATATTGCTACTGAATGCAGGTCTTTGTGCCTGATGCTCAGTGAGGCCAAACTATACTGAAACATCAGAGTTTGGGACCATGCCAAACTCTTATTGCAGTGCCATGCCAGGAGGCAAGTGGCTCATGACTTAAGAATCCTGAACTGCTTGAAAGCTTTCAGCAAGCCCTTCAAAACGCAAAGTGACAGTGGACTGTGATTAGTTGTTGCAAACTTCTTGGGGTCAGATGTTTTGTTCTTGCTGCTGTCCATGTCGATCAGGTCAAGATGTTCCTGTAAACCTCCAACAAGACAAATGCTGTTTTCTGTTTAGGTTAGGTTACTGTCAGGTCACAGCATTCCTATGTATTCCAAGCTATAGGCAGCATTCTTTTTAAAAAGGTACAGCATGAGTAAGCACAGGCAACAAAGCATAAAGGTTAAAGTAAATGGAACAGATCTAACATGGAGTCAGATTTGTTCTTCCCTATTACAACACTGAGGAGGGCATGACAACCCACTCCAGTGTTCTTGCCTTGAGAAATCCATGGACAGAGGAGCTTGGTGGGCTATAGTCCATAGAACCGCAAAAAGTCAGAGAAAACTGAAGCGACTTAGTGCACACACACAACATTAAATGAATTTAGCCAGTAAAGTAGCCAGCAGAGTTAGAGAGGATTGACTACAATTTTAAAATAAGTTCTACGGTGGGTAAAGTGCTATCAAATAACATTACATGCCACAGAGAAACTACTCATGTTAAAAGTGTCAATTGATGTAGGACATTTTATTATTGTCTTATTTTAAGAAGTCATCACAGCCACCCCAATCTTCAGCAGCCATGACCCTGATCAGCCAGCAGCCATCAACACTGATGCAAGATCCTCCACTCATAAATAGTTATGACTTGCTGCAGAATATGATGATGGTTACCAATTTTTGTAATAAGTTTTAATAAGGAATATAGCAGTTTTTTAAAGACATTAAGCTATTGCATACTTAGTAAACTAGTATCATGTGTACATAATTATCACATGTACTGGCAAACCAAAAATTTTGTGGGACTCACTTTATTGCAATATTCATTTTAGTGCCATGGTCTAGAACCAAGCCATCAATATCTTTGCAATGTACTTGAAGAAGGTGGTAAGTAAAAAAGGGAAAAGAAGGATGCTGAAACAGTAGAATAAAGTATTCAAAGACCTGGAATCACAAAACAATATAAAGCATTCTGTGAAAGCAATGAGGAGATGGAGGTGGAGGTGGAGTTAGAGATGGAAATGGAGATGGAGATGGGTGTGGAAATAGTGGTGGAGTTGGAGGGGTTGGGCATTCCAATATGGACTTAAAAACCTTTTCGTAAGAGCCACCAACTCAAGGGACCATAGTTTTTGCAGAGAAGCCCAGTGGTTTATGAGAACAAATTAGAGCACTGTTTTGAGTGGAGGGGATGTTTAGCTTCCCTGTTCATTCCCTCCTCATAAAGATTGCTCCAGTACTGGAACATCTCTGGCTTTTCACAACTCCTCAGGAATATTTCCCGAGATGGGGTTATTTGACAAGTTAGTGATGAGGATTAACAAGCTTTGCTCTGTTTTTCCATTTTCTTTCTGTTTTGAGAGCCAGTCTGTCCAAGGATAGCACAAGTAACAGTTGCTCAAGGCCATGGGATGAGAATGTGCTATAGGTGGTTGCTGTAGGTTAAGACCTTTAATCTAAGCCGCTATTGCTTGAGACTAACTGGGTCTCAAGCTAGCCTCAAGACTGATTCTGGACGTCTTCAATAACTTTGATTACAAAGAAAGTAAGGGACACAGGAGAGATTGTAATAAAAAAAAAGGTTAGGTTAATAAAAATTTATTTATTAGATTTTGATTTTTCAGTAGGAAGAGTTTTGAGCATGTTAATTATTTGAAATAAGTCATAAGGAAGAAAAAGATTAAAAATCAAAGATATGAGTTGGATGAAGAGCAAAATTATGTAAAGAAGAGAAAGGTGAGTGGATCCAGGTGTGTATATGAAAGAGTCCTACTAAGTATAGGAGCTACTGAGGTAGCCACAGAAGTAGGAAAAACAAAAATGAAGGGACATTGTAGCTTATCACACCTATTTTCACCTTGGAATATAAAGTAGAGCTATTTCTTAAGACATTAAATTTATTAAATAGAGCTGAAATGTAAAGTAGTAAAAATTTGATATAGTGTTCAAAAAGTGGTGTCTTAAAATGATTTTCTCTTGCTATCACTATTTGCAAGACATATATTTCTTTTTTTTTTCACTTTGAGGAGCTATATTTCTTTAAAAAATATGTACTAATGGAACTATAACCCATTGCCTTCTCCATATGCTAATTAATGTTAATTAAATAAACCATTTGTGTTTCATTGTAGAATTAGGTTTCTATGTATTCCATATATTTTTTCTTTTAATTAAGACTTTTAATTACTTAATCAAAATGACTGTTTGGAGCACTTAAATGATTGAGAAGATTAAAAAAATCCAGTTGATAAGTTATATCTAATCTAGTGTAAATAATATGCATTTCTAGAAACACCTTAAGACCTTACAACACACGTATTTTTAATGAAATGAAACTAAATATTTCTGCCATGAATTACACAGTATTTCTCTGATATTAAAATTTTACAACATCCGTTAGGGAAATATGACCTGTTCTCTACCTAAGAATATGCTATTCTTAATTTATAGAGGAAATTTCACATATGAAACTTTCACCTCCTGATTCACACTGCTCAACTTGTAAGTGGTATTTTAGTTAACAGTGTTGGTTATGAGTCATCTATATCAAAGAACTATTAGTTACAAGGGGTTTTATACATTACTATTTCATGTAAAATGTAGAGGTGGAGTTACCATTCAATGAGTGTGCCTCTCCTCTTTTAAGTATATAATTGTGAGTCACTCATCAGTGAAACTAAGTCTGTGACACATCTTTAATGATATACCTTTATAGCAAGGCAGAATGGAAACTTTGAGAAAGTAATATTTTCAATGAAGTCAATTCTTTAGGATTCATTTTGACTTCAATACTTCTTATCCTTTATAGTCAGCCTATTTTTCAAACTATAACTTAAATGCTGTATACACATACACATTGATATCTAAATGTGGGTCAATTTAAAAAATCATAGTATTCATTTAAATTATATAAATGCACTTAGGTCTGAGGCTCTTAAACCTTTAACACCAAATTGTTTCTGAACATATATGAGATTATATTTCTCTATATATGTACATATATCTATATTTAAATATATTTAAGGTAAAAATAATTTGTTTTCTTGAAAGAAAATATTCTAGAACTATGCATCTTAATATCAAAGCATAAAATATCATAGTTTTGTGATATAGATTATTACAAAGGCTATATTTTCCACTCTTTACTATATTTGCAATTCCACTTTTATTATGTTTTCTATTAGTTGGCTTCTCATGAAAAATGTTTTAGTAGACATGAATTCATGGTATTCTCTGTTGGCTTGGTGACAAAAAACCCACCTGCCTGTACAGAAGATGTGGGTTCAATCCCTGGGTCAGGAAGTTCCCCTGGAGAGAAAATGGCAATCCACTCCAGTATTCTTGCTTGGGAAATCCCATGGACACAGTAGCCTGCTGGGCTATAGTTCATGCAGTCACAAAAGAGTCAGACTCAACTTAAGAATTCAACAAGAACAAGACACATTTCTTCAAACCACTTAGCATCCATTTTTCCCTTCAGGTAGTAACAGTTGGATCTACCTCTTGGAGCTTGTGATTGGGTAGAGCTGATTGCTACCCAGGTTCTCCAGTAAGCTAATTACTTAATCCTAACAGAGGATTGCATCACCCTTTTCTAAGTCAGGGATTTCTCTGTAGTTCAGACAGTAAAGAATCTGCCTGTGATGCAGGAGACCTAGGTTCAGTCTCTGGGTTGGGAAGATCCTCTGGATAAAGGAATGGCAATCCACTCCAGTATTCTTGCCTGAAGAATCCCATGCACAGAGGAGCCTGGTGGGCTACATTCCATGGGTTTGCAAAGAGTCAGACATTGACTGAGTGACTAACACTATGACTATGACTACCTAAGCTTTATTTTCTTGGGCTCCAAAATCACTGCAGATGGTGACTGTAGCCATGAAATTAAAAGACACTTAACTCCTTGGAAGAAAAGTTATAACCAACCTAGACAGTATATTAAAAAGCAGAGACATTACTTTGCCAACAAAGGTCTATCTAGTCAAGGCTATGGTTTTTCCAGTGGTCATGTATCGATGTTAGAGTTGGACTACAAAGAAAGCGGAGCACCAAAGAATTGATGCTTTTGAACTGTGGTGTTGGAGAAGACTCTTGAGTGTCCCATGGACTGCAAGGAGATCCAACCAGTCCATCCTAAAGGAAATCAGTCCTGAATATTCATTGGAAGGACTGATGTTGAAACTGAGACTCCAATACTTTGGCCACCTGATTTGAAGAACTGACTCATTTGAAAAGACCCTGATTCTGGGAAAGATTGAAGGCAGGAGGAGAAGGGGACAACATAGGATGAGCTGGTTAGATGGCATCACAGACTTAATGGACATGAGTGTGACTAAAGTCCGGGAGTTGGTGATGGACAGGGAGGCCTGGAGGGCTACAGTCAACGAGATCACAAAGAATCCGACATGACTGAGAGACTGAACTGAATCTAAGCTAGGCAGATCAGAACAAATGAGAGGGGAATCTTGAAAATTCCAAGCACAGCTATTCACTGAAACTTACACTTGTGATAGTTATCTTCAATTGAACATTTCCATTAAGCTAAATTTTATTTTTATTGCTAACATTTCCTTCTTTAATTTTGTGAATTATTTTGCCTAATCTCAATTGAGATATCCATGTATTTATTATTAACAACGTATCTTGATTTCGTGAGTTTCATATTTATAGATGGAAGAGTTTTCATCTTGAATAACATTTCTGACTTTTCTCCATAATTGTCATTCACTTCTCTCCATGGCAAAAATGACTTTACTGAAGGGTAAGCTTGCTGCTGCTGCTGCTAAGTCACTTCAGTCGTGTCTGGTTCTGTGCAACCCTATAGACGGCAGCCCGCCAGCCTCCCACATACCTGGGATTCTCCAGGCAAGAATACTGGAGTGAGTTGCCATTTCTTTCTCCAATGCAGGAAAGTGAAAAGTGAAAGGGAAGTCGCTCAGTTGTGTCCAACTCTTAGCGACCCCATGGACTGCAGTCCACCAGGTTCTTCTATCCATGGGATTTTCCAGGCAAGAGTACTGGAGTGGGGTGTCATTGCCTTCTCTGAAGGGTAAGCTTGGGGGGAAGAAATTGAGCATACCTCTAACAACCCCTTTCCTACTCCTCTTCCCATGTGACACAAATTTGTTTTTGCTCTCTTGTCTTGCATTAATCTTAGTGAGGAAAGGTCTATATCTGTGAGAGAAACCCATAACTGCCTTAGTTTTGCCTGTGATTGCAGTAGACACTGCATAATATAGTGGAGATTTTAAACATTTGATCGAGTTTTTAAATCATATCTTCAATCCAGCTTCTTTCATAATAAACTGTTGTTTCAAGCTGCATCATCTTATAGGTATCAATTTATGGACCCTGATTTGGAAAGGAGAAGAAAAAGATAGTATTAACTTATCCCCATTGAATACTGCACAATTATGACCACTCACACTACTTAATATCTTATAGATCGGATATGTTCCATTGTAGTGTGTGCATAATGTACCTCTCTCCACTATTTAATCTTTTCCTCCCAAATAAGAAGGATTCTGCTTTATAGGTTTTTGATCATTTTTACCACCATGATGCATTTTTTTTACTATCCCTATAACACTGTTTTAGACACCTCTCCTGCTTGCAGGCAACAGTACTATACTTGAGAATTTGTCCTGTAACATTTTCATTTACTCGTTACTTGTCTGTGTCTACTACTACTGCTGAAGCTTTTTCTTGGTACCAAGTATCTTACTGAATATTGTAATGTTCAGCAATGATATAAATAATATAAATTACCAACAAGCAACAATATAAATAAGCAAAGAACAATTGCATGAAATGTGCATTAAAAAGTGATTGGAAAAATGATAAATAGTTGAATATGTTTGTAGTCTATAAAGTACTTTTCCATATATTATCATTTTGCTTCTTTTTAACAGTTCAAAGAGTTGAATGTGCGACATTTCCTTTTTAAACATAAGGTTATCACACTTGTCTAAATTTTAAAAATATGATACCAGATATAGTAACAATGCATACTGTAAATATATTTCAATTAGCTTTTGGTGTATGGAAAAATACTCTTAAAGTCAGTGGTAAAACACAAAAAAATGTATGTGCTGATGATTCTGTAAGTACGTAATTAGGGTAGGGCTCAGCTGGGCCATCTCATATTTGTTTCATGTGGTGTCATCTGGGATCACTCATGCATTTGTGGTCAGGAGCAGGCTGGTTGGGGGCTGGTTGGTCCAGGATGGCCTCACTTACATGTCTGGAAGTTGGCTCAAGCTACGAACAAGGCCATTCCAATTTTCTTTCAAGGCCAACTTGGACTGATGACTGGTTTCTAACAGTGTGAGAATGCTCGGTTTCTTAAAGCTTGTCATTGAAACCCTACAACATCACCTCTACAATATATTATTAGCCTATCTCTTCTCCAGGAGATCTTCCCGACCCCAGAATTGAACTAGGGTCTCCTGCATTGCAGGCAGATTATTTACCAACTGAGCTATCAGGGAAGCACCATTAGTCAAAAAGTTTGACTAAATTCAAGAAAGTGAAGAATCATACCCTATCATTTTCTGAGAAGAACAGCAAAGTCATACTGTAAAAGGGTGTGCATACACCCTTAAAAAACTGTGGCTACTTTTTCATCTACTATAACACTTATTTAAGGCAGAAAGAATAAGAGAGACTAATATTTATTAAGTGATTACTATATTTCAGGTATTTTACATATCTTCATTTATTAATCATAATATAAACTCTATGTGGGAAGGAGTATCCCTATTTTATGGTTAAGAATATTGAAAATCCAAAAAGTTAATTAACATGTCCTATTGCCCATAGCTAATAACTGATAGAACCAACCTTCAAAAACAAATCTACATGATTTCAGAGACTTATGTCATGCCATAGAAAAGAAAGTATAAGCAAAATTAATAGACAATGCATTAGAGCTAGAATGTTGAAGTGAAAATAGTGTAATTAGAAAAATATTTTCACTATCTAAGTAAAAAATCACTACAACACTTAATGTTTAAAAGGGAGGGGGAATATGTATACCTATGGCTGATACATGTTGAAGTTTGACAGAAAACAGCAAAATTTTGTAAAGCAACAATCGTTACAAAATTTTGTAAAGCAACAATTAATTAATAAAAAATTAATTAATTAAAAAAAACTGTTTAGCTCATAAAATTGTGTATCTGCAATTTTGACTGGACTTTGCTATGAAGTTCCTCTGCTGTTCTTAGCTGGGTTCATTTATATCTCTAGATAGATGACATTATTTGCTAGATAGCTTTGCCTCTCATGATTGGTTAGCTGTTGGTTGAGATCTGAAAAATGATAGAGGAAGTTTATTAATGAAGATTGATACAACAGAGGAAAAAAACTACTTTGGGATACTATGACATCAAAACACCTAGCAGAATTACCCAGAAAACCCTGCCAAGACAATTTCCAGATAGAATGTTCAAAATATGATTCAGTTTATTTTCTTTTCTTTGAAAAGATACAAAAAAGGAGATACCAACTAAAATAAATGCTGTTTATTATCAGAACTAGAAAGAATTAGAAACTAGAAAGACAGATTGGTCTGAAAACAAAATTTCTTCTTATCGCTAGTCTCAAAAAATGGATAAAACTCTTAGACTGAGACTTGTGGCCATCGATTATTCAAATATGGGACTCTGAAACTGCTGTTAAGGCCTTGTAAGGATTTCAGCCATGAAATTAAAAGACTCTTACTCCTTGGAAGGAAAATTATGACCAACCTAGACAGCATATTAAAAAGCAGAGACCCAACAAAGGTCCATCTATTCAAGGCTATGGTTTTTCCAGTAGTTATGTAGGGATGTGAGAGTTGGACTATAAAGAAAGCTGAGTGCAGAAGAATTGATGCTTTTAAATTGTGGTGTTGGAGACGACTCTTGAGAGTCCCTTGGACTGCAAAGATCCAATTAGTCCATCCTAAAGTCCTGGGTGTTCTTTGGAAGGACTGATGTTGAAGCCGAAACTCCAATACTTTGGCCTCCTGATGTAAAGAGCTAACTCATTTGAAAAGACCCTGATGTTGGGAAAGATTGAGGGCAGGAGGAGAAGGGGACAGCAGAGGATGAGATGGTTGGATGGCATCACTGACTCAATGGACGTGAGTTTGAGTAAACTCCGGCAGTTGATTATGGACAGGGAGACCTGGCATGCTGCGGTTCACGGGGTCACAAAGAGCCGGATATGACTGAGCAACAGTACCGAACTGAACAGATTCATGCTGCTGCTGCTGCTGCTGCTGCTAAGTCACTTCAGTGGTTTCCAACTCTGTGTGACCCCATAGATGGCAGCCCACTAGGTTCACCCGTCCGTGGGATTCTCCAAGCAAGAACACTGGAGTGGGTTGCTATTTCCTTCTCCAATGCATGAAAGTGAAAAGTGAAAGGGTCCTTCTCCAATGCATGAAAGTGAAAAGTGAAAGGGAAATCGCTCAGTCATGTCCGACTCTTGGCGACGCCATGGACCGCAGCCTACCAGGCTCCACTGTCCATGGGATTTTCCAGGCAAGAGTTCTGGAGTGGGGTGCCATTGCCTTCTCCATGAACAGATTCATATTAGCACCCCAAAAACACATATTTAAGAATAAATTTGACCAAAGAAGTGAAAAATCTGTACACTGAAAACAAGATTTGGTGAAAGAAACTGAAGAAAATACAAACAATGGAAAATGTTCATGAATAAGAATTAATTGTGTTAAAATGCCCATTCTCCCTAAAGATATCTATAGATTTAATGCAATCCCTATCAGAACTCCAAAGTATTTTTTTTTGTATAAACAGAGAAAAACAATCCTACGATTCGTATGCTGTCAAAAAAGACCCTGAACAGCCAAGGCAATACTGAGAAAGAAGTATGAAACTGAAGACAACACATTTCTTGATTGCAAAATCAGTGCGATAACTGATATAAAAGACAGTTTGACTAACGGAGCAGGACTGAAAACCCACAGCAAACTCTCCTGACAAGGGAGCCAAGAATACTTTAAGGGGAAAGGATAGTCTATTAAAGAGTTCTGGGGAAACTGGATAAGCACTGTACTTGTGTCATATGCAGTCTCAGAAATGAGCTAAAAATGGATTAAAGACTTAAATGTAAGAATTTAAGCCTCAAATCTAGGAGAAAAGATAATTCAAAAAGATACATGTACCTCAAGTTCATCACAGCACTAATTACAATAGCCAGGACATGACAGTAATCTTACAGTCCATAAACAGAAGAATAGATAAAGAAGATGTGGTGAGATATATATATATATATATACACACACATATACATATAATGAAGTATTACTCAGCCATTAAAAGGAACAAAGTTGTGCCATTTGCAGAGACATTTATGGACCTGGAGACTGTCATACAGAATGAAGTTGTAAAAAAAAAAAAAAAAAAACCATATATTAAGACATATATGTAGAATCCAAAAAATTATATAAATGATCTTATTTGCAAAGGAGAGACAGAGACACAGACATAGAGAACAAGCATATGTACCTATAGATACCAACAGAGATGGGATGAAATTGGAGATTGATTGACATATATGTGTGTGTGTGTGTGTGTGTGTATATATATATATATACATATATATATATGCAGTGGGTTGCCATGCGGTCCTTCAGGGAATATTTTCAACCCAGGAATTGAACCAGGGTCTCCTGTATTGCAAGCAGATTCTTTAACAGCTTAGCTTCCAGGGAACTACACACACACACACACACAGTACTACGTATAAAATAGATAACTAATGAGAACCTACTGTATAGCATAGGAAACATCACTTTGTGCTGCGTGGTGATGTAGACAGGAAGGAAAGCCAAAATGAGGGTATATATTTATATGTATGGCTGATTTACTTTGTTGTAGAGCAGAAACTGATATAGTACTATAAAGCAACTATAATCTAAAAACACATGTAGGGGAAAAGTTTTATGTCACAGATCTTGGCAATGGTTTTTTGAATATTGCACTAAAACAAAATAAAAGTAAAAATTAATCAGCACAAATACCTCAAGCTAAAGAGCCTCACCGAGCAAAAGAAATAATCAACCAAATAAGAAGCCTACCTAAGGGCTGGGAGTCATATACTGATAAGGGGTTCTTATTCAAAATATATAGACATAAAACTGAAGAGCAAAAAAGATCAATCAAAATACGAAAAAAATAAATGAATAAATGTTATCCCAAATGGCCAAAAGGTACATGAAAAGATGCTTAACATTGCTGGCTAATCATTCTCAGTTCAGTTGCTCAGTCATGTCTGACTCTTTGTGACCACATGAATCACAGCACGCCAGGCCTCCCTGTCCATCACCATCTCCCAGAGTTCAATCAAGCTCACGTCCTTCAAGTCAGTGATGCCATCCAGCCATCTCGTTCTCTGTTGTCCCCTTTTCCTTCTGCCCCCAATCCCTCCCAGCAACAGAGTCTTTTCCAATCAGTCAGCTCTTCACATGAGGTGGCAAAAGTACTGGAGTTTCAGCTTTAGCATCATTCCTTCAAAGGAACACCGAGGGCTGATCTCCTTTAGAATGGACTGGTTGGATCTATGTGCAGTCCAAGAAGTCTTCTCCAACACCACAGTTCATCAGCATCAATTCTTCAGCACTCAGCATTTTTCACAGTCTAACTTTCACATCCATACATGACCACTGGAAAAACCATAACCTTCACTAAACGGATCTTTGTTTGCAAAGTAAAGTCTCTGCTTTTGAATATGCTATCTAAGTTGGTCATAACTTTTCTTCCAAAGGGTAAGCGTCTTCTAATTTCATGGCTACAGTCACTATCTACAGTGATTTTGGAGCCCTAAAAGATAAAGTTGGACATGGTTTCCACTGTTTCCCCTTCTATTTCCCATGAACTGATGGGACCAGATGCCATGATCTTCGTTTTCTGAATGTTGAGCTTTAACCCAACTTTTTCACTCTCCTCTTTCACTTTCATCAAGAGGCTCTTTTCCTCTTCCCTTTCTGCCACAAGGGTGGTGTCATCTGCATATCTGAGGTTATTGATATTTCTCTCGGCAATCTTGATTCCAGCTTGTGCTTCTTCCAGCCCAGTGTTTCTCATGATATACTCTGCATAGAAGTTAAATAAGCAGGGTGACAATATACAGCCTTGATGTATTCCTTTTCCTATTTGGAACCAGTCTGTTGTTCCATGTCCAGTTCTAACTGTTGCTTCCTGACCTGCATATAGGTTTCTCAAGAGGCAGGTCAGGTGGTCTGGTATTCTCATCTCTTTCAGAATTTTCCTCAGTTTATTGTGATCCACACAGTCAAAGGCTTTGGCATAGTCAATAAAGCAGAAATAGACGTTTTTCTGGAACTCTTTTGCTTTTTCGATGATCCAGCGGATGTTGGCAATTTGATCTCTGGTTCCTCTGCCTTTTCTAAAACCAGATTGAACATCTGGAATTCATGGTTCACGTATTGCTGAAGCCTGGCTTGGAGAATTTTGAGCAGCACTACTTTAGTAGTGTGTGATATGAGTGCAATTTTGTGGTAGTTTTGGCATTTTTTGACATTGCCTTTCTTTGGAATAGGAATTAAACTGACCTTTTCCAGTTCTGTGGCCACTGCTGAGCTTTCCCAATTTGCTGGCATATTGAGTGCAGCACTTTCACAGCATCATCTTTCAGGATCTGAAGTAGCTCAACTGGAATTCCATCACCTCCACTAGCTTTGTTCATAGTGATGCTTTCTAAGGCCCACTTGACTTCACATTCCAGGATTTCTGGCTCTAGGTGAGTGATCACACCATCATGATTATCTTTGTCATGAAGATCTTTTTTGTACAGTTCTTCCGTGTATTCTTGCCACCTCTTCTTAATACCTTCTGCTTCTGTTAGTTCCATGCCATTTCTGTGTTTTATCGAGCCCATCTTTTCATGAAATATTCCCTTGGTATCTCTAATTTTCTTGAAAAGATCTCTAGTCTCCCATTCTGTTGTTTTCCTCTATTTCTTTGCATTGATCGCTGAGGAAGGCTTTCTTATCTCTCCTTGCTATTCTTCGGAATTCTGCCTTCAAATGGGTATATATTTCCTTTTCTCCTTTTCTTTTCACTTCTCTTCTTTTCGCAGCTATTTGTAAGGCCTCCCCAGACAGCCATTTTGCTTTTTTTGCATTTCTTTTTCATGGGGATGGTCTTGATCTCTGTCTCCTGTACAAAGTTATGAACCTCTGTCTATAGTTCATCAGGTTTCCAATATCAAAGTAATGTAAATCTATGCCTCAATTCCAGAGAAGCTGAGGTGAACAGTTCTATGAAGACCTACAAGACGTTCTAGAACTAACACCCCAAAAAAGATGTCATTTTCATCGTAGAGGACTGGAATGCAAAAGTAGGAAGTCAAGAGATACCTGGAGTAACAGGCAAGTTTGGCCTTGAAATACAAAATGAAGCAGGACAAAGGCTAACAGAGTTTTGCCAAGAGAACACACTGATAACAACAAACACCCTATTCCAACAATACAACAGAAGACTCTACACATGGACATCACTAGATGGTCAACACCAAAATCAGACTGATTATATTCTCTGCAGTCAATGGTGGAGAAACTCTATACAGTCAGTAAAAACAAGACTGGGATCTGACTGTGGATCAGATCATGAACTCCTTATTGCCAAATTCAGACTTAAATTGAAGAAAGTAGGGAAAACCACTAGACCATTCAGGTATGACCTAAATCAAATTCCTTACAATTATACAATGGAAGTGAGAAATAGAATAAAAGGATTAGACCTGATAGAGTGCCTGAAGAACTATAAATGAGATTTCTAACACTGTACAAGAGGTGGTGATCAAAATCATCCCCCAGAAGAAGAAATGCAAAATGGCTGTCTGAGGAGGTCTTACAAAAAACTGAGAAAAGAAGAGAAGCTAAAGGCAAAGGAGAAAAGGAAAGATATATCCATCTGAATGTGGATTTCAAATGAATGACAAGGAAAGATAAGAAAACTTTCTTAAATGACCAATGCAAAGAATAGAGAAAAAAATAGAGTGGTAAAGACTAGAGAGCTGTTCAAGAAAATTAGAAATACCAAGCGAATATTTCATGCAAAAATGGGTGAAAAAAGGACAGAAACTATATGGCCCTAACAGAAGCAGAAGATGTTAGAAGAGGTGGAAAGAATACACAGAAGAACTATACAAAAGAAATTTTAATGATGCAGATAGCTACAATGGTGTGATCACTCACCTAGAGCCAGACATCCTGGAATACGAAGTCAAGTGTGCCTTAGGCAGCATCACTAAGAACAAAGCCAGTGGAGGTGATGGAATTCTAGCTGAACTTTTTCAAATCCTAAAAGCTGATGAAGTTTAAGCACCGCACTCCAGTTCAGTTCAGTTCAATCACCCAGTCGTGTCTGACTCTTTGAGACCCCATGAACTGCAGCAAGCCAGACCTCCCTGTCCATCACCAACTCCTGAAGTCTACCCATGTCCATTGTATCCATGATGCCATCCAACCATCTCATCCTCTGTCATCTCGTTCTCTTCCTACCCTCAATCTTTCCCAGCATCAAGGTCTTTTCAAATGAGTCAGCTCTTCACATCAGGTGACCAAAGTATTGGAGCTTCATCTTCAACATCAGTCCTTCCAATGAACACCCAGGACTGATCCCCTTTAGGATGGACTGGTTGGATCTCCTTGCAGTCCAAGGGACACCCAAGAGTCTTCTTCAACACCACAGTTCAAAGCATCAATTTTTCAGCGCTCAGCTTTCTTTATAATCCAACTCTCACATCCATACATCACTACTGGATAAACCATAGCCTTGACTAGACGGACCTGTGTTGGTAAAGTAATGTCTCTGCTTTTTAATATGCTGTCTAGGTTGGGCATAACTTTTCTGCCAAGGAGTAAGCATCTTTTAATTTCATGGCTGCAGTCACCAACTGCAGTGATTTGGGAGCTCCCAAAAATAAAATCTGACGCTGTTTCCACTGTTTCCCCATCTATTTCCCATGAAGTGATGGGACCGGATGCCTTGATCTTTGTTTTCTGAATGTTGAGCTTTAACCCAACTTTTTCACTGTCCTCTTTCACTTTCATCAAGAGGCTCTTTTCTTCTTCACTTTCTGCCATAAGGGTGGTGTCATCTGCATATCTGAGGTTATTGATATTTCTCCCGGCAATCTTGATTCCAGCTTGTGCTTCCTCCAGCCCAGCATTTCTCACTGCACTCAATATGCCAGCAAATTTGGAAAACTCAGCAGTGGCCACAGGACTGGGAAAGGTCAATTTTCATTCCAATCCCAAAGAAAGGCAATGCTAAAGAATATTCAAACTACCACACAATTAGGGCTTCCGTGGTGGCTCAGAGGTTAAAGCGCCTGCCTCCAATGTGGGAGACCTGGGTTCGATCCCTGGGTTGGGAAGATCCTCTGGAGAAGAAAATGGCAATCCACTCCAATATTCTTGCCTGGAGAATCCCATGGACAAAGAAGCCTAGTAGGTTACAGTCCACGGGGTCGTAAAGAGTCGGACACGACTGAGCGACTTCACCTCACCACACAATTGCACTCATCTCACAGGCTAGCAAAGTAATGCTCAAAATTCTCCAAGCCAGGCTTCAACAGTAAAACTTCAACCGAGAACTCTCAGGTGTTCAGGCTGGATTTAGAAAAGGCAGAGGAAGCAGAGATCAAATTGCCAATATCCATTGGATCATTGAAAAGGCAAGAGAGTTTCAGAAAAACATCTACTTCTGCTTCATTGACTGTGCTAAAGGCATTGACTGTAGATCACTAGATCTGAATGATTAATTTTTCAGTGTACTAATAGGAACACAGAGACACTAGCTATTGATTTTTTCTTTAATTTTTATTTTCACTTTATTTTGCTTTACAATACTGTATTGGTTTTGCCATACATTGACATGAATCAGCCACGGGTGTACATGAGTTCCCAATCCTGAACCCCCCTCCCACCTCCCACCCCATATCATCTCTCTGGATCATCCTGTGCACCAGCCCCAAGCATCCAATATCCTGTACTGAACATAGACTGGCAATTCGTTTCTTACCTGATAGTATACATGTTTCAACGCCATTCTCCCAAATCATCCCACCCTCTCCCTCTCCCACAGGGTCTAAAAGTCCGTTCTATACATCTGTGTCTCTTTTGCTGTCTTGCATAGGGAGTTACCATTACCATCTTTCTAAATTCCATATATATGTGTTAGTATACTGTATTGGTGTTTTTCTTTCTGGCTTACTTCACTCTGTATAATCGGCTCCAGTTTCATCCACCATATTAGAACTGATTCAAATGTATTCTTTTTAATGACTAAGTAATACTCTATTGTGTATATGTACGACAGCTTTCTTATCCATTCATCTGCTGATGGACATCTAGGTTGTTTCCATATCCTGGCTATTATAAACAGTGCTGCGATGAACATTGGTGTACACATGTCTCTTTCAATTCTGGTTTGATTTTGGACCATTATTCCCTTCAGAGCTGTACTGATTCTCTGGATCTGGTGGTAATCTCAGACACTAGCAATGATGGAGATGGGCCACCACTTTCTCTTCTTGTATTCCTGATTCTCTTAGCCAAATAGCCACTATCATCTGAGTTAAAGCTCTTTTTCTGTTTGCCATTTCCACTGGACATCAGGCCATTCTAGACATATTTGGATACAATAGTATCTAGTATCTATCACATTACAAGATGAGCAGGGGATATTTAGCTTAGTGAGCTGGGCTTCTCAGTACCAGAGTTGAGGCCATGGCCATGGCAGTTAAGCAACATGGCAGGGGTTAATTCTGTCCAGTGGCAGAGGTGGACAGAAACTTTTGAGTCTTTCTGGAAGAAGAGGTGATCCAGAAAAAAGGTGAAACTCTAGTTATAATGGTGAAATTGATCCCCAAATCAGAGGGAAATACAACAGTGATGGCTGTGTCTTCTGCTAAGGCTGCTGCCATTAAAGCTAAGAGAGTCCCTTCAGTGGGAATATTGCATTAGTGGGCTGTATTTAAATACATCTATTGGATTTAATACCTGAGTCAGGAAGATCTCCAGGAAAGGGAAATATCAGCCCTTTCCAGTATTCTTGCCTGGAAAATTCCATGGACAGAGGAGCCTAGCAGGCTAAACTCCATGGGGTTGTCAGACATGACTTAGCCACTAAATAACAATAATTTAAATGAGAATTAAAACTTTAGGATACACTGATCCTTAACATGTTTTCAAGAAGTTAAGAAGAGACTAACAAATTGGTCATGACATATGAATGCTGCTCATCCTTTAATTATATCCTCCACCTCATGCAAAAAAACTCTCAAATATCACAACCCCTTTAAAATATAATGTTTTTTTACATATTAGAACTACATGTGTATCTTTAAAAATGATATTTTTGTATGTATCTATTTTTAGAAATTCTGAAATTATCCTAAAGGATAATCCTAAACCATCAACAGAACTAGGATTAAGAAGTGAAATGAAAGAATTAATTTTAGGTAGGATAATCTTCATTTCTCAGTATGGCTGAAAATTTAGTTATATCCCTGGGTTGGGACAATTCCCTGGAGAAGGGATGGTTACCAGATGTGTATAAGAGACAGGATATGGATAGTATGTCTTCCTTTGATCTTTGATGAAACATAAATGTAATTCAAAAATAGTTTTCACATATAATTTAAAATCTTTTTTCCTGTTTTGCTGTATATATACAGTTTTGCATTCAAATTTACTGCAGTGAGATATATAAACAAGATGATAAGTAATTCAAAAGAAATCACATACAAAATATGCTATATTGAAGCTTCTAGGAGTTAATTCAATTTGAAGTTGGCTGTAGAACTTTGTGGTTTGGTTCCTACTCAGTAAATATTCCCAGTGCTTATATAATGCCAAGCAAAATAAAATATTCCCTGGAAATTTTCTAGAGAGATTGAAAATTTAGGTTAAATCCTTCAGTCCAAAGGAAAAAAAAATTTTTTTCATTGAAAAATTTTTCATTGAAAAATGCAGAAAATATAAGCAAGAACACAAAATTTCCATGCAATAGTAGCTTTCTTTTTGATTTAAGTGTCTTTATAAAAATGAAAACTGCCCAAAAAACAAATTTTTCTCTTCATATTCAGAATGATGCTTGATTATCTGTCAAATTTGTAATTCCCAAAAATGTATATGTTGCCTTTTAAACAAAAATGATAATGGATTATGTCAAGAATGCTATGTCATCAATTTTTCTCTTCATGTTTATGGTTATTTTCCTTTGGAAACCACCTTTAGAATCATAGGTCTTTGGAATTTTTAGAGGTCTAATGTGTCTTCAGTTTTTGGTAATTTTCAAAAACAAAAATACCGACATGAAGAAATATTCACTGACGAATGGTAGATTCCTGAATATGCAATGGTCCACAAAACATGGCAAGTTTGCCACATCCTGTCAGAGCTAAAGCCATGTGAAGAATCACTGAAATGATGTTGAAAATCTTCCAAGACACCAGAACATGTAACTCTTGAAATATGAAATAAGTCCTAGGAGTTTCTGGACTTTTTGATCACCATCACGCTGAAGCAACACTTAGTGCTTAGAGATGAAATCCACATTAATTTTCAGTAACTGAAGCATATGGTCACAAGAAAAAACAGTTCAGGTGAGTGTTTAGTAAGAACTTCTTTATTCAAAAATACATTTTCAATTTTCATAATTTCAAAAGGGCACTTAGTGAAAAATTCCCTTCCTAGTCTGCTCTTTAATAGCAATGTTTCCAACTTCTTGCCTACTTTTGCAGAATATACCCATGGATATACAAGTAAATTTAAACATATACTTTATTTCTCCAGGTTTTTTTTGTTTTTTTGTTTTTTTGTTTTTTTCAGAAAATTGTAGTATATATATGTTTTTCTGCTCTTTGGCTTTTGTTATTGTTGCTTCAGTTTTCTAATCAATATGTCTTGGATATATGTTTCCACTTTAAAGCAGAAATTTTTTTTCTTTTTTAAACTGATGAATAAGTACTATTTAATTTTGTTTAAAAATAATCATATTTAATTATTTAAATACATGTGTCATATTTATTTAGTCAGATATATTCCATGTGTGAAATCCATTAATCTAAACAGTCTCTTTTGATAAATACTTACTATATAAATCTTTGCTATGCTGAAAAGCAAAGTAAAGCAAAAATCCTACAAAGAATAAGCATTTATTGCATGTGTGTGCATATATTTGTAAGATACTAAATAAGTCTTAAAAAGCAGCATTGGTTTTTCACTGGTCATGTTCATCTTCACTTGCAGTAGCTATAACCAAATTGCTCTCCACATAGGTTTTACCAAATATTACTAATGTAATCCAGTTATATAAATTCCTGCTTCTCAGTCTCTCAGCACCTGAGTGTGTTATCAATTTGTTTGTTTTTTTAATCTCAGCCAAGCTATAAAAGAGAAAACCAGTAGTATGCATGGTTTTGTTCTCTGTGTTAATCAGTGAGATTGATGTTAAACCTATGTAAAGTGACTTGGCACCTGAGGTGTCTTAATGAAGATAAAAATAAATAAATAATTAAAAGAACAAAAGAAGGGAAAACGGAAAGAAGGAAGAGAGGGAGGGATGGAAGGAGGGCGAAAGAAATAAAGGGATAGAAAAGAGATAAGAGAGGAGAGGAGAGGATAGGTGATGAGAAAAAAAGAAGGAAACAAAAGGAAACAAAAGAAAAAAATGGAGAAAGAAAGTAGAGAGTGATGAAGGAAGAAGGAAAGAAGTTGGAAGAAGGGAGGGAGGGAGGAAAGCTATGCAGTAGGTTATATTCCAGGGGGAGCGAATGAAAGAGCAAGGTTCAGCTGGAGTTATGAGTACAGAGTGCAAGAGGCAGTGTGTGCTTAGTTGATTGGTGCCAGACAGCAGAGTTAAAATTGAAGGCATTACATCATCTGGAATTTTTTTCTGACTCTTTGTGACCCCATGGACTGTAGCCTGCTAGGCTCCTCTGTTTATGGGGATTCTCCAAGCAAGAACACTGGAGGGGTTTGCCATGCCCTCCTCCAGGAGATCTTCCCAACCCAGGGCTAGAACCCGCATCTCTTATGTCTCCTGCATTGGCGGGTAGGCAGGTTCTTTACCACTAGCACCACCTGGGAAGACCTAAGACAAAATGATAGGTAGCAAAAGCGGGGCAGAGGGATGTGTTACAGGCTTAGTCGCAATCCTTGTACCTTAAGGTGATGTGGGTGGTAAGAACTGAAAAAACAAACACCAGATAAAAGAACTTGATAACTGTACAGGAGTGATGGCTCTGAGATTTTTTCTTTCTTTCCTTCCCTTGCTTTGCTGGTTCTTTCTTTACAATGCACAGGCTTTCTCTAGTTGCTTCAAGCAGGCTTCTCTTGTTGCGGGACAGGGGCTCTAGAGCATGTAGGTCCAGTAGTTGCAGTGCATGGGCTTAGTAGCCCCATGGCAGGTGGGATCTTGATTCCCCAACCAGGGATCAAACTTGCATCCCCTGCATTGGAAGGCAAGATTCTTAATCACTGGCTACCAGGGAAAGCCTGGCTTCTAGATTTTTAGTGATATCATTTTAACTCTCTTAGAAAACAATGTTTGTTTTTATGGAAAGCACAGGAAACATGTGATAAAATTGGCCAAAGGTTGTTTTTTCCTTCTCTGTCAATATAACTGCAGAAGAAATCTTATACCTAACAATTCATCGAAAATATTAAATACACTCAGCCAGAGGACAGAGTGGGTATATAGAGGATAAATTCAGGGAAGCACTTAGGGATCTTTAATCCCCCTTCTCCTTGATTATCTCCATCAGTAACTTCCTCCTGTAGCTACCCACACTAAATCTATATCCTAGGTGAAGGCTTCAAGATACCTGCTTAACTCTACCTGTAACCAAATACTGACCCTGAGTCTATGACAAATAGATATTCTAGAGACCCTGATCCTGGGAAAGATTGAGGGCAGGAGCAGATGACAGTGACAAAGGATGAGACGGTTGGATGGCAAAATCAACTCAATGGACATGAGTTTGAGCAAACTCCAGGTGATGATGGAGGACAGAGGAGTCTGGTGTGCTGCAGTCCATGGGATCACAAAGAGTCAGATGTGACTGAGCGACTGCAAAACAAAAGAGACATCATTGGCCTGATTTTCTTTATAGAGGTTTTGTTTATTTTTATCCAACTTTTGTTTATTCATACAATTTATATGTAATGTCCATGAGAATAATTTATACCTAAAGGGTGCTTTTTTCCTTTTTTGTCCATTGCACTTCTCTCATTACCTAAAGTAGTGCTGAGCACATCAAAGATACACATTATATCTAAATACCTCAGCATCTAAATAGCTGTTAAGTGGCTCTCTATATGTTGGATGTCTAATTGTACCATAGGGAATAGGATTCTGCTAATAAGTGAGAACTCTCTCTGGAAATAATTGTTTGTTCTGTTTCTCTAAAGCCATTGCTGCAGCCAAGTAATTGCACTGGATAATCTGGAGCCTTCAGAGACTGAGAGAACTGAATCCTCCTAGTATGATTTTTATGTTTTGTTTGTTTTTGTTCTATTGTGCTGTTTTTTTCGTTTTTTGTTATTTTTTGCAACGCAACTTTTCAATACTGTGTCCTTATTTTCATGTGCTGAATGTTAGCAATCCAGTGGTTTGAGTCAATTTAAAAGCATTTAATTTTGTTTTTCTCTCATAATTTTTGAGCCCACCCAAGTGCACTGCAATCCATCAAATCAGGAAACCCTGCATTTTGTGCGCCAGAGTTTTTGGGATTGATTTAGCTGCACCTGAATCCAAGTTGATTATTCTTCAGACTCCCAGGCTTAACTGTTTAAGTCTATAGCACATTAAATTCTCAGGTATAAAGATTCACAGCCTGTTCACTGGTGTGGCTCTAATTTTAATTTGGAGTTAGTACTGTTTCTTTTGGGATTAATGAAAAAACAAAAATATTTGTCAGAAAACTGCCAAGAGTGGTAAATTTAATTTCACAACTTCTGCTGAGGAAAGGTTAATTTTCCCAGACTTTGTGAACTCTAAATTTTCACCCATGGAATGTTAGGCACAACATTTCCTACAGTTATCTTTCTTGCTTTTCTTCTCTTGGCAAGATTTACCTTGTTGTGAATTTCCTCAACATGGACAGAAAGGTTAAAGCAATAAGAACCTGTGGTCACTGACCTTCCTTGGAGCCTGGTTTCTGAAAGCACTTATGTTGATGTGTCAGCTTAACTCTCTAGAGCTTACAGGAAAACTCCGTTCTGTTCTGGAAGCTGCTATGAGCCAGCGGCTATGAACTTGTGGCCCAACCACAGGGAATCAGGAACTTCTGAGTTATAGCTCAGACTCAACTGATCCTCGCTGACTGACCTCAGGCAAGTTACTTAACATTTGCCTGCCTCTTATTTTCCAGCTGTAAAATGGGAAAAAGTATTTTCCTCATTCAAGTTAAGCAGAGTAAGTTGATCCTGCTATCCTCTGTGTTAGTGTTCATGTATGTTTGTTTCTTTGTTTTTTTTTTTTTTAATAACAACTTTAAGAGCATAATGGGATTGATATTTTATTTTCTAAAGGTTGCCACATAAAAAGTGAAATAATTGGAGAGGAACTAAATTAAGTCAGGTATATAGAAATGCACATGAATAATATTTTTTGAGCTATGCTATAAACACTCATTGAATTAGGAACCTCCCTGTCAATGATAGTGTGACTTCAATGAAGACAAGATTTGAGGGGCTATTTTATTACCTTTACTATACCCCCATAATCTAGAAAAGTGCTTACTATATAAGACATGTTCAATTAAATAATTGCTGGATAAATGAATGAATGAAAGGATAGGTGAAAATTAAATAATGCTCCAAGAATATTGTAGATAAGAATATTATAAATTAGAGTACTTAATTTTCCTATACAAGAAATATTTTAAAATAAGCAGAATTATAACCACATCAGAACATAAAAAAATTAATATAGAAATTAAAGTTATGAATTTATGATACTTTTAAATTTTTTTGCACTCTTTTGTTGTTGCTCAGTCACTAAGTTGTGTCTGACTCTTTATGACACCGTGAACTGCAGCACGTAAGGCTTTCCTGTCTCTCACTATCTCCCAGAGTTTGCTTAACTCATGTCCATTGAGTTGGTGATGCTATTCAACCATCTCATCCTCTGTAAAGAATCCAACTGTAATGCAGAAGACCCTCATTCCATCCCTGGGTTGGGACAATTCCCTGGAGAAGGGATGGTTACCCATCCCAGTGTTCTTGCCTGGAGAATTACATAGAGAAGCTTGGTGGGCTTCAGTACATGGGATCACAAAAGAGTCAGGGTTGACTGAGCAACTAACACATTCACTCTTTGCATGCTAAATCACTTCAGTCATGTGCAACTCTTTGCAACTCTATGGACTGCAGCCCTTCAGATTCATGGGATTCTCTAGGCAAGAATACTGGAGTGGGTTGCCATTTCCTTCTCTAGGGGATATTCCTGACCCAGGGACTGAACCTGCATCTCTTATGTCTCCTGCATTGCAAGTGGGTTCTTTACCACTAGTGCCACCTCATTCACTCTTTGCCTACATGCAATTCAAAACTATCTCACAATAATCTCAGCAGTCTGCCAAATTTATTACAGTTTTCCTGCTTCTGTATACTTTCATATCCTAACTACTCACAAAGCCCTTATTAATAACTTTTTATGACAGGTATTGATTCAGAGATATCAGAAGAGCAGAAAAGTTATGTGAAAAAGTGTGAAATGAAGTTATTATTTACTTATAATAAGTATTTTTGGAATATAAAAAAGATGGGGAATTTTGTATAAAGGAAAGTTGCAAAATTCAGTTCAGCTCAGTTCAGTCATTCAGTTATGTCCAACTCTTTGTGACCCCATGAACCGCAGCACACCAGGCTTCCCTGTCCATCACCAACTCCTGGAGTCCACTCAAACCCATGTCCATTGAGTTGGTGATGCCATCCAACCATCTCATCCTCCGTTGTCCCCTTCTCCTCCTGCCCTCAATCTTTCTCAGCATCAGGGTCTTTTCAAATGAGTCAGCTCCTCGCATCAGGTGGCCAAAGGATTGGAGTTTCAGCTTCAACATCAGTCCTTCCAATGAACACCCAGGACTGATCTCCTTTAGGATGGACTTGTTGGATCTCCTTGCAGTCCAAGGGACTCTCAAGATTCTTAGGCATTAACAAAATATCAAAGTATTTTTCTAAAATTACTTTATTGGTGGCAATGAAATTTGCCTTAATATTTTTAAATAGTTTAACAGTTTCCCAGTTAACTCCAGATTTTTCACTTTTTATTCAATTTCTGTTGTATCATAAAGTTGTTTTAAAAAGTGAGTAAAATCAGTAAGTGGGAGATGGGTCTTAAATTAGATACTGACTAAATAAGGGGAAAAAAGGCAATTATTCATTTATTTTATATATACAAGCAGCTATATGCAGGTTTTTAGCTTTTACTTTATAATAATCTTTGACGACAGGGCTTCCCTGGTGGCTCTGTGTTAAAGAATCTGCATGCTAATGCAGGAGATGAAGATTTGATCCCTGAGCCGAAAGATCTCCTGAAGGAGGAAATGGAAACCCATTCCAGTGTTCTTCCTTGGGAAATCATATGAACAGAGGAGCTTTTTGGGCTACAGTCCATGGGGTTGAAAAAGAGTCAGACATGGCTTCGAAACTAAACAACAGCAGCAATCTTTGATGGCATTAAAGGAAAAACCAACACATCATAATAGAGTTAAGGGTAAAATAGGAAGAAGAGAATTGCTTAGCCTTTTGCTTATGGAAAAAAAAAATGCTTGTCAGCTAAGTACATATTCTTTTCTTGTGGGAATTTAAGAACCGGATTGGTAATAACTCATATATTGAAAAAAAAATCAAACCAACTGAGGTGGGGCTTTTTGTTACATGAACTTGCCATAATTCTTCTTATTGAGAACAAAAGAAATACCCTCTTTGATGTAAATATATTTTAAAGACATACTAGGGGTAATTGTTGCTGACATTTTGCCCTGAATATAAATGACTTCCAAAAAATACTCAGGTTCTATTAAATTTCTTTTCTTTTCTGTGATCTTTAACATTCTTCTGATCACAGTGGTAGAAAACCTTCCATCAGTGCTAGTAGTTTTAGTACCACTCATCTCCAATTAATCTTTTTCATAATAACCAAAGGTTATTTAGGAACAGTGAATTCTCGTGAAACAGGAAGGAAGGAGGCAGGGCACAACCTTTGAAAGGATGGCATAGACCCAGGACACAATATAAACTGATTAGAACCAAATGGGTCCACAGGCAGACAAATAGACTTCCACTAAGCCCTGAACTTCAGTATATGGTCATTGTAACACATCAACAAATTAAATGACACACCCAGAGGCACCATGACAGTTCCAAGGCTGCTCATCAAAGACCAGAAAGTAAGCAGTGGCCCAATTCCTGAAAATCTCTGCCCCCTTCCCCAGAATAATTGGAATAATCCTCCCACTCATTGGCCTATGAAATTACCCAGCCCATAAAAACTAACCACACCACAGTTTGAGGCCACACTTGCACTCTGAGATGGCCCACATTCCATCTGTAAAGTGTTTTCTCTCTAGATAAATCCACTTCTTACCTATCACTTTGTCTCTCACTGAATTCTTTGTGTATCAAGAATCTGAGCTTCATTAAGTGCTAAAACCACATATATGATCTCAATTGGAAGACCATGGACTCAAGTTCCAGTTAGACTTGGAGTTTCAAGTCTTGGCAAGTGGATCAAGTCCAAATCTGAGGTGTATGGTTTCACTTACATGAGTTTTCTCTTGCTGCTGTAACAAATGCTCTCAAATCTAGAACTTTAAACAATACCTATTTATGATCTCACAGTTCTGAGGGTCAGAAGGCTAAGTGGGCTCACTGGATCATACACTCTGAATTCACAAGGCCAAAATCAAGGTGTCGGTAAGCAAGGGCTATAATCTGAAAACTTTGAAGGAGGATCCACTGTCAAAATCATCTCAGTTCCAAGCAGAATGAAGTTCTTTGTGCCTGTAGGTGAAAGATCCCAGCGTCCTTACCAGTTATCATATGGGTCCTGCTTTTAGCCTCTAGATGTTTCTCCTCATTGTATGGATGGCTACTTCTCAGAATCAATGACAGGATAACACATTCTTTTCACATTTTGTACCTATCTGCCTTCTTTATATCTTTCTGCAGTAAGAGAAAGTTTCTTATTTTTTAGAGCTCTTATAATTTTACTGAACCCACCTGAATCAGTCAGTTCAGTCACTCAGTCATGTCCAACTCATTGCAACCCATGGACTGAGCACACGTGGCCTCCCTGTTCATCATCAACTCCTGGAGCTTGCTCATATTCATACCCATCGAGTCGGTGAAGCCATCTAACCATCTCATCTTCTGTCCTCCCCTTCTCCTCCTTCCTTCCATCTTTCCCAGCATCAGGGTCTTTTCAAAAGAGTCAGTTCTTTGCATCAGGTGGCCAAAGTATTGGAGTTTCAGCTTCAACATCAGTCCTTCCAATGAATATTCAGTACTAATTTCCTTTAGTCAGGGCTGGTTGGAACTTCTTGCAGTCCAAGGGACTCTCAAGAGTCTTCTCCAACACCACAGTTCAAAAGCATCAATTCCTTGGTGCTCAGCTTTCTTTATAGTCCAACTCTCACATCTGTACATGACTTTTGGAAAAACCATAACTTTGACTAGATGGACCTTTGTTGGTAAAGTAATGTCTCTGCTTTCTAATATGCTGTGTAGGTTGGTCATAACTTTTCCTCCAAGGAGCAAGCATCTTTTAATTTCATGGATGCAGTCACCATCTGCAGTAATTTTGGAGCCCCCCCCCCAAAATAAAGTCTCTCACTCTTTCCATTGTTTCCCCATCTATTGCCATGAAGTGATGGGACCGGGTGCCATGATCTTTGTTTTCTGAATGTTGAATTTTAAGCCAAGTTTTTCACTCTCCCCTTTCAATTTTATCAAGAGGCTCTTTAGTTCCTCTTCACTTTCTCCTATAAGGATGGTGTTATCTGTGTATCTAAGGTTACTGATATTTCTCCCGGCAACCTTGATTCCAGCTTGTGCTTCACCCAGCCTGGCATTTCACATGATGTACTCTGCATATAAGTTAAATAAGCAAGGTGACAATATATAGCCTTGATGTATTCCTTTCCCAATGTTGAACCAGTCTTTTGCTTCTAACTGTTCTAACTGTTGCTTCTTGACCTGCATATAGGTTTCTAACTGTTGCTTCCTGATCTGCATACAGATTTCTCAGGAGGCAGGTCAGGTGATCTGGTATTCCCATCTCCTAAAGAATTTTCCACAATTTGTTGTGATTCACACAGTCAAAGGCTTTGGCATAGTCAATAAAGCAGAAATAGATGTTTTTCTGGAACTTTCTTGCTTTTTTGATGATCCACTGGATGTTTACAATTTGATCTCTGGTTCCTCCGCCCTTTCTAAATCCAGCTTGAACATCTGGAAGTTCACGGTTCACATACTGTTGAAGACTGGCTTGGAGAATTTGGAGCACTACTTTTCTAGTATGTGAGATGAGTGCAGTTGTGCGGTAGTTGGAACATTCTTTGGCATTGCCTTTATTTGGGATTGGAATGAAAACTGACCTTTCCCAGTCTTGTGGCCACTGTTGAGTTTTCCAGATTTACTGGCATATTGAGTGCAGCACTTTCACAGCACCATCTTTTAGGATTTGAAATAGGTCAACTGGCTCAACTGAATTCCATTGCCTCTGTTAGCCACTTGAATAATCCAGGATAATCTTCTCATCTATTAATAGAAGTATAGATTTTGTGTGTGTGTGTGTGTGTGTGTGTGTGTGATTTAATATAACCTAGTCAAATGTTTAGAGACTGGAAACATTTATAAAGCCATCCTGCCCATCACATTCTTGAATTTATTAATTAGTAGGAATCTTAGAGTAACAGGAA
This sequence comes from Cephalophus harveyi, assembly GCA_006410635.1. Taxonomy (NCBI): domain Eukaryota; kingdom Metazoa; phylum Chordata; class Mammalia; order Artiodactyla; family Bovidae; genus Cephalophus; species Cephalophus harveyi. The sequence continues at coordinate 30,386 of SJYT01015509.1, read as the reverse complement.
CAACAACAACAAAAACCCTCATAACTTAGAGATAACATATGTGAGATATTTATTTTAAAAAATCATGGGATACAAAAGACATTTTAGAAATAAGAAATGTTGGGGCTAATACTTTATTTTGGGATATTTGACTTGGTTTGTAAGGACAGAGACTCTAAGTGAGGGATGAAGAAAGATGTAGACCACACAGGTAATCTTAATAGAATAAAAAAATTTAAGGGCAGACCTTAAAGGAGTTACAAAAAATAAAGCATGAGATTCTGAAGCCTTCCCAACAAGGAATTAGAAGTAATGAAGTGTGATTGGACAAGATTCTATAGTGACTTGAATTAGTTATTTCCAATCATTTACTAGAAGCTAAGCATAATAATGCCCTTCACGGATCACAGCCTTGTCATGGTGAAGAGACTTATGTAACGAGGAAGCTATGAGCCATGCCACGCAGGGCCACCCAAGATGGATGGGTTGTAATGAAGAGTTCTGACAAAGCAGAACTGTCAGACTCTGTCAAACTCTTCTGACAAAGAGTTCTGACTGGAGGAAGGAATGGCAAACTTCCCCAGTATTCTTACCACAAGAACCCCATGAACAGTATGAATAGGCAGAAAGCTATGACATCAGAAGTTGAGCACCCCCAGGTTGGAAGGTGTCTAGTGTAATACTGGGAAAGAGTAGAGGGCAATTACTAATAGCTTCAGAAAGAATGAAACGACTATTGAAAATCCTAAATGATGATGCTGTTAAAGTGCTGCACTCAATCTATCAGCAAATTTGGAAAATTTGGCAGTGGCCAAAGGACTGGAGAAGGTCAGTTTTCATTCCAACCCTAAAGAATCATTGAACTTTTGCTCTCATTTCATATGCTATCAAAGTTATGCTCACATTCCTTCAAGCTAAGCTTCAGTAGTATATGAACCAAGAACTTTCAGATGTACAAGCTGGGTTTTGAAGAGGTAGAAGAACCAGATCAAACTGCCAACATTCACTAGATCATGGAGAAAGCCAGAGAGTTCCAGAAAAATATCTACATCTTCCTCATTGATGATGTGAAAGCCTTTCATTCTGTGGATCACAACAAACTGTGGAAATTTTTAAAGAGATGGAAATACCAGAATACCTTACCTGTCTCCTAAGAAACCTGTATGTAACTTCAGTTCAGTTCAGTTCAGTCACTCAGTTGCGTCCGACTCTTTGAGACCCCATGGACTGCAGTACAACAGGCCTCCCTGTCCATCCTCAACTCCCAGAGCTTGCTCACACTCATGCCCATCAAGTCGGTGATGCCATCCAACCATCTCAACCTCTGTTGTCCCCTTCTCCTGCCTTCAGTCTTTCCCAGCATCAGGATTTTTTTCAATGAGTCAGTTCTTCACATCTGGTGGTCAAAGTATTGGAGCTTCAGCTTTAGCATCAGTCCTTCCAATGAATATTCAGGACTGATTTCCTTTAGATTGACTGGTTTGTATCTCCTTGTAGTCCAAGTTAAGCAACAGTTAGAATCGGACATAAACAACTAACTGGTTCAAAATTGGGAAAAGAGTATGTCAAGGCTGTATATTGTCACCCTGTTTATCTAACTTATATGCAGAGTACACCATGTGAAATGCCAGGCTGGATGAATCACAAGCTGGATTAAAATTGCCAAGAGATTATTTTTGTGTATGGTGTTAGAAAGTGTTCTAGTTTCATCCTTTTACAAGTGGTTGACCAGTTTTCCCAGCACCACTTGTTAAAGAGATTGTCTTTAATCCATTGTATATTCTTGCCTCCTTTGTCAAAGATAAGGTGTCCATAGGTGTGTGAATTTATCTCTGGGCTTTCTATTTTGTTCCATTGATCTATATTTCTGTCTTTGTGCCAGTATCATACTGTCTTGATGACTGTGGCTTTGTAGTAGAGCCTGAAGTCAGGCAGGTTGATTCTTCAAGTTCCATTCTTCTTTCTCAAGATTTCTTTGGCTATTCGAGGTTTTTTGTATTTCCATGCAAATTGTGAAATTATTTGTTCTAGCTCTGTGAAAAATACCGCTGGTAGCTTGATAGGGATTGCACTGAATCTGTAGATTGCTTTGGGTAGTGTAATCATTTTCACTATATTGATTCTTCCAATCCATGAACATGGTATATTTCTCCATCTATTAGTGTCCTCTTTGATTTCTTTCACCAGTGTTTTATAGTTTTCTATATATAGGTCTTTAGCTTCTTTAGGTAGATATATACCTAAGTATCCTATTCTTTTCATTCCAATGGTGAATGGAATTGTTTCCTTAATTTCTTTTTCTATTTTCTCATTATTAGTGTATAGGAATGCAAGGGATTTCTGTGTGTTGATTTTATATCCTGCAACTTTACTATACTAGAACACTTTCTAACACCATACACAAAAAATAAACTCAAAATGGATTAAAGATCTAAATGTAAGATCAGAAACTATAAAACTCCTAGAGGAGAACATAGGCAAAACACTCTCCGACATAAATCACAGCAGGATCCTCTATGACCCTAATGCTGGAGAGGGTGTGGAGAAAAGGGAACCCTCTTACACTGTTGGTGGGAATGCAAACTAGTACAGCCACTATGGAGAACAGTGTGGAGATTCCTTAAAAAACTGCAAATAGAACTGCCTTATGACCCAGCAATCCCACTGCTGGGCATACACACTGAAGAAACCAGAATTGAAAGAGACACATGTACCCCAATGTTCATCACAGTACTGTTTATAATAGCCAGGACATGGAAGCAACCTAGATGTCCATCAGCAGATGAATGGATAAGAAAGCTGTGGTACATATACACAATGGAGTATTACTCAGCCATCAAAAAGAATACATTTGAATCAATTCTAATGAGATGGATGAAACTAGAGCCGATTATACAGAATGACGTAAGCCAGAAAGAAAACACCAATACAGTAAACTAACACATATATATGGAATTTAGAAAGATGATAATGATAACCCTGTATGCGAGACAGCAAAAGAGACACAGATGTACAGAACAGACTTTTGGACTCTGTGGGAGAGGGCAAGGGTGGGATGATTTGGGAGAATTACATTGAAACATGTATAATATATAAGAAATGAATCACCAGTCTAGGTTCGATGCAGGATACAGGATGCTTGGGGCTGGTGCACTGGGATAACCCAGAGGGATGGTATGGGGAGGGAGGTTGGAGGGGGGTTCAGGAGTGGGAACTCATGTACACCCATGGCAGATTCATGTTGATGTATGGCAAAACCAATACAGTATTGTTAAGTAAAAAAATAAAAATACAAAATTGCCAGGAGATATATCAACAACCTCAGATATACAAATGATGCCACTCTAAAATAGAAAGTGAAGAATGAAAGAGCTTCTTGATGAAGGTAAAAGAGAAGAGTGAAAAAACCTGGCTTAACATTCAACATTCAAAAAACTAAGATCACGGCATCTGGTCTCATTACTTCATTTCAAATAGATGGGGGGAAAATGGAAACAGTGATAGATTTTATTTTCTTGGGCTCTAAAATCACTGCAGACAGTGACTGCAGCCATTAAATTAAGAGGCTTGTTCCTTGGAAGAAAAGAAAAGAGAAAGGGAAATTCACACATCAACTCTTTGTGATTCTATGGATTGTAACCTGCTCAGCTCCTCTGTCCATGGAAATCTCCAGGCAAGAATACTGGAGTGGGTTGCCATTTCCTTCTCCAGGGTATCTTCCTAAACCAGGGATCAAACCCGGGTCTCCTGCATTGCAGGCGGATTCTTTACCAACTGAGCTGCTAGGGAAGCCCATGACAAACATAGACAGCATATTAAAAAGCAGAGATATCACTTTGTCAACAAGGGTCCATATAGTCAAAGCTATGGTTTTTCCAGTGGCTATGTGCAGATGTGAGTGTTGGACCATAAAGAAAGCTGAGTGCTGAAGCACTGATGTTTCAAACAGTAGTTCTGGAGAAGATGCTTGAGATTCCCTTTGACTGCAAGGAGATAAAAACAGTCAATCCTAAAGGAAATCAACACTGACTATTCATTGGAAGGACTGATGCTGATGCTGAAGCTCCAATAATTTGGCCACCTGATGTGAAGAAGAACTGACTCATTGGAAAAGACCCTGATGCTGGGAAAAATTGAAGGCAAGAGAAGAAGGGGATGACAGAGGATGAGATGGTTGGATACCATCACTGACTCAGTGGACATGAATTTGAGCAAACTCTGGGAGATAGTGAAGGACAGGGGAGCCTGTTGTGCTACACTTCATGGGATTGCAAAGATTTGGACATGACTTAGTGACAACAACAACAAAGCATAATAATACTAAAATTCACATTGGTATATTGCTCTACAATTTTAAAAGTACCTTCAGTCACAAAATTATTATATGTTACAGCTCATCAATTCAGTTCAGTTCAGTTGCTCAGTCGTGTCCAACTCTTTGCGACCCCATGAATCACAGCACGCCAGGCCTCCCTGTCTATCACCATCTCCCAGAGTTCACTCAGACTCATGCTCATCCAGTCAGTGATGTCATCCAGCCATCTCATCCTCAGTCGTCCCCTTCTCCTCCTGCCCCCAATCCCTCCCAGCATCAGAGTCTTTTCCAATGAGTCAACTCTTCGCATGAGGTGGCCAAAGTACTGGAGTTTCAGCTTTAGCATCAGTCCTTCCAAAGAAATCCCATGGCTGATCTCCTTCAGAATGGACTGGTTGCATCTCCTTACAGTCCAAGGGACTCTCAGGAGTCTTGTTCAACACCACAGTTCAAAAGCATCAATTATTCGGTGCTCAGCCTTCTTCACAGTCCAACTTTCACATCCATACATGACCACTGGAAAAACCATAGCCTTGACCAGACGGACCTTAGTTGGCAAAGTAATGTCTCTGCTTTTGAATATGCAGCTCATAATTTTCTTGAAAACTTTTATGTTTGTGTCTTAACTGAAACATGAACATGAAATACATACATGCAGTCACTTTCAAATTTCTGAGAAGTTTAAAAGCATTTATCAGTTGAATAATACCCCTTTCAATAAATACATCAAAATTACTTTAAGTTTAAAAATAATTGCATAATTAAGAAAGAAATGTGAAGCAATTAGTATGGTCTTGGGTAAGAATCTGTTTATCTGCTGCAATGTTCAGTCAGTGCTCTTTGGAGATTTTAAATTCTGTAAGCATCTTTGTTGAACTGACTCATTTAGAAAGACCCTGATGCTGGGAATGATTGAAGGTGGGAGGAGAAGGGGATGACAGAGGATGAGATGGTTGGATGGCATCACCGACTCAATGGGGGTGAGTTTGAGTGAACTCCAGGAGTTGGTGATGGACAGGGAGGCCTGGCGGGCTGCAGTCCATGGGGTCTCAAAGAGTCAGACACAACTGAGTGAGTGAACGAAACTGAAGCATCGTTGCAGGTGAACCTTACCTTGACAGTCATTAAAACACTTCTGTGCCCATACCTTATTCAGAGATGTTTTTCTTTCAGGTTATCCTACTAATTTTATTGTACTATTATGATACTTTCCTGGCTTTCCACCTGAATTTGACCTTCTTCTGTGCTAAAAGATAATTAATTAACAGGGTTAAAATCATTCAGCTCCCCTGAGTGTGCTCACCCCTAAACAAACTGAAAATTTTAAGCATTATATCCTATAACATAGAGGTTCAGACCCCAAACTTGATCTAATTCACTTTTCCAAGTTGTACATATTCAGTTGAGTTCATCCTGATATAATCAGATTTAAGGAAAAAAATCATCTTTGAACTAAAGAAACCCGAAAACTAGAAACAATACGATGTTTCTTCAGTCAAAACTCTGACCAGTCCAGACCATAGTTTAGCTTCATTGAGTGGACTCTAATCCTCTTTCAGCAAATAGTTTGTTTTCTTTCTTTCTTCCCTGCTTCATGGTTTTTAATCCAGCTTGTTGGTTTTGATCTTGGACATAGTTTGCTTTTGTTGCTATTGTTGAGTGTGGTAATTGGTTGGCTGATTTTTAAGTGCATCATGTTGATATATGGGCAGAAACCAACATAATATTGTAAAGAATTATCCTTCAATTAAAAGCAGACAAATTTATTTAAAAAAACGTATAAGCTAAAAATAAGTGCATCATGGTGAGAAACCTGTGGTGCTCCCAACTTTTCACGACTGTTTTGAAAGAGCACTTTCACTTTTCTCCCTGTTACTCTCTTTTTTCTTGCTACTTTCTAAATAAATAAAGCTTGATTGAACTCAAAGACCTTGTTTTCTTCTTCCTGAAATATGCGGTCTCTGATTGTCACATGACTACTTTGCTGTCCTCAGAGTCTTTTTAGCTGCCACCTCCTAGGAGGTCTAGTCTACCTTCCAAATATAATGTAGAAATCCATTGATATGGTGTCACTTCACTCCAGTTTAGACCTAGTCACTTCTCTCATTCATTTTTTTGTTGTTGCTATTGTTTCCTATTTATTTAGTTTTTATCTCCTCCTGTAGTGATACTAATGAATGGATAGATAAATAGGTGGAAATATGTAAGTGCAGCCTTCCATTTCTGAACATTTTTCAAGGCAAGATGATACGGCTGACCTATAATTTCATATTTCTATGTATCTCTAGCTCATTTGTAAGGATATGATGTAAACAATACCCTCAGACAGAAATGTCTCTGGCCCCTTCCAAAGCCAGTTGCTGTTTTCCACCCACTGAATTCTTCAATTACCCTGTAGGATCCTTATCGAGATCCATTCTCCCATTCACTGCCCTTATTTTTAATGTGTTTGTGACTTATTTTTCACCCACTGCCTGCTCATCAACAGCTCACATTGTAAAAAAATGCACATCTCTGTGTTGATGTATCCTGAGTCCCTTGCCAGAGTGTTAAGTTTTCTCTAGTGTTTCACTATCATATGTGTTTTCTTTATTCATGTAAGTTATTCACTATATAGACTTTCCTGTTTTCCAAGAAATACTCCATTGTGGCTACATTTCAGAGCAAAGTTGTTATGAGAGCAATTTCTAAGAAGAAGATTCATTTTTCTTCTTCTTCTTTTTTTTTAACTTTACACAAGCATCCATCTGAAAACAGTTACAGAAGCCCTGGGAACAAACTGGCTGACACTTTTGCATTGCTCATCACCTCAATGAAGATCCAGCAGACGGCCACCCTGTAAGTCACAGACTGAGTTTTCCATGGTCACTGACAGAGCATCATCTTTCTGGAGTCGTCAGTTGTTTTTATGGTTTCTGTATACTTTTTTGATTGACATTTAGGAAATGACTTGTCTTTAAAGCTTTTCTCTTGTTTAGCAGATACATGATATGCCCTTAGGAAGTTAGAGATTCCTTTTGAGTTTTTGAAGAAGAGATTCAGTATATTTAGAACCCTGAAATCCATTTCCAAAGACTCAGATAGGAGAGGGGAAGGGTGTAACCACTGGCTACAAACTAGTTCCTTTTAGAGTGTGTGAGATAGTGTGGGAAACTCGACTTTCTGTTTCAGAGTTTAAAATAATTTTCTGAGGAAAAACATCTTTTCCAAATCATCTGAATTATCCAGGGAGTTTTTCTTTCTAAGTGATTATTCTATGAAGGTAAGGGAGTGGTTCAGCCAAATCTACACTTTCTCATTTGGATAAATTTTAATGGCCTCTACTATAGAGTTTGAATTTCCACTTTTTTGGATTCTCTATCCAGTTGTAGCATAATGGAAATTTACTTTTAGAATATATTCAGAGAATATAAGTCCTTCCAAGTGCTTCTATAACAAATGTCTCTAGAAAACTGAATAGCAATTGTAGCCTTGAAAAATATTAGAAATGCATATGTTTGGTATATTGTAATTATAAAGGGAAGATCTGCATTACTTCTTAATTATAGCTATTTTCTAAAATGAATTTGAGTTTCACATGTGTTTGCTTAAGGGTGTAATGGAGCTAATCTTCCTTTTTTGGTAAAAAGTACTTGAACAGTGTCTGTGTTTTTTTTTTCTTTTCAAAGGAAGTACATTCTAACCATTGCTTAATATCTGGCAGTCATTGAAGCAAGAGAAAAAAAACATTTAATATTCTTTGCATCATCTTCCATCCAAATAATAATATCAAAATACCCAGACACTGGTTATGAAAATATAGAAATTGTGGTAACAGCCAATTAGTTCCCAGAAAGTCTTACACTTTCATAAATTTTTCCATATCAGGCATTGAAAATCTTCTGATACACACACAAGTCATAGTAAGGCTAATAGGTCAAATGAACCTAAACTCTTTTCTATTTCTGACAAAGTATAAAATAGCATTCCCAGAACAAGAACAACACAAAAGCAACCAAAATCTGTGTACAGTCAATAAATACACGGTCACTGTGAAACAAAGTCGGACACGACTGAAGCGACTTAGCAGCAGCAGCAGCAGTGAAACAAAGATGCTATCACATTACCTCAAGGAATTGTTGAGTGCCCCACATATTTCAGCATCCAATGTATTTCTGGACTGAGGTAGGATGCAGGAGAGGAAAATCAGACTGTTTCCCAATTTTTCTCAAAGGGCTTTCTACTTGCTTCCAGATCTGATCTTTCATTTCTACAGGGTCATGTCTTAGAAATGGACACCCGTTGGCAACACATTTCCTTCTGACTCTGTGTTGTGGAGATGAATAGGGAAAAGAAAATTTTAGGATTGAGAAGCTGATCTATTTTAAAAGTTTTCTTCCTTAGAGTAACTTTGTAAAACTAAAAAGTATGTGTCTTCTTCTGCAAATATGCTATATTCATATCAATGAAAGTGAAAAGTTGCAGTCCTTCAGTCCTGGGGATATTCCAGGGTTGGGGAGATCCCCTGGAGAAGGAAATGTCAGTCAACTCCAGTATTCTTGCCCAGAGAATCCCATGGACAGGGGAACCTGGTGGGCTATATTCCATGGGGTCATAAAGAGATGGACACGACTGAAGTGACTTAAGACACACAGCACACAGATTAGGAAAGTGAAATACAGAAAGGGTAAACAAATTGCCCACAACCACATGGTTTATAGGAGAATTCCATAGCTCAGTTGGTAAAGCATCCACATGCAATGTAGGAGACTTCGGTTTGATTCTTCTGTTGGGAAGATCTGCTGGAGAAGGGAAAAAAGCTAGCCACTCCAGTATTTTGCCTGGAGAACTCCACGGGATGTATAGTGACTTCCCTGGTGGCTCAGATGGTAAAGCATCTGCCTACAAGGTGGGAGACACGGGTTCAATCCCTGGGTCAGGAAGATCTCCTGGAGAAGGAAATGGCAACCCACTCCAGTATTCTTCCCTGGAAAATCCCATGTATGGAGAAGCCGGGTAAGCTACAGTCCATGGGATCACAAAGAGTCAGACATGATTGAGCGACTTCACTTTTCTTTATGTGGTTTATAAGTGATGGGCCCAGTATATGAAGCTTTCAGACTCTTCAAACTTAGCCATACATGCCAGAAAATGTCTGCAAGATATTTCTATGATGCAGTTACCTGTGATTAGTATTCACTAGATATTTGATAAATGAATAAAAATGTAGTTCAGTTCAGTTGCTCAGTCGTGTCCGACTCTTTGCGACCCCATGAGTCACAGCATGCCAGGCCTCCCTGTTCATTACCATCTCTCGGAGTTCACTCAGACTCATGTCCATTGAGTCGGTAATGCCATCCAGCCATCTGATCCTCGGTCCCCTTCTCCTGTGCCCTCAATCCCTCCCAGCATCAGAGTATTTTCCAATGAGTCAACTCTTCACATGAGGGGGCCAAAGTACTGGAGTTTCAGCTTTAGCATCATTCCTTCCAAAGAAATCCCAGGGTTGATCTCCTTCAGAATGGACTGGTTGGATCTCCTTGCAGTCCAAGGGACTCTCATTTAGCTTATGCTTCATACAGCCCAGCATTTTGCATGATATACTCTGCATATAACTTAAATAAGCAGGGTGACAATACATTGCCTTGATGTACTCCTTTCTCAATTTGGAACCAGTCCATTGTTTCATGTCCAGTTCTAACTGCTGTTTCTTGACCTGCATACAGATTTCTCAGGAGGCAAGTCAGGTGGCCTGCCATTCCCGCTTCTTTAAGAATCTTCCACAGTTTATTGTGATCCATACAGTCAAAGGCTTTAGCATAGTCACTGAAACAGAAGTAGATGCTTTTCTGGAATTATCTTGTTTTTTCTTTGATCCAACAGATGTTGACAATTTGATCTTTGGTTCCTCTGCGTTTCCTAAATTTGGCCTGAACATCTGGACGTTCTCCGTTCACATACTGTTGAAACCTAGCTTGGAGAATTTTGAGCATTACTTTGCTAGCATGTGAAGTGGGTGCAATTGTGCAGAAGTTTGAGCATTCTTTGGCATTGCCTTTCTTTGGGATTAGAATGAAAATAGACTTTTTCAAGTCCTGTGGCCACTGCTGAGTTTCCCAAATTTGCTGGCATATCTTTTAGGATTTGAAATAGCTCCACAGGAACTCCATCCCCTCCACTAGCTTTCCTCCTAATGCTCCTTCCTAAGACCTTGTATTCCGGGATGTCTGGCTCTAGGTGAGTGATCACAACATCATGGCTATCTGGGTCATGAAGATCTTTTTTGTACTGTTCTGTGTATTCTTGCCACCTCTTCTTAAAATCTTCTGCTTCTGTTAGGTCCATACGATTTTTGTCCTTTATTGTGCTCATCTTTGCATGAAATNGCCTTTCTTTGGAATTGGAATGAAAACTGACCTTTTCCAGTCCTGTGGCCACTGCTGAGTTTTCCAAATTTGCTGGCAGATTGAGTGCAGCACTTTCACAGCATCATCTTTCAGGATTTGAAACAGTTCAACTGGAATTCCATCACCTCCACTAGCTTTGTTCGTAGTGATGCTTTCTAAGGCCCACTTGACTTCACATTCCAAGATGTCTGGCTCTAGATTAGTGATCACATCATCATGATTATCTGGGTCGTGAAGATCCTTTTTGTATAGTTCTTCCATGTATTCTTGCCACCTCTTCTTAATATCTTCTGCTTCTATTAGGTCCATACCATTTCTTCCTTTATCGAGCCCATCCTTGCATGAAATGTTCCCTTGATATCTCTAATTTTCTTGAAGAGATCTCTAGTCTTTCCCATTCTGTTCTTTTCCTCTATTTCGTTGCATTGATCACTGAAGAAGGCTTTCTTATCTCTTCTTGCTTTTCTTTGGAACTCTGCATTCAGGTGCTTATATCTTTCCTTTCCTCCTTTGCTTTTCACCTCTCTTTTTTTCACAGCTATTTGTAAGGCCTCCCCAGACAGCCATTTTGCTTTTTTGCATTTTTTACAAAATGTATTTTTATGGTAAGTAAATTATTGGCAAGTAGAAGAATAAGCCAGAATTAATTGGCTATTATTTATAACTTACTTTATGTCATAAAATGCTATAGATAGGCAGAAAAATAATCTCAAGAGTATTCTGAGATTATCCATATTTGAGAGTAAATAATGTTACTCTTGGAACAAGGGTGACTCAGAGTGTTTATGTGCTTAAATGGCTTTTTGATTTTCAAAAGTTTAGGTTTTAAATTTTGGTCCCATCATTTGTTTTTGTTTACACTTCCTTTTATCATTGTGTTTGCATTTAAATCTATGGTTTATAGGGACCTTCTGTTACTATCCACCCAATAGACACCTGTGTATGTGCTCAGTCATGCCTGACTCTTTGCAATCCCATGGACTGTAGCCGGCCAGGCTCCATCTGTCCATGGGATTTTTCAGGCAAGAATACTGAAGTTGGTTGCCATTTTCTCCTCCAGGGGACCTTCCTGATCCAGGGATTGAGCTTGCATCTCCTGAGTCTCCTTCATGGGCAGGCAGATTCTTTCCCACACCTGGGAAGCCCCTTAAACTTTAGACTCAGCCACAGTCTATAAGCACAAAATAGGTTGTTTTTATTTTTATTTTAAAGTTATTTTTATATCATTAAAAAGAAATAATTAAAAATTATTTTACTCATTTATTTTTTGACATTCTTCCTTTCTTTACATAAATTTGAGTATCTGACCCATATATTTTCAATTCTCCCAAAAGAATTTTTTTTTATTTCTTTCAAGATATTTCTTTTGTCAATGAATATCCTAAGTTTTTGTTTTTCTGAGAAAGTTGTTTTGTTTTTTTTTTTTTTTTCCTTTACTTCTGAAGCATAATTTGGCTTGGCAAAGAATTCTACATTGGTAGCTTTAAAAAAAAGAATAAAATTTGTCACACCACACTTCTTGTGAGTTTTCTGTTGAGAAGTCCCATATAATTCTGTTTCTTCCTCTGCAGATAAGGTGTTATTTCTATCTTTTATATATTTTAATTTTCTTAAATTCAAATACATTATCACTACTGTAGATTTTTCAGTATTTAAGTATTTAGCTTGCTTGATATTATCTGAGCTTCCTGCATCTATTCTTTATTAAATGTCATTAATTTTGGAAAATATTTGGCTAAATCTTTCTCTTTGTTCTGTTTTTTTCTCCTTTTAGTATTCTAATTGCACATGAGTTACATCTTCTGAAATTGTCCCATGGCCCTCTCTCTCTCTCTCTTTTTTTTTTCTATTCCTTTTTCTCCCTGCATATAAGTTCGGGAGGTTTCTAGTATTCTTACCTGGAGAATCCCATGGAGGGAGGAGCCTCGTAGGCTACAGTTCATGGGATCACAAAGAGTCGGACAAACTGAGCAACTACACTCTATTGTCATATATTCTAGCTCACTGATCTTTTCCTCAGCTGTGTCCAGTATACTGATGAGATGATCAAAGGATTCTTCAAACCTGTTCCAATGTTTTTGATTTCTAGCATTTACTCTTAATTCTTTCTTAGTGTTTCCATCTAACCCATCTGTTCTTCCACGTTGTCAATTTTTTCCATTAAGATTCATAACAAGTTAATCATAGCTATTTTAAATTCTCTGATAATTTCAACATCTGTTTCATATCAATCCATTTCTGATAATTTGCTTTGTCTCTTCAGACTCTTTCTTGGTTTTTAGCACATTTTGAAATTTTGTTAAAATCTGGACTTGATGTATTGGGTAAATAGGTCTTTGGTGTGATGGTGTATGCTTATCTAGGAGTTTATTGCTTGACATAACTGAAGGTGCTAAAATTTTCAAAGTCCTCTGGTGTCTTAGATTTTGTCTCTCATGTTGTCTTTGGGATTTGCTAAGAGATCTCTCACAGATAGTCTGTGTCCTGCAGTCTTTTCATCTGTAATCTACTGTTACAACCTGGAGCTCTGTTAATGTTGGAGTAGAATGTGGCAGAGGATAATTGTTCTATAATTTTACATTTAAATCTCAGTGTTTAATTTGATTTGTAACCAACCTTAATTGTGATTTTAACCAGTGTCTTATCATTCCCCGTTGACCCCATCGTTAGGTGAAACAGGAATACTAGAAGGGCTGGATTTCAGCAGGTGCCCTGTCATCAATCAGACAAAGTTCTGGTAAAATCCTTTTCAGTGGAAAGTTGGATTTGTTATAATGTTTTGAGTGTATTTCTAATGTCTCCTATCCCCGCTCCTGGCTAGAGCCACATACAATCTTTCTTAAGCCACCACCGTAATAATCTGGTAAGATTTTTAGAAGTGGGACCTATAAAAATCCAAAGATAACGCCACATGAGATTTTCTCAGTTTTACACTAGTGACATTTAGTCTTCAGAAATTTGTCAAAACTCCCTTTCAAGTGTTCCTAGTTGCTGGCTTGATCAGTGTCTATCCCAGATTAGGAGACCTCACTATGACTCTCAAATTTGCCGTCTCTTTAGATTACAGTGTAGTGTTTTGCACTTCAATTCGATTTCTCTAATAAGTCTAAGAAAAGACTTTAGTTTTTAATTTACTCAGCCTTTTGTTATTGTAACTATGCAGTGAAAACTTCTAGACTCTTTACATATTAGACTTAGCATCAGGACCTCCTTTTTTAATATTATCAGTTTTGATGGCAAATGTGATTGAAAAGACAAAAAATTACCTGCTTTAAGATATTTCCATTATAGCAATTTAAAAAAAAGTTTATTGGAGTATAATTGATTTATAATGTTGCTTTATTTTCAGTTACATAGCAAAGTGAATTAGATATACATATATCCACTTTTTTTTTTTTTTTTAGGTTCTTTTCTGACAGGTCATTACAGAGTATTGAGCAGAGTTCTCTGTGCTATACAACAGGTTTGTATTAGTTATCTATTTTATATACAATAGTGTGTATATGTCAGTCCCCTGTCAGGTTGCTTCCATATCCTGGCTATTGCAAATAGCAGTGCAGTGAAAATTGGGGTGCATATATCTTTCTGAACTGTAGTTTTCTCTGGGTATATGTCCAGGCGTGGCATTGTTCCTTTCTCCCCACACCTTTTGCAGCATTTGTTGCTTGTAGATCTTTGGATGCTGGCCACTCTGACTGATGTAAAGTGACACCTTTCGGTAGTTTTGATTTACGTTTCTCTGGTTCCAAATAGGAAAAGGAGTACGTCAAGGCTGTATATTGTCACCCTGCTTATTTAACTTCTATGCAGAGTACATCATGAGAAATGCTGGGCTGGAAGAAGCACAGGCTGGTATCGAGATTGCCAGGAGAAATATCGATAACCTCAGATATGCAGATGACACCACCCTTAGGGCAGAAAGTGAAGAGGAACTAAAAAGCCTCTTGATGAAAGTGAAAGAGGAGAGTGAAACGTTGGTTTAAAGCTCAACATTCAGAAAATGAAGATCATGGCTTCCGGTCCCATCACTTCATGGGAAATAGATGGGGAAACAGTGGAAACAGTGTCAGACTTTGTTTTTTTTGGGCTCCCAAATCACTGCAGATGGTGACTGCAGCCATGAAATTAAAAGACACTTACTCCTTGGAAGAAAAGTTATGACCAACCTAGATAGCATATTGAAAAGCAGAGACATTACTTGGCCAACAAAGGTCCGTCTAGTCAAGGCTATGGTTTTTCCTGTGGTCGTGTATGGATGTGAGAGTTGGACTGTGAAGAAGGCTGAGCACCGAAGAATTGATGCTTTTGAACTGTGGTGTTGGAGAAGACTCTTGAGAGTCCCTTGGACTGCAAGGAGATTCAACCAGTCCATTCTAAAGGAGATCAGTCCTGGTTGTGCTTTAGAAGGAATGATGCTAAACCTGAAACTCCAGGACTTTGGCCACCTCATGAGACGAGTTGACTCACTGGAAAAGACTCTGATGCTGGGAGGGATTGGGGGCAGGAGGAGAAGGGGATGACAGAGGATGTGATGGCTGGATGGCATCACAGACTCGATGGATGTGAGTCTGAGTGAACTCTGGGAGTTGGTGATGAACAGGGAGGCCTGGCGTGTTGCAATTCATGGGGTCACAAAGAGTCAAACACGACTGAATGACTGAACTGAACTGAACTGAATAAGTAGTGATATTGAGCATCTTTTCATATGTCTTTTGGTCACACTAAGAGATGAGATGTTGGGAAAAGAAACAGCAGTTTTACAGGGAAAGCCAGCAGATGGAGTAGATGGCAAACTAGTGACTAAAGAACCATTTTACCTGATTTAAAATTCAGGCTTCTTTTATACTAAGAGCTGGTGGCAAGGGCAGGCATAACTGGTTGTTGCAGACTTCTTGGTGCCAGCCACACTCTAGAGGGTATGTGATAATCCTTTGTTCTTGCAGCTGTCCAGTTAAGTCTAGTCACTGTATTCCTGCAAACCCCCAATACAACAAATGTCATTTTCTGTTCTGCAACATTTTGTCTCTGTGCAAATGAAAAGTCTTATGGCTTTAAAGGTCCAACCTAGAGGCAGAGCCTTGGTAAAAGGCTATATGCATATTTCAGGTTATAGGAAACATTCTATTAGACAAAGTTTCAGAGCCAGCATAATTAAGCACAGATAACAGAGTACAAAAGTTAGAGCTAAAGGAATATCCAACATGGTGTCAGATTGCTCTTCTCTGTTATTAAAGAAAGAGTCAACTGATTCAGAAAACTTCATTGTCTTATTTTTTTTTTTAAGAGGTACCATTTCACACCAGTCAGAATGGCTGCGATCCAAAAGTCTACAAGCAATAAATGCTGGAGAGGGTGTGGAGAAAAGGGAACCCTCTTACACTGTTGGTGGGAATGCAAACTAGTACAGCCACTATGGAGAACAGTGTGGAGATTCTTTAAAAAACTGCAAATAGAACTGCCTTATGACCCAGCAATCCCACTGCTGGGCATACACACCGAGGAAACCAGAATTGAAAGAGACACATGTACCCCAATGTTCATTGCAGCACTGTTTATAATAGCCAGGACATGGAAACAACCTAGATGTCCATCAGCAGATGAATGGATAAGAAAGCTGTGGTACATATACACAATGGAGTATTACTCAGCCATTAAAAAGAATTCATTTGAATCAGTTCTAATGAGATGGATGAAACTGGAACCTATTATACAGAGTGAAGTAAGCCAGAAAGAAAAACACCAATACAGTATACTGACACATATATATGGAATTTAGAAAGATGGCAGTGATGACCCTGTATATGAGACAGCAAAAGAGACACAGATGTATAGAACGGACTTTTGGACTCTGTGGGAGAGGGAGAGGGTGGGATGATTTGGAAGAATGGCATTGAAATGTGTATAACTATCATGTAAGAACGAAGCATCAGCCTATGTTCGATACAGGATACAGGATGCTTGGGGCTGCTGCACGGGGATGATCCAGAGAGATGATATGGAGTGGGAGGTGGGAGGGGGATTCAGGATTGGGATCTCATATACACCCATGGTGGATTCATGTCAATGTATGGCAAAACCAATACGGTATTGTAAAGTAAAATAAAGTAAAAATAAAATTAAAAAAAAAAAAAAGAAGATTCAGAAAAAAAGATTTTCTACAGCCATTCCAACCTTCATGTGATCACCGCCCTGATCACTCAGAAAATAGAGACAAATCCTCCACAACAAAAAAAATTACTACCCCCTAAAATTTCAGATGATGTTTAGCATTTTTTAACAATAAAGCATTTTTTAAATTGAGGTATGTACACTTTCTAAGACATAGTCCTATTTCACACTTAGTAGACTATAGAACAACTTTCATAGACACTAGCATCAGAAATTTCACATGACTTGCTTTATTTATTTATTCATTTTATGGTGGTGGTCTGGAACCACTCCTGCAACATCTCCCACACATGCCTGTATATATAAAATATGTAGATATATTTAAGCCTACATACATATTCTGAAGGAAGACTAAATACATTCGTCTACTTAAGGAATTAGAAAACAATGTTCTACATATCTAGATCAGAGGTCAGAAAACCATGTCTTATGGACTAAATCCAGCTCATAGCTTTTTCCTTTCGTAAAAAAAGCTTTATTGGAACACAGAGATCTCATTTATTTACATATGATTTATGGCTACTTTCAGGTGTAAAATAACAGATGTTTTTTGCAACAGAAGTTTTATGAACCACAAAGCTAAAGTATTATTTATCTTTCTTTGCAGAGAAAGTTTGCCTATCTAATATGATATCAAAATTTAATATTTTGGCAGGGAATGTAAAGTGAAAGCGAAAGTCACTTAGTCCTGTCTGACTCTTTGTAAGCCCATTATTCAGTCTATGGAAATCTACAGGCCAGAATACTGGAGTGGGTAGCCTTTCCTTTCTCCAGAGGATCTTCCCAAACCAGGGATCAAACTCAGGTTTCCTGCATTGCAGGCGGATTCGTTACCTGCTGAGCCACTGGCTCACAAGGGAAGGCATGGAATATATTCTAATTAATTAATAATTGAATATTCATTGGAAGGACTGATGCTGAAGCTGAAGTTCCAATATTTTGGCCAGTTAATGTGAAGAACTGACTCGTTGGAAAAGGCATTGATGCTGGGAAAGATTGAAGGCAGGGGGAGAAGGGGACAACAGAGGATGAGATGGTTGGATGGCATCACCAACTTGATGGACATGAGTTTTATCAAGCTCTGGGAGTTGGTGATGGACAGGGAAGCCTGACGTGCTGAAGTCCATGGAGTCACAAAGAGTCGAACATGGCTGAGAGACTGAACTAAACTGAACTGAATGGAAAAGAACTGAAATTTCTGGGAACATATTTATTTTCCCAAAGAGTATATAACTGTACTCTAGTCTTTATTTAAGTAATTTGGATTTTCATCAGTTTAGGAAATACTGGCAACTTGGACCTGGTTTTATGGTGTTAAATTCTTTTTATCATTGCACATAAATAGTAAATCACAATAAGTTTAATAAAGATAAAGAAAAAGTGCTAATATGAGTTAAAGACATCTAGTATTTTCTATGAAAATCCATAAAATAAAATACTTGAGTACCTTCTTTAGTATTAAGTATATAATAAACAGACTGTATAAATTTTAAAAATGTGTTATGCCAAAAGAGTTGAATTTGAGAACTTTGGTTTTACCTATTAAATATCTATTTTTCACCATACTTAATAGATGGAAAAGAATATTATTAGTATATTTGTTTTATTTATTAATATGACTTTTTTCCAAGCATCAGAATGATGAATAAACAAATTGAAAGGGGTTTTCTGAATACTGCTCTCCACACAAAGGTAAACAATTAAGTGTAACTCACATCTTGAACTCATGTGTCATTTAGTGTTTATCCTCATTTGTAACAAGCTTGAATGTGACAATAGCAATCTTCACTTGTCATACAGTTTGAGCTTTCATTTAGGTTGGTGGCTGCTATGAAAATTAATTAGTAAAAAGAGGGAAGCAGCTGATAGAGTAAGGTTGTGTTATAAACAACACTCTTATGAGATAAAAGTTCACTAGGCCAACCTAAAGAAAATCAGTCATGAATATTCATTGGGAGGACTGATGCTGAAGCTGAAACTCCAATACTTTGGCCACCTGATTCAAAGAACTGACTCATTTAAAAAGACCCTATTGCTGGAAAAGATTGAAGGTGGGAGAAGGGGACAATAGAGGATGAGATGGTTAGATGGTGTCATCGACTCAATGGACATGAGTTTGAGTAAGCTCCAGGAGTTGGTGATAGACAGGGAGGCCTGGCATGCTGCAGTCCATGGGGTCACAAAGAGTCAGACACAACTGAGCAACTGAACTGATACTGAGGCTGTGTGTGTGTGTGACTATGTGTGTGTGTTCAGTCACTCAGTTTTCTGACTCTTTGAGACCCCATGGACTATAACCTGTCAGATTTTTCTGTCCATGGGGTTTTCCAGGCAAAAATAGTTGAGTGGGTTGCATTTCCTGCTCCAGGGGATCTTCCCAACCTAGGGATCAGCCCTGTGTCTCCTGCATCTGCTGCACTGGCAGGCAAATTCCTTACCACTGAGCCATCTGGGAAGCCCCAGTCAGGCCTTACCCTAAAAAACTACTCAAACAACCCAAGGGACTTAAAAAAGAACAACATTCCAACCCTGATTCAGCCTCCACTGAAAATTCATAATAGTATTCAAATTCTTAGTTGTAACCCATAATAAGAACTTTCAAATAAGAAAGGCAAGAATATTGTGGGGAGTTCAATTATAACCCACTTCAATCTTTTTTTTTTAATGTTGCTAAAACCAAATATGTGTTGTTTTACTCAACAGAAAAATACCAATTTATTTTAGAAAATTCCAGTTTCTAAAAGAGTACAAACACTCAAAAAGTTAACTTTGGTACAAATATTTCATACTGTTAAATTTTGGTTCTGTTTTCCACCTATCTATATCAACTTAAAGCACTGCATATATATAGGGGCTGCTTTTGAGGGAAAAGCAATCTATGTGAATTGGGACCCACACATCCTTTTCATCCAAAACTCCCTGGAGGCCCCAGCAATAATCTTCCCCAGATACCCCCCTCCACAGCTCCCCATTGTCCAAACCCCTACAGAATTTAGTGAAATCAAAGGCTTTTTAAATTACATATCCTTCCCACTGAAATGTACCAGTACTTTCCCCTCCTTCTGTCAGGACTGCTCTCTGTTCACCATCAAAATATTTAATGCCTTTATGGAATTTCTATACTTTGATTAAATAGAAGAAGTCTATGTTTCGGTAAAACATGGTCTTTGTCGTCACCCCAAACATATCTTAAGAGCAACTGCCTCCAGAAAACAACAGCCTTGTTATGACAATTCATAACAATCCTCTGTATAATAGTTATCAGTCTTTCATTCTGACATAATGGAAAATGTAACTCCAATTACTTCAAGCAATAAAGTGGATTTACTGGCTCTGCTATCTGGAGAGTTCAAAGGCTCATGTTTTATTTGATTTTTTGCTTTGCTACCTCATCAGAAAGCAAGATCCTTTTATGAGTCTACTTTGCCTTCCATAACAAGCTCTTTTATCCTAAGGCTGATTTACTCCTGAGAATGAAGATAACCATAGCAGTATGCACATTTCTGCCTTGCCCCACCTTGAAAGGTTCAGAGAGAGTCAGACCACCTAACCTGCCTCTTGAGAAATCTGTATGCAGGTCAGGAAGCAACAGTTAGAACAGGACATGGAACAACAGAGAGAGCATACTATTTTAGAAATGCCTTCTCTAGTCTCATTTGCTGAGTCCCATGGATACTGATTAATATTATGCCAGTTAGCTCAGCTTTGACACCCATGTTTCATCAGAAGGATACATGTACACTAAAACAAGTGTAGTCATCCAGAGACAGTGCTGTGAATATTAAAGAAGAAATGAAAATATTCCTGACATACTAAGTCATTAAATTACACTCTTAGCCAATTATAAAGTCTTATTCTTAATCTTGTTAGTGTATCTTTAAAAAGATAACTTGGTCAAAGTCATCATTTCTGGAAGTTAAAAAGTATGCACCTTCAGTTGCTGAGGACACCTGTCAACTATTCATAGAAAAGTCATTTTGGTTCACATATTTGTATGTACTTCTTTCTTTAGAATGTAGAAGACAAACCAGGAAGAAATGTTCCAATTCAATTACACAAGACAGATCAATTAGGGGAATCATCCACTTGATGAAGGTTAACCTACCAGTCTACTAATGAAGAGACCAGTAGGGCAATTCAGTTCACCTACTAAGAGCTACTTTACCTTGATACCACATACTGAAATAACAGAAGGCACAATGATCTCAAAATCAATTTTCCAACAATAGGAATGAATCTCCATTCTGTGTTGATAATGGTATACCTGGAATCAATTAAAAGAATTTGTCATGATCAATTGATATTTATCTATATTTTTAAAATGGTAACTTTTTTTAGTTTGTCCTTAAAACAAAGTTACTAGAAGCTCCTAACCAGTTTTTTCCCCCTTATTCAAATATTTCCTTTTGAAAAACAAAATAAAACAAACAAAAAAATCTATATTTGACTGAAGTCTATGGTAATGCTTAAAGTTATCTTGTTCTTTGTGTACACAGTTAATGAAGTGTCTATCTAATGATGTGTCTACCTAAAGCATCTACTGTAAACTTTCTATTTGACAAGCATTGCATTTTTAACCAAATGGGAAAAAAAGAAAAAGAAAATCAAATGAAATCATTCCTGAAGGAGCCCACTGATTAATGGAGCTATGCCAATGGAAAATTAGAAGGAGAAGAGATAATTCCTGCCCTGGAGCACCAGAGGAAAAGGAGGGACTGAAAGTAAATCAGCTTTGGATACCTAGGGATGAGAACACAGAGGCTTTATCTTTTACTTGGGAATAAATGTATAAATCAGATTTAGCTTTACAGGAAATTATAAAGAAAAGATTTCAAAAAGATGGGATGTGTACAGGTATGGTTCCACATCTAACTAGAAAAAGTTAAAACTGGAAAATGGTTAATGTGAATTAAAGAGAATATAGGCCAGATTACAAAATCCTTTGAATATTGTGAAATGTGTTTAGATTTTTAACCCATTAGAATGTTGAACTTGAGAATGAAATTGATAAATTTTCATGTTAGAAAAATCTGTCTTTAGCACTATGAAAGAGTGATTGGTTTAAGGCAAGCAGAGAGCATGCTACACAAGACAAAGGAAAATCAAGGCAAAGAGGCAATTAGAGAAAATCTAGGCTAGTAGAATAAACCTAGGGCTCAAAATTCAGAAAACTAAGATCATGGCATCTGGTCCCATCACTTCATGGGAAATAGATGGGGAAACAGTGGAAACAGTGTCAGACTTTATCTTTTGGGGCTCCAAAATCACTGCAGATAGTGATTGCAGTCATAAAATTAAAACTAACTCCTTGGAAGGAAAGTTATGACCAAACTAGACACCATATTCAAAAGCAGAGACATTAGTTTACCAACAAAGGTCCGTCTAGTCAAGGCTATGGTTTTTCCTGTGGTCATGTATGGATGTGAGAGTTGAACTGTGAAGAAAGTTGAGTGCTGAAGAATTGATGCTTTTGAACTGTGGTGTTGGAGCAGACTCTTGAGAGTCCCTTGGACTGCACGGAGATCCAACCAGTCCATTCTAAAGGAGATCAGTCCTGGGTGTGCTTTGGAAAGAATGATGCTGAAGCTGAAACTCCAGTACTTTGGCCACCTCATATGAAGAGTTGACTCACTGGAAAAGACTTTGATGCTGGGAGGGATTGAGGGCAGGAGGAGAATGGGATGACAGAGGATGAGATGGCTGGATGGCATCATGGACGTGAGTTTGAGTGAACTCCAGGAGATGGTGATGGACAAGGAGGCCTGGCGTGCTCCAATTCCTGGGGTCACAAAGAGTCGGACACGACTGAGTGACTGAACTGAACTGAACTGAACAGAAAAATGCTTGAATGAGTGCAAAATACTTTTAGGAGAAAGTTGTTTTAGTAGAAAGGAAGAAGAAATTTAGAAAGATAGGATATGTTTTGAATTACTAGAAATCTACTTGCAGAAATGACAAGAAAGGCAGAGTTTTATTCATTACTTTATCATTATTTTCTTGGGCTTCCCTCATAGCTCAGTTGGTAAGGAATCTGCCTGCAATGCAGGAGACCCCAGTTGGGTCAGGAAGATCTGCTGAAAAAGGTATAGGTTACCCACTCCAGTATTCTGGCCTGGAGAATTCCATGGACTATACCGTCCATGGGGTTGCAAACAGTCAGATGCGACTTTCACTTTCACTTTATTCTTATTTTCTTAAGCATTGACACGATGGGGTAGGGTCCCAGTGTGTGAGTGTGCTAAGTCGCTTCAGTTGTGTCTGACTCTTTTCGACCCCATAGACCCCATAGAAGCCTGCCTGGCTCCTCTATCTATGCGATAGACTACTCCAGGCCAGACTACTGGAGTGAGTTGCTGCCCCCTTCTCCATGTCATCTTACCAACCGAGGGATCGAAACCAAGTCTCTCACGTCTCCTGCACTGGCAGCAAGTTCTTTACCACTAGCACCACCGGGGAAGCCCAGGGTCCCAGAGCAATTCCTACCCTCCAAACACACAGCTTCACTACTACTGCATCTCTAAAACTATACAAGATTAATTCCATTCACAACCTAATTTTCATTTTATATCACTGTCACAAGACATTCAAAATTTCAAGAGTCCTCATTACCTAGAATCATATCTCAGCCCCAGGGATGGGCTGCTTCATATCTGAAACACTAGCTCCTTCTGATGTGCAGACTAAGCAAGCCTCTACCTCCTTATGCTTGTATTGAATATTATCTTCACCTTCTTGCTCTAATTGAAATTTTTCTCCTTGATGTGGAAGTATTTTTCTTATAGCTGTTTTGTGTTTGCTTGTTTGTCTTTCACAGTCTTTGTAAGACCAGGGAGAGAAACTAGGTAAGTGTCCTCTTTGCTCTTGATAGTATTATCCATCCACCCTTCTGTCACTCCCTTCTTTTTGCCAAGTCTCCACTTTTAAAATTCATATAGAAACAGACTCACAGATACAGAAAACAAACTAGTGGCTGATTACTAATGGAAAGAGAGATGTGGGTACAATATAAGGGGTTAAGAAGTACAACTACTAGGTATAAAATAATTAAGATACAAGCATGTAATGGATGGTACAGATATTATAACCAATACTTTATAATAACCTTAAATGGAGTATTCAGTTCAGTCACTCAGTCGTGTCTGACTCTTTGCGACCCCATGAATCTCAGCACGCCAGGCCTCCCTGTTCATCACCATCTCTCGGAGTTCACTCAGACTCACATCCATCGAGTCAGTGATGCCATCCAGCCATCTCATCCTCGGTCGTCCCCTTCTCCTCCTGCCCCCAATCACTCCCAGCATCAGAGTCTTTTCCAATGAGTCAACTCTTCGCATGAGATGGCCAAAGTACTGGAGTTTCAGCTTTAGCATCATTCCTTCCAAAGAAATCCCAGGGTTGATCTCCTTCAGAATGGACTGGTTGGATCTTCTTGCAGTCCAAGGGACTCTCAAGAGTCTTCTCCAACACCACACTTCAAAAGCATCAATTCTTCGGCGATCAGCCTTCTTCACAGTCCAACTCTCACATCCATACATGACCACAGGAAAAACCATAGCCTTGACTATCCCAAAAAAATAAAGTCTGGCACTGTTTCCACTGTTTCCCCATCTATTTCCCATGAAGTGATGGGACCAGATGCCATGATCTTCGTTTTCTGAATGTTGAGCTTTAAGCCAACTTTTTCACTCTCCTCTTTCACTTTCATCAAGAGGCCTTTTAGCTCCTCTTCACTTTCTGCCATAAGGGTGGTGTCATCTGCATATCTGAGGTTATTGATATTTCTCCCGGCAATCTTGATTCCAGCTTGTGTTTCTTCCAGTCCAGCCTTTCTCATGATGTACTCTGCATATAAGTTAAATAAGCAGGGTGACAATATACAGCCTTGACGCACTCCTTTTCCTATTTGGAACCAGTCTGTTGTTCCATGTCCAGTCCTAACTGTTGCTTCCTGACCTGCATACAGATTTCTCAAGAGGCAGGTTAGGTGGTCTTGTATTCCCATCTCTTTCAGAATTTTCCACAGTTTATTGTGATCCACACAGTCAAAGGCTTTGGAGTATAATCCATAAAAATATCAAATCTCAATGCTGTACACCTAAAACTAAAATGACACTGTAAATTAACTATAAACAACTCATATACCACCTATTCTTAATACTATTCTATATCACCTACCACAACTCTTTGCTTCAATTGCTTATAGATTTTTGGTCACATTAGCTCACATTCCATGAATATTTTTCAACCTGCTTTATTAAGTTCTTCAACATGGTTCATTTTATGATTCTTTTTGCTCTAAATATCCACTTAGAAAATTCTTCTGTGAATATCTCATTTTTTTTCACTTCTTCTATAGTTACGTTGTTCGTCACTCCAGTTACAACCTTCCTGTCTTATCATAACCTTGAACATATAATTACCAAAGTTGTACCAAAGTCTCAGACTCAAGAATCTACTCTCCAATTGCTACCTTTTTATTCCTTGTTATGCATCAGATTACCTCATCTCTGATGGTCTTTAGTGATGGTCCTCAATTCTTTTCCAATGTTTTATAGCCTCTTCATTTAACTTCTCTTTTTATGGAGTGCAGGGTGTATGAATTTCCTTTCATACACTCAACTTATTTATCAAACTTCTTAGTTATGTTTTCTTGGGAAAAACAACTCAAAACTCTGGTTAAATTTAACATTATGTCTAGTCAATGGCCAGATCCCCTCCCCCTAAAAAAAGGTATCTGATGCTGCAAAATGTGATACCAATTGGATTCATAATTCATGACCGTTAATTTCAAGAGCATCCTTAGCATAGCAGTCCTGTGACAGTCCCCTACTCAGTTCACCCAGAATCCCTTACTCTCCTAAATGACTATTTGGCTGCATTCTCTCCTCTACATTCCTTTCCTCCTCCTGTTTTCCACTAACATGGTCACATGATGACATTGCACCCAGTCTCTTGGTGAAATGTTAACAGGTGAACTTAGAAGTAAAATTCCATAAGCTAATACCGTCATGAGAAACGCTGGACTGGAAGAAACACAAGCTGGAATCAAGATTGCCGGGAAAAATATCAATAACCTCAGATATGCAGATGACACCACCCTTATGGCAGAAAGTGAAGAGGAGCTAAAAAGCCTCTTGATGAAAGTGAAAGAGGAGAGCGAAAAAGTTGGCTTAAAGCTCAACATTCAGAAAACGAAGATCATGGCATCTGGTCCCATCACTTCATGGGAAATAG
>SJYT01015503.1:1020225-1247708 GCA_006410635.1 Cephalophus harveyi | reverse complement strand
TCTGGTCGGCTTCTCTCCGCCCCCCAGTTGTTGTCGAAGTCTGGGGGTTGGGGCTGGACCCCCTGATTGCGTAAGAGCGAAAAGCGAAGGCGCAATCTGGAGGCTGGAAGATTCAGAGCGCACGGAGTTCGAGGGAAACTCTTATTTTGAAGAGGCCAAGGGGAGGGGGGGCTTCATTTCCTGACAGCTATTTACTTAGAGCAAATGATTAGTTTTAGAAGGATGGACTATAACATTGAATCAATTACAAAACGCGGTTTTTGAGCCCATTACAGTTGGAGTTAGAGGGAGAGAAACAGAGGAGGGGACTGCAGGAGAGGGCTGCAGGCCGTGGACACACTTTTTCCTCCTCATGTAGGATTTTCATTGCGAATTGACATTGGAGGAGAAGGTAAGGGAGGAGAAAAAGTATTTTTGTTTCTAAAAGAAATCCCTAATCAGGCTCTTTGGGCTAGAAGTGAAGTAACTTCAAACTTTGGGCGATGAAAAAAAAAAATAATTGGAGTCGAATTCTAGTTGTATGTCCAGAGAGTAATTTATTTTGAATAAACTTCACTTGGAGCGAAGATAACCATAGAGTTCGAAAGTCTAGGGGTTTAAAAAAACACATATTCCAGACCTATTTTTAAAAGCAGTATTTTTCTAACAACTCTATGGCCTCCCAAAGAAATTGTTGAGGCTTACATTTTTGAGGTTTCTTTTGGGGGTTGGGGGTGATATTCCTGTATACTGGGACGAGCACCAAGCAGTGCTGGGAGGGGGGGTAGAGGTGTTTGCCCTCTTCTTGGCATGGAGTCCTGGAAGGCTACAGGTTTTTAATGAGTATTTTCATTCCTCGCCCGCGGTTTGGCGGGACAGCACTGTAGCCGGCGGTGTGGAGCGCGACTGGTGGACCGAGGGAGGTGGGGAGAGACGAGCGCCGAGTGGGGAGCGGAAGGGGTTGAGGGGAGCGGAGGCGTGAAGGGCTCGGCTGGAGAGGGCCGGACCTGGGGTGCCCACCGGGTGCACAGGGCGCCGACCCAGGGCGCATAGCTACTGGACGGTGCTGCGCCCGGTAAGGGCCAGACTCAGTACAACCGTGGCGGCTGCGAGACGAGCGGAGGGGGCGCCGATTTGGGCGAGGGTTTGGGGATCAGTGGTTTGCGGGAATCAGTGAACTGCGAGGGAGAGAGGGCGCCAGCCCCGCAGCGCGCTCGGGTTGCGCGCTGTAGCGCAGGGGCGACGGCGGCGCGGGCTGGCGGGCAGGCAGGCGGTCTATGGAGTAATGACAAACACATTTGGCCCCAAGTGAAGAAGTCGTCGTCGCCTCGCATTCCAACAACTGGGATTTGAGGAATTTCGAACTGCGCTCCTAGGGGCCCTCATTGTGCGCGGTGGTCTCCACCCCCAGCAATCTCTGCGCACCCCCTTCCTCGGTGGAACCGTTTTTGCCAAGCCCGGAGCTCTGCTGCTACCCAGTCCCAGCCGCAGGAAGGAAAGAAGGAAGGTCGCCAAAAAAAAAAAAAATAAGTGGAGAACTTCTTGTGGGGGAAGTTAGGGACAACTTGGAACGGAGAAACTTGGTTTCCAGGTAAGACAGATATATGGGAGGCGAACCGCCCTCACTGCTTGCCTCGGGGTACCCGTGCCCCTTTCCGCACGGGGGTGCGGGGCACTCGCCCCTGCACTGGCCCAGCGCTGCTTCACCCTCTCCAGTGTCCCTGTATCTGTTTCACTCCCTGTGCCAGCCTCTGTCCGCCCCGGAGTGGTCTCCTCGCGCCCCACCTTCCATCGTCTGTCCCCATGGAAATAAGCTTTTATATCTGAGATTAACTTCTCCAGACAGCGCAAAGGGAGCGGGCAGCTTCCCCTTGGCTCGGAAACAACTGGGATCAGCGGTTCAGTTCGGACGGGGTCTCTGTCAGCTCAGAGCGAGAGGGAATGTGGCTCGACCGCTGCCTAAAGGGGCCAGGTATCTCGGCCTCCTGGCCAGGTGTGAAGTAGCCTGGCCAAGCGTCTCAGCCTGTCTCTCCCACAGCCAGAGTGCCCTCTTCACACCTTGTTCCCCCCAGCCCTGCTAGGACCCCAGGACGTGCAGAAAGAGTGCTTAGAAGAACTTGCCACTTAACTTCATCTCCAAGGGTGAGAGACAAACGGAGGCTGGAGAGGGAGCGCGAATGACCCTTATCAGGTCCGGACTGCCCCGCGCCCGGCCCGGCCGCCGAGAAAAGGCCCGGGCTGCGCTGTGTGGGAAATGGCTTCTTGGCTCCTCAACCGAATTGCTCAACGTTTTGGACCGATTCGCCTCCGCACTGTCGCTCTCGAACATAACTAGGCAGCTTTTTAGAGCGGGGAGAGACATCCGGGGCAAACGGGGCGCGACAATCAGACGCCCAGCTCACCGGACTAACACCCCAGAGACCGGCGAGCCTGGGGACCCCTGGAGGGGAGGAAGGGGCTCCCCAGACGTGCGCACCTCATTCGGTGACGCGCTGGCTCTGGTTCTAACATTCCCTCCCACCCCCAAGCCCCACCTCCATCCGACCCACCCGGGCCCTGGTGCTGCTGCTTTGCTCTTTTCCTTCTCTTTTTTTCCTTCCCTCTTGGTTTTCTCCTCTTCACAATCCTCTCAGTAAAGGGGGCCCTTATTTCACTCCCCAACAGGCTCACTGACACCCTTGTGAGTCCCTGCTGCGGGCTCTTGGACAGTCTTGCTTTGGGTTTGACCCAAGTGTAGCTGGACTCCAAAGCGACGGGTGGTGGCGGGTGGGAGACAGAAAGACGAGGTGGGAGAAGGCACCGGGAAGCGCCAGTCTTTAGACAGAGTGGGGCTCGAAGCAGAGCCCCTGCTGCTGGCCCCAGGTCCGCTTTCCTCCCGGGGCGCGGACTGGGGAGGGGTGTAGGGGGAGGGGCATCGGGGCCAGGCTTTCCAGCTGCAAACGCGTCTGGCGCCGAGGCGGGCCGGTTTTGTGCCTCCTGGGGACCGGCCGTGGGCGGCGCGCAGTGCCGGGACGCGTCCTGGGGACGTGGTGGCCGGCGCCTTCCTGCAGACCCCGGTGGGTGGGACTCCCTCTGGCCTCCAGGGAGCTGCGACTGTTACATGGTGGTGGTGGAGAAGTGGCAATTCTGGAGGAAAGCTAAAAGCCTGCTTAGTGGCCGAAAGGTGCGGCTCTCAATCTCTCTGGCCTCTGTCTAATGGGGTCCACGCGCGCAGCATCAGCCGTCGGGGTACGAGGGGAGAGAGGAAAGGTCTTGCGATCTTGCCTTCCGCGCGGGATGCAGAACTGGGGCAGATTGCTTTTCGCCACAGTGCTCTAGGGCTCTGCTGGTGCTTGTATTTTGCTGAAATGGATCGATGGCATTTTCCTTTTGTTTTCAGCTGAAAAGTGAACCAGGGATCCGTTGGAAATATAGATTGCAAAGGATAGAGGACCTCGGAATTCCCCACCTATTGCAGTTTACCCCTTCCCCGCGAAAGAGGAGCGAGAGGCGCAGGCGGAGCGTGTGTGCACAGGGCAACCCGGGCAAAGCGAGAGTCGGGCGAGGGGGACCCAGTGGGGCTGGCTGGGTTCTCTAAAGCGGAGGGAGCGCAGCCTCAGCTCCCAGCAGCCTTCTCTGCGCAGCTGTCCGCGGCCGTGGCGCTTTCAGGCCCATAGGAGGCGCTGGCGTGCGACTGTAACCCTAAACCCCTCGATCCTTCTCCCTCCACCCCGTCCGGCCCCCGTCTCAGGTCTCAGTCGAAAACAATGCAAACGCTGAGCGTCGAGTCTAGGGCGCAGCGGCCGCCGCAGCTCTAAGCTAGGAGTGCGGCGGATGCGGACACTAAACCCGGGAGCTGGCGGTCGTTGTCCCCAACCACAGGGTGACTGAGCGGCCGAGGGCGTGGACCGCAGCCAGCTCGGGGTTTGTGGGGGCGTGGCGGGGCCAGACCGTGCCAGCGCAGATCCTCCCGTGCGAAGGTGGGCGAGCCGCGGTCCCCGCTGCGCTGTCGGGGACCCGGAGCCGGAGCGACCGGCGGGAGCGAGGAGCGAGCCGGGTAAGATTCGCGCGGCTGCCGCGCCCTCTAGCGGGTGTCCGGTGCGCCGTCCGCCTCTCCGCCAGCCTCGGGAGGTCGGCGCCGCTGCGGGGTCGGAGCGCAGTGCTGGGACCCAGGACTCGACTAACCTCGGTCACCTTGCCCCCTCCTGGAGCCTCAAAGTGATGCCTTGCAGGCACTTTGTCTGCCCTGGAGACTCTGGGTGTGCGAGAGGGGCGGAGGTTCCTGGGTTTGGTGATAAGGGTGGGGGTGTCATAATAGTGAAATACGGGCGAAGCAGAGGATATAGGGTCCTGGGCACTCCTTTGGAGGGATTGGGCGACTTTTGTTTTCTGGCCCTTCGAAAGTCCTTCTGCCGCGCAGGCGGCCTGTTGCTGTTTGTTTTATGACCCCGCGTTATTGTGCAACGGAAACAGTCGTTTCCAATCAGCCCGCAATTCCCAGGCCGCGTGGCCGTCGCGGCCCCCGCCTCGGGGTTTACGAGGCGGTGACAGTGGCTTGCGAACGGACCCGACAGCTCGCGCCCGGCCGCGGCGTCGGGGACCCCACCTAGCGCGGCCCAGGTGGTCTGTCTCCCCTCAACGGGTGGAGACTGCGAGATGGGGAGAACATTGTCTAAACAAAACCCTGAACCACTCGAGCTACTCCCGAGTGGCTTTTCCTGCTGAACCTTCCAAACTTTTGAGACCTGGAATGGCAGCGCCATTTTCCTGGCTCCCGAAGCTCAGTCGCCCCAGCCGACCCTCGGGCGGGGATGATGCTGACGGTGCTGGTGATGATGTCTGGCGAATTCTCTTGGGGCCCAGCGGAACGTTAAGCCTTTTCACCGGCAATTGCCTTGCTTCTATTCTACGGGCTTTGAACAGAGGGCACCACGAAACCTAAACGTGCAACCTAATAAAGTAGGAGATTGGAAGATTTGAGACACGTTAACACAGAACTTGTTAGCAGCATCTACGTCCCCGCGAAACCCGAGGACTGCCTGTCTCTTGGACCAACACTGCCACCTGCTGGTTTTATGTGAGAACCTCAACGATCCTTTGCTGCCATCGGCTTCGCGGAGATTTTAAGCAAGTCGTGGCATCAGCAAGACGCATTGTTCGGTCCGGTAGGACCAAGTTTTCTTTTTCTGTGAAGCTACAAGAATCACTGGACTGACAACCCTCATTTTATGGACTTTGAGGGTAGTCTTTCGCCATAATTGTTAATCCTTTGTATTTACCTAATGAGCCAAGTGTTGGCCCACCACATCGGGTTATCAGAGTAGACCTGCGAAGAAGATAGGCCAGTTTTTGCGTTTCCTTTTACAGTGCAGCCCTAGTGTTGGGGATTTGGTGAGCCTCAAGTGTACTACAAGCTGCGGCACCTAAGGTTGTCCGATTGGGTGTCACACCAGTTTGGTGACAATCAACAGGAAGTGACATTTTAGTCTCCCCTGGTTAAATATCTGGTACAGGGGAGCAGAAAAGTTTATGAGCTCAGATTGTCCCATAAAAGGTTCCCATGTAAAAATACTGCAGCTCCCACCCAACACTGGAATGTCTAATGGAACTCAAGAAGATAAAAACAACAAAACAGGTTCTGGTGAGGTGCAGATCTCCCAGTAAACACTCCCTCGCTCAAGCTGCCACCAGGGTGAACCAGCATTTGGACCGCCTGGACTGAAGTCACAGGAACGTTTGTCCACAGGGAAGAAAAACAGCACATGTAATTTTCACAGTTAGAATTAAGTAAGGAGAGCTGAAATTAACTGAACCTCGGAAATCTGAATCTTGAAGTCGTCAGTGGCTTTTGGGACTGTGAGAGAGTCTTCAGTGGCCTCTAATCATGCCAGGGTGGGGTGAAATTCAATATTCAGTGGCTCTGCAGCAGGCTGCAGTGAGCAGTTGGTGATCCGGAAGCCAGCTCTCTGGCTTTGTGAGAAGAATGCCATGCTCTGTCTTCTGGAAATAGTGCCCTTGCATTGCTTGCCGTCTCTTTACTGTCCAGCTTAGCATGTTGGTTTTGACTGTAGAGTCATAGTTAATGGCTCTTCACTTCTGTTTGCAGGGACGGGCATGGCAGTGTGTTAAAGAGGAAGAATAGTGGCTGCAAACAGATTTTTTTCTCTGTTTACATGACTGTATATATATTGGTTCAGCTAGGAACAGTCTTGATCGCTACATCAGGCTTCCCCGTATCAGAGTTCAGACCCAATTCTCCACTAACACTGGTGGTGCAGGGCCAGTCCAGTGGCCTCTGGGGCCTGACTCTCTCAGTAAATAGACGTTGAAGTAGCCACTCTGATGTCCCTCTTGGCTAAGACATCTTTGGAGCCTACAGAAAAAGAGGCAGCATGAAAACCAACAGCTACAGTTTCTGAAGCCCTTTTAATTAAACTGTGTGGAATTTAGTCTTTATAATAATGCACTAAAGCAAGCTAGCAAGTCAGGTATTCTTAGTGCTGATTTACAGAGAGAGACTGAGGTTCAGAGAGGTGAACTGGGTGTCAGATGTGGGATCAGAGCCTAGTCCAATGCCATTTCTGTCATATCAGCATCTATTGAGAGAAGAAACAAATGAGAATGAGGGGTGGAAGGGGAGGCCACACTTACTTGCCTGAGAGTGAACACAGCAGAGATCTTTTTTCCTCCGATTGTTTCTCTAACCAGTGGCAATGAGCTGTGGTTATAGAGGATTGTGACAGAAGTCCAACATACAGTTGGCATGAGAGAAATGATTATGATTAAATTTTTCTGGATGAAATGCATCATTCCACCTTGCAAAGTGATTTATTCTTGCTGACTCATAGCATGCCATGTTTCTCTGAATCTGCAACCTCAATTATATTTGCACGTCTGACTTTTGGATGAGCGCTGGGATAGGGATTATTGATTTAAGGAGGAGCATTTATTCCCAGAGTAGAAAAGCAGTGGAAATAGCAATACCACTCCTAGAGATTCTCACTCCAGGGCCAAGAGGCAGGGAAAGCTCTGTTCTTTCCAGTTGTTTTCCATCACCTCCCTGTAGGGCTAACAGTCTGCAATTATTCACGAGTAAATTGTCTGAGTCACAGATGAGTAATGACATGAAACTTCACAACTACGCCTGGGTTTCTAGCCAGGGAACCACTCTTATCAGAGATGGGAGTTTGAAATGGTGAGCAAACACATGTTGATTTTCAGTATTTGCCCCATTATCGCTTGCTCGGAGGTCCTGTTTTCATTGCCCACTTTGTATGTCAGTAAGTAATCCTCTCTGGCATTGGGTCCCCCGTATATCTGGATGCACAGAAGGAAGTCTGGTGGGGCCTGGCCAGGGCAAAATGCCCTTCAGAGCCTGCCCTGTGAAAGCAGCGAGCCCCTCTGTCAAGCTTGGGAATGCTGTAAAAGTGTATCATTGGCAAGCCCCACTAGAGAAATGCAGGATATAAATGTGATAAAACCCAAGACATCAAGCTGGCTGTGGAGGGCTCCTTTGAAGTTCGCTAAGTGGATTATCAGTGGGAGGCTGATATTTATATGTACAAACACACAGGCCATGTGGTAAATCAGGTTGGCCAGCCTGGCTCTGGGGACCCTGTGCCCGTCATTGCAGCAATGAGGAAACCCTGAACCCCTGGCACATGCCAGGATCCTTGGAGGCCGTCATCCAGCCAGCACTGTGCAGATTGCTCTCGGGTTCAGAGTGCCTTGTGCTTCTCTCGCTGTGGCAGTGAGCAGAGGAGGAAAGCAGGGCCCCAATTTGCATGAGGAAATAGTTGAGGGTGGGGGAAGCCTACAAGGCTGAAACACTGACCTTCTCTTGAGAGAGACCATATGGTGGCTTGGAGAGAGCATGGTTTTTGCATTACACAGACTTGGTGTTAGAATCCTGGCTTTACTACCAGCTGTGTGATATTGGATCATTTGCTAAGCCTCTCTGAGCCTCAAGTGGTACTTTAAAACATCAGATATTTCAAAGGGTTATTGTTAACAAGCATGGCATACACATGGCCACTTTGAGCAAATACTGGTTTCTTGTTCTGCTTTGGAGAAATCAGAATTATCATCATTTTTTTTCCTGTCTAACTCCTCCCTCCCCATTATCAGCATTCCATCTTTCTTCCTCCTCCATTTAACTGGTAGACTTTAATGAGGCAGAAATCTGATGTCTGCAGGTAGGCCAGTTCCCAGTTTCAAGTGAAAATAAATGATCAGGCTCTACCAAAAACTACTAGGCTGTTATCTACTGGATCCTCTGCCACCAAAATAAAAGGAGGAGGAAGCAAGGGCTAAACACAGGCATACATTGACTGTATTCTTCTGTTTTTTAGACAGTTTACTCAGGAATCATGCACACACATCTTAGTTTCCAAAGTCGGTTATGGAACAAATTAAGTGCCATGAACTGGTTCCATTGTGTGAATTGGGGTTTTGAGCAACTCAGGGACCCAGTGTATCCCAAGCCCAGGCTTGGGTGATCTTTTAAGGATCATCTTGTAGCTTGTGCCACTGCCCACGACTCTCAGTGGAGCTTCTTTATTTGAAACTTGGGTGCTCAATGGCCCCAACCCCTGCAAGCTCCTTTGGGTCAGCCTCAGGAGGATCATTTTCTGAGTTACTTTGTGTGGGAAGTGAAGGGGGAGATGATAAAATGTGTGAGGTGTACATGGAAAGAAAAGGGTAAAGGGGCCTTTTCAGAAGGTGGACCAGAATAGACTCTTCGTGGTTTTACTTCAGGGCAGCACGGGTGCCTCTTCATTTTTCCCTCCCTTACTTTGCCTTATCCTCTCTTTCGTGCCCACCGCTTTTCCCTGTTTGTGTCTTAGGGACATTCGGTTTCAGTCTCTCTCTCCACTGTTCTTCATTTCCCCAGAATACGCTGCAGGAGATCAGAGTGGAGAACTTGCTTTCTGAAGGTACAGGGACTTGTGTGAAGATGAATCATCCATTGAGTTTTATCCTATGCTTTACTGTATCCCTGAAACAGGAATTTAGCCACACTTTTCTCTCTCGTTTCCTCTCACTTCTTCACTTCCTTTACTGTTTCGCCTTCCACGCCCGTGCCTGGGCTTTCTGTGCCTCGTTTAGCCTGACTCTAAGTGTAGCAGGTCCTGGGAGAGCTTGGACTGGGGCCCCAGGCCTGAGCCTACAGATCTGCGTATGATATCCTCTAAGTGACACTGGGTGAGTGCAGCTTCTGGTACCCTCTATACAGAATGGCTCTCGAGTATTAAGACATTCGTTGGCAGTCCAAGCATCTTTTCTAAAGGTTGCTGAGGATGTGACCGCGTACTTTCTGTTAGCAAAGCACAAAGCAAATGACAACCCATTTTGAGTGAAAACAGCTCAAGTTTAGAAGTTGAGTAAATACACATGTTTATTTGTTTTTCGCAATCAATTTAAATGGTTTAAGAGGAACCGTTCTTCTGTACTTTTGGACATATTCCAAGACAATAAAGTGAGACGTTTTGGAATTTGAAAGCTGCAGGCAATCAAAAAGGGTTTCGGCTTCAGCTGGCTCCTGTCATGGTCTTGGGGCCACACGAGGCTATCTGATTCCTGCTTCTTAGGCATTTTACTGTTTTAACTGTGAATCTTACTTAAACCAGGATGTCTTTGACTGAAATGATGTCGTTAACGTTTTCCATAGTACAAAGCACAAAGAGAACTAGGCTCATGACTAGTTGTTTAATTGACTAACATTGTTTCTGTTTGACTTTTGACTTTTTCAGTTTTCCAGAACTATGGGGACTTCCCATTGGGCACTCCTGGTCTTAGGCTGTCTCTTCACAGGTATGGATCTCAAGCCTCTCTAAGTTTGTTGTCGTAGGGGAAATCTTTTTTTTTCCCCCCTAAGTTCTGTGCCCTGGTGGGTGTATTGCCTATATTCCTGCAAACAGTCCAAAAGAGTAAAGAGAAACAAGAGGTTATCTAGAATGACTACACACATTCAGTTTCCCTTGCTGTATTGTGCTAGTGCCAAAAAGAATGTTCTCTGGTGGCAATTTTAGTCTGTGTCATCATGGCATTGACATGTTGTTAGGAATAATAGTTTAAGTTTGCCCGCCACTCTCTTCCATTTCCTGGGTCATGGGTTTCCAGGAGAGGTGGGTCAGAGAAATAAATTCAAGAATGCTCAAAGGAAACAAATAGAGGAAATTTTCATCCAGGAAATCATACCTGTCTTAAGTTATACCTGTCTTAAATGGAAGATGCTTTAATTGCTGCAAAATCTTTGAGTCACCTTTGGCCTTGAAACTGAATTACTGGCTTTCTCACGCTTGGGGAAGCTTACTAACTTTTCCACCAGTAGGATGCCAGCAGGGCCACGTGTTGAAATATTTATTGGACTTTCTTAGTTTTCATCCAGATAATCATGAATTGCAGATGTTCACCATGACACCAGTGTTTTTCTAGTCTGAGGAGTTAACTTAAGCCTATTAGTCTCTTTAGGTTTCACCTGGGTGGATATGGCAACATTGAGCATGATCAGTGATTTAGGAGTTCTGGAGTCCACTCTGTATTCCTCACCTGCAGGACAATAGGGACTCAGGTGCACTTTCCACATCCCTCTTAACAAGCTGACCAGTCAGAGTGGACACATACTGAAGTTGGGTAAATTCCCGCACCAGGCTTAGAAGGGGATTAGTGATCTTGAATGTATAATTTAGTCATAATATCTCTTCCAGTTTTATAGACAGGGGAAGCTGAACTGACATTTAGGTTCTAAGATGAACTCAAGAGTTTTCACTCTTGGGCTTGACTTATTCTTTTTGAATTGAAATCCACATCCTCCTACTTTGGTTTCTGGAAGTCATTAGAGAGGAGGCACGCAGAGTATTGTGAGAAACGGAAGATGTGTGCTTCTTGAGCACAAATCTGCCTTGTGCTTTGTTCAGCCCGTTTCTCTGTCCATAGGGAATGCAGACAGTAAAGAACCCATATGAGCTTGAGCTTATGCCATCTTGCGCTATTTTGTGGTCACACATACGAGTCTAAGATATGGAACTGGAGTGAGAAGTCCTCTGTCCATTGGAGTGTTTGGAGGGGTGAGTCCAGCAGGGGCTGGACAGGGCTATTGAGGCCTTTGGAGCATTTGCTGCTCTCAGCAGATGCGGTGCTGTTCATAATGGGGGGCCTTTCATGGGCATCCAGGCTAACGAATTTTTGCGTAGAAATGGTCATTGTTCACAGAAGCTGCTCTGGGTGAGACCGTCCTTTTGGGCTGCATCCTGTTTAGAGCGTGTTTCCTTTTACAGGGCCGAGCCTAATCCTCTGCCAGCTTTCATTACCCAAAATCCTGCCCAATGAAAATGAGAGGGTTGTGCAGCTGAATTCATCCTTTTCTCTGAGATGCTTTGGAGAGAGTGAAGTGAGCTGGCAGTACCCCATGTCTGAAGAAGAGTACCCCGACGTGGAAATCAGAAACGAGGAGGACAACAGTGGCGTTTTTGTGGCAGTACTGGAAGTGGTCAGCGCCTCGGCGGCCCACACTGGGCTGTACACTTGCTATTACAACCACACGCAGATGGACGAGAATGAGATCGAGGGCAGAGACATTTACATCTACGTGCCAGGTGAGTTGCCTGGGTCCCCCCGGACCAGGCTTGTCCTATCTTGCCTGTTATTTGTATGAAAGTTTTTAGAAGTATAAAAATAATAAATATCAGAGAAAATTTGAAAACTACAAACACACAAGCTTAAATCAAGATCATTTGTCCTGTCATCATCCAGAAATATTCATTGTTAACATTTTAGAACTGTATTAAGTTTTGAAAACCATTTCATTGTGGCATCTTTTTATTGGCATTGTGAGGAAAATCTGAAATGTACTCATTTCTATTCATTTTGATCAAGTTCAGCAAATACTTACTTGCATGTACTGGGTATCAGGCACTGCTAAGTGCTGGGGACACACAAATTAGTTAGATAGGCCTTATCTTGGAGTGGCTTATGGTTCATTATAATGGCTTCCAAATAACCGTGATATTTTTCAAATTCAAGAAAACATATACAGGCATGCCTTGGAGAGATTGTGGGTTTGGTTCCTGATTCCCAACATAAAGTGAATATTGCAGTAAATTGAGTCATACAAATTTTTATTTTTATATTTGGTTTTCTAGTGCATTGCATGTTTACACTTCTGTAGCCTTTTTTTTTTTGGCCATGTCATGTGGCATGCAGGATCTTAGTTCCCTGACCAGAGGATCAAATCTGTGCCTCCTGGATTGGGAGCATAGAGACTTTACCACTGGGCCACCAGAGAAGTCTCATGTTGTAGTCTCAAGTGTGCAATAGCATTATGTCTTAAAAAGCAATGTACATACCTTAATTTTAAAATATTTTATTGCTAAAAATACTAACCATCATCTGAGCCTTCAGTGAGTTGTAATCTTTTTACAGTAGTAGCATCAGAGATCACCAATCACAGATCACTGAAACAAATGTAATGATAATAAAAACATTTGCAGTATTACAAGATTTACTCATATTTGACACAGAGTGAGCAAATGCTGTTGGGAAAACGGCACCAATAGATTTTCTTGATGCAACGTTCACAAAATTTCAATTTGTGAAAAATCCAGTATCTGTGAAGCCCAGTATAGCAGAGTGCGGTAAACCAAGGTGTGCCTGTATTTAACCTTGATGAGTTGGAATGGATGTTTTTCTTTCTAATAAAAATTTTGGTCGATGTTGTGTTTTGTCCTCCAAGAAGCAAATGCCAGCATAGGAGTAAGGTGGAGTTAAATATGCAAGGGTTATATTAAAGAAGAGGCTTATGAGAGAAAGTCTTCCCTGGTGGCTCAAATGGTAAAGCATGGGAGACCTGGGTTTGATCCCTGAGTTGGGAAGATCTCCTGGAGAAGGAAATGGCAACCCACTCTAGTACTCTGGCCTGGAAAATTCCATGGATGGAGAAGCCTGGTAGGCTATAGTCCATGGGGTTGCAAAGAGCTGGACATGACTGAACAACTTCACTGGTTCACTGGTTATGAGAGAAAATGAGGAGGGATCCTGCAGAGGCTGGGAGAGTTGTCTGCCTGAAGTGCAAGTGTGACCCTGAATGAAGGAGAGAGGGAAAGAAGATGGGGTAGGTGAGTCCTAGACCTCTGTGTAAAGGAGGTCTGGGAGTCCTCCAGTCTAGGGAGACCCAGTTCCACACAGTCTTTGTCTGGAAACATCTCTGGAGGGCACGGCTTAAGGTTGGGATGGATTTCAGAGTCAGGCAGAATATGTGGTGCTTTCTGGCAGCAGCCACCCTAAGCAGCTAGACCTAGCCATGAGCTTGAGATGCAAGCTCATGCATCTCATTTGCTTTACCACCCACCTAGCATTCTCTGGACATTCCTTTGTAATGATCTATGTTTATCTCTGTACCCGTGTCTATGTCTGTGAAAAGTGAAAGTCGCTCAGTTGTGTCCGACTCTTTGCGACCCAATGGACTGTAGCCCGCCAGGTTCCTCTGTCCATGGAATTCTCCAGGCAAGAATACTGCAGTGGGTTGCCCTTCCCTTCTCCACCAGATCTTCCCAACCCAGGGATAGAACCTGGATCTTGCATTGCATAAGTAGTACTTGATGGTAGGGAAGACTTGAACTTTAAAGGAATCTCTGGCTGATGTGTTATAGATCAAACTGTGTATTTTAACCTGAAGTTATTTTGTGGCTTTGTTTCTTGGAATCTTTGCTAATAGAGTTCAGGAATTTGGAACTCTAAAAACAAATTCAAGTCATGGCAACTTTAGTATATAGATGGTTGAATTAAAGGGGAGTACAATTAGATTTTGGTTTTGTCTTATTTAATCGCTAAGTTGTGTCTCTTTTGTGGCCCTATGGACGGTAACCCGCCAGGCTCTGTCCATGGGATTTTCCAGGAAAGAATACTGGCGTGCATTGCCATTTCCTTCTCCAGGGAATCTTCCTGACCCAGGGATCGAACCCACATCTCCTGCATTGGCAGGCGGATTCTTTACCACTGAGTCACATGGGAAGCCCCCAAACTAGAGTACTTGGCTTCAATAAACAAGCATATAGACCATTTATAGCTCTTGCCATCTGTGTTGTTTTTAGCAGACATTGAGTAAGAGAGTTTCAGAAGTATATCTTCCTACCTTTCTGCTTTTTCAAATTTTTAAAATTGGCTCCTTGGGACTTTCCTGAAGGTCTATTGGTTAATACTGCGAGCTTCCACTTCTGGGGGCCTGGGTTTGATCCTTGGTCAGGGAACTAAATCCCTTATCTGCATGGAACAGCCAAAAAAAAAAAAAGTTTTAAAATTGGCACCTTTCTCTGTCTTCTGTAACTGTGGATCAAACCCTCTTCACTTCTATTCTGCCATTCTCATCTGTATCAACTTTCTTTCCTAACAATTGAAAAAAAATTGTTTCAAAAAGGATAAATATTTAGTATGTCACCCATTGTCATTCTCACATAAATGCCCCCCTGCTTTGAAGACAGTGGTAGGAAGGTGGGTTTGTTAAACTGAGTCTTGATCTGTCTAAGATTGTCCAGAGATTTTTCCTATTCCTCCCTTGCCCCAACACAAACATGATCCGGCCAGGCTCTGCATTGCTAGAGATTTTGTTTGCAATTATCTAGAGTTGTGTATCCTTTGTGAAACTGATGCTGGAAACTCTCAGTACGTATTACCAAAGTAGTTTAAATAGCTGGTTTTCTTTTGAAAAGAAAATTCTCAGGCTGTGGAATTATACATTTTATTTATTACTTGAGAGTTTATTTTTTTAGTAGATTTCTGTACTACTTTTCAAGTAATACAGCTATAGTCATAGGTGTTGTAAAAAACATTTCATAATTCAAAAATTATGAGTATTTTCTCATGTTTTGAGCAGACTTGATGATTTTTTTCAGACTTGATTATTTTAATATCCATTTTGTTTTGTGTTTTGCAGTTTAAATTTGACCTCCATTTCTGACAATATTTATATTTGTTTTCAGTATTTTTTAAGAAGGCATGGGCAATTTGGTATTGTTCATACTTTAAAAAATCACCTTCTAGCTGTTAGGATGACAAATGTCAGTGGGGTGACACTTCTGGATTTATGAGTAAAGGTAAAACTCATACCTGATATGACTAATGCCAAAGAAGTAATTTTTCTGCATATATGTGTGAAAGTGAAATTAATCCTTAATGTGTTTTTCATTTTTTTTCCTCAAATGTCAGACCCAGATGTAGCCTTCGTACCTCTAGGAATGACAGATTCCTTGGTCATTGTGGAGGACGAAGATTCGGTCATCATCCCATGCCGCACGACTGATCCTGAGACTCCGGTGACCTTACTCAGCAGTGAGGGGGTAGTGCCTGCCTCCTATGACAGCAAACAAGGCTTTAAAGGAACCTTCAGTGTCGGGCTCTATATCTGTGAGGCCACGGTCAGAGGGAAGAAGTTCCAGACCATTCCATTCAATGTTTATGCTTACACAGGTACTTGTGCCCTCTCTTACCTTCTGTAAATAAGAGGTACAGGCAAAGTCATCAGATGCATGTAGAATTTTCTTTTAAAATTCTAGTCCCTAGTGATGGAGCCCCCGAATTCTGATATGGGGACTTGGCATTAGCCTCCTAAAGGTAGGTTAACCCCACCTTGAACCTACAATGTTAAGCTGATCTCTGTGGCTGTGATAATATGAAGCTTGGCATTACCCAAGGCAAAATCTTTCCTATCCATGTACGATCTCGTGTTTCATCAGTTAACTTCAGTATACTGTAAGGAATTTTTTTTTCTTGCATAAGCCTCTTACTGTTTTAGTCACATTCCTAACTACAAAGGCCGTAACTACAAACACACACCTGTGGGGGTTGGACTTCTAGGTTAATTTTAATAACTTCAGAAAAGTGATTTAGAGAAAAGCTGGTAGCTGTTGACTTCATCCCTTTGATGTGAGTGGTTAATGCAAATGGGAATGTATAAACCACGCTTGGGCCAACACATTTATAGAGCACTTACATGCAGGTATGGTGTTAGCGAGAGTATGCCGTTTAACTCTTGTGAAGGGCTTATTTTATGTCAGACTCCATGCTAGGTTCTAGAAATGCTGAGAATAACTGGGAAGCAGAATGGGAGAGAAGAGGAGAATAAGTAAATGATGGGATAGGAGCTAGCAGCTAGGAAAGTGAAGTCAGTAAAGCCTTGATCTGTCAATAAAAGTGATTGCAGTCATAATGCACCCAAATGCTTGAGGATGCAAATGTGGTCCTCTGGCGAATGGAATTTATTATTACTATTGTTATTGTTTTGCATGTGTGTATATGTATATATGTGTATGTGTTTTTAGTTCAGTTCATTCGCTCAGTCGTGTTTGACTCTTTGCCACCCCATGAATTGCAGCACGCCAGGCCTCCCTGTCCATCTCCAACTCCTGGAGTTTACCCAAACTCATGTCCATCGAGTCAGTGATGCCATCCAGCCATCTCATCCTCTGTCATCCCCTTCTCCTCCTGCCCCCAATCCTTCCCAGCATCAGGGTCTTTTCCAGTGAGTCAACTCTTCTTATGAGGTGGCCAAAGTACTGGAGTTTCAGCTTCAATATCAGTCCTTCCAATAAACACCCAGGAGTGATCTCCTTTAGGATGGAGTACTTTACACCAAATTATGTATGTCAACGCAGATCAAGGCTTCTGAGATTTTCAAAATTTTGTCTTGATCAAAGTTGTTTGCAAATTATTTTTCAGAATCTTCTTTAAAAATTCAAGCCTTGTAAGATCCTGATTATACTTTGGATATTTAGGTTCTTGTGTTTGTTCTTTTTTAAAATAGCAACATCAAAACTTGATCTGGAAATGGAATCTCCTAAGACTGTATATAAGGCAGGCGAATCGATTGTGGTCACCTGCACCGTCTTTAACAACGAGGTGGTTGACTTTCAATGGACTTACCCTGGACAAATGGTAAGTACCCTTAAGGCCCCTGGTGGCAGGGAGTGGATCACAGTAGGGCTTCAAAGACCTATCGCTCATGGGGCAAGACGCTGACCTCCTCTTGACCTTAGCTTTCCATCTCTGATACACACTCTGACAAGAGGACGCT
Organism: Cephalophus harveyi; assembly: GCA_006410635.1. NCBI lineage: Eukaryota > Metazoa > Chordata > Mammalia > Artiodactyla > Bovidae > Cephalophus > Cephalophus harveyi. The sequence goes on along the minus strand of SJYT01015503.1, from coordinate 1,230,685 downwards.
GTGGTTCTTAGAGCAATGGGAGAGTCTGAGATGATAGCTGAACCAGGTCCTTCAGAATGCATAGAGATTTCACACTGAGTGCTCTTTTTTCATCAGATAGGCAGGTTATATGGCTACAAGATAATGACCAAAAAATTAGCAAAGTAAAACACAAATGAATTTTAAAACTTTCTGATTGGTGAAAGTCATGAATTCTCCTTTTCTTGGCTCCCATGCCTTTGAGTTTTGACGCATTGGATAATGTTGTTTGCCTGCTTCCCTGCCTTGGGACGCCCATGATACTTTGCTTCTTGCCTGCCTGGTCTTGCCTTTGTTTTAATATGAGCCAGGTCTTAATCTTTTAGTTGTGGCATGCAAGCTCTTAGTTGCAGTATGTGGGATCTAGTTCCCTGACCAGGATCCAGCCTGGGCCCCCTGCATTGGGAGCACAGAGTCTTAGCCACTGGACCACCAGGGAAATTCCTTTATAAAAAGTTCATTTGTTTGTTTATTTTGACTGTACCTCGCAGCCGCACTAGGGATCTAACCCAGGCCCTGGGCAGTGGAAGCACAGATTCCTAACCACTGGACTGCCTGGGAATTCCCTGCCTGGTTTTTCTATGCATAGCTTTCCTTCAGTGAACAGGCATAACTTGAATCATTCAGTAAAGATTTAGTGATGTTTGCTGAATCCCAAGCACTCTGGTGGAAGCTGGCCCATCCACAGAAAGAAGAAGAAGGGAGGAGTGGAGATGGGAAAGGGGAGCCACTGTGTCATCTCTGGTCCCTGGGAATTTACACATAGGGTCTCATTCATTCTTTTTTTATTTTATTGATGTATATTTAATTTACAAAGTTGTGTTAGTTTCAGGTGTACAGCAGAGTAATTCAGTTATATAAATATATATATTTTTCAGATTCTTTTTTATTATAGATTATCACAAAATATTGAGTATAGTTCCCTGTGCTATATAGTAGGTCCTTCTTGTTTTCCTATTTTATATGTATTGGTGTGTGTATGTTAAGTCCAGTTCTCATTCATTCTAGCCTATCATGATAAGTGTGTATGAACTGTGTGTAAAAGGCTGTGATGGCCCCATGCAGAAACCATTTAACAGTGTTTAATGCAGTGCCCTTATGGAGAGCAAAAACCATCTATGTATAAATATATATATATGGATACACACACACACATATAAACATATATGTGTATATATATATGGTCTTTCCCCCTTCACTCCTAGTTTGCAAATTTCTGCTCCTTGCTCTTTTTTTGGCATCTGATAGTATCTCTCCTTTTTTCCATTTCTCTCCCCCATGCTTTGGCTGCCCCTTTCCTTTCTCCCTGGGGCGTCTGATTGAAACTTGAACATTTTCACATATTGCCCTATAACCTCATGTACTGAAGAGACATTCGTAGACCAATAGGTATACATCTTCCCCAAAATGTAAAGCTATCTGATATTTCTGTTCATACTTGATTGCCTTTATTTTTATTTTTTATAGAAACTTTTTTTAAAGTTTCATTTGTTTGTTTATTTATGGCTGCTTTGAGTCTTTGCTGCTGCACTCCAGCTTTCTCTAGTTGGGGAGAGCAGGGGCTTCTCTCAGTTGCATTGTGAGAGCTGCTCATTGCAGTGGCTTCTCCTGTGTCAGAGCATGGGCTCCAGGCTCAAGGGCTGCAGTAGTTGCAGCTTGTGGTCTTAGCTGCCCTGTGGCATGTGGGATCTTCCCAGACCAGGGATCAAACCCATGTCCCCTGCATTGCAGGTGGATTCTTTTTTTTTCCTAATTATTTTTATATTAATGCCCATGCTGGGTCCTCATTACTTTGCGCAGGCTTTCTCTAGTTGCTGCAAGTAGGGGCTACTCTTTGTTGCAGTGTACAGGCTTTTCATTGTGGGGCTTTTGTTTCCGAGCACAGGCTCTTAAGGCTGGAGGGCTTCAGCAGCTGCAGTGCATGGGCTGAAGAGCCTGGGCTCAGTGGTGTGGCACATGGGCTTGGTTGCTCCATGGCACGTGGAATCTTCCTGGACCAGGGACCAAGCCTGTGTCCCTGATTTGGCAGGCAGACTCTCATCCACTGTATCACCAGGCAAGTCTGGCAGGTGGATTCCTAACCGCTGGGCCACCAAGGAAGCCCATATCTGATGCCTTTATTCCATAAAACATAAATGCTTCCTTTCATTTATTGGAGATAATTTTTCCCTTCAAAACCAAACTATGTGCTGTTTGGCCCCCAAATATATAATCAACGTATTGGTTTATAAATCATAGTTTTTGTTTGATATTTTTTTAAAAATGCAAGCTTATTATAACTTTAAAATTTAGAAAAATAGATGAAAAGCCACTTCTCAGAACCATCCCCATTATAATTTAAAGGAGATAAGTCCTTTAAATACTTTATAAATGTAATAATTAATAGATGTACTTTAAATAGTGCTTTGTTATATATTTTTTCTTGTGGCAGTATAGCACAAACACCTTACTATGCACTAAGTATCCTTTCAAAACCGGATTTTCAAAGGAACATGGCTAAAAATATTTTTTACTAGACTTTATTTTTTAGACCAGTTTAAAAAAATATTCATTTGGCTGCACTGGGTCTTAGTTGCAGCACACAGGATTTTTGATCTTTGTTGCGGCGTGTGGAATTTTTAGTTGCAGCATGTGGGATCTAGTTCCCTGACCAAGGATTGAACCCAGGCCCCTGCATTGGAAGCATGGAGTCTTAGCCACTGGACCCCCTGGGAAGTGCCTTTAGAGCAGCTTTAAATTCATAGCAAAACTGAGTAAAAAGCACAAAGATTTCCTGTATTGCCCCTTGGGCTCAACACAGGAGCAGCCTCCCCCATCTATATCCCCAAGGACGGTACACTTGTTACAATCCAGGAACCCACATTGGTGCATCGTTATCACTGAGTCCATAACTTACGCAGGGGTTCCCTCTTAGGATGGAGAAGGAAATGGTAACCCACTCCAGTATTCTTGCCTAGAGAATCCCATGGACAGAGAAGCCTGGTAGGCTACAGTCCACGGGGTCGCAAAGAGTCGGACACGACTGAGCGACTTCACTTCACTTCACTTCACTTCCCTCTTAGGAAATAGCTTGTTAAAGTCAGTTTTCCTCCCCTTCTGCTGTAGAAAGGCAAAGGCATCACGAGGCTGGAGGAAACCAAGTTCCCGGCCATCAAGTTGGTGTACACTCTGAGGGTTCCCGAGGCCACGGTGAAAGACAGTGGAGATTACCAGTGTGCTGCCCACCAGGCCACCAAGGAGGTCAAAAAGATGAGGAACGTCACCATTTCTGTTCACGGTACACTCTGCTTCCTAAAATACCCATCGGCCATGCTGCTCGGGATCCACCATGAGGTGATCACTGTTTAATGGAAACTCTTCCCTGTACAGAGAAAGGATTTATTGAAATCACACCCAACTTTAACCTCTCGGAAGCTGTCAACCTGCATGAAGTCAAGCATTTTGTGGTGGATGTGCAGGCCTATCCCCCTCCCAAGATAACCTGGCTAAAGGATAACCTGACTCTGATTGAGAATCTCACGGAGATCACCACTGACATAGAAAAGATTCAGGAAATAAGGTAAAGAAACACCCTTCTCAAGTTTGCCTTTCTTTGTATTGTATATTCTTAGGTAGACTGAGGTTTGTGTGTGTCTTATGACCCCAAACAAGAGTCAATATAGAAAATTTAGCAATCAGAAATAAGAGATACTGGAAATCAGGTACATTTCGTGATAATGTTGCACTGCAATAATAGTATGTTAGTAAGTATGTAACAGTGAAATGAGAAGAAAGAACTGAAAAATCTCTGCTCCCAATGAAAGACATGTTCCTGGATTCAGAAAGGGCTGGAGGAAAGAAAGTAAAATTGGACCCACTTGGGTTTCATATATATTCCTTGATATCCATCACCCATATTACAAGTAGACGTGTGGTGATTCCATTTCCAGGGCAGTTATCACATATGCCTACATGAAACACAACATCATTGGGTTAATTTAAAGCACATTTGCCCCAGTGAGGCTTTGATGGGAAGTAAGAGTAGTGTCTGAGTACATTTGGTTAGGAGAGACGTACAATGGATAGTTTGGATCCTTGCTCTCTGAGGAGCTGTAGACTGTTGTCATCTCTTAACTAGTGGTGGAGTTTTGTGTAAGTCACCATTCAGCCTCAGTTTCCTCATCTATAATGTAGGCTTAATAATACCATATGTCCTTCAGGATGAGGAACTGGATGATATTTTGAGGTCTCTTGCAGCTTTAAGACCTGATTAGAATCCAAGAGCAGAAGATCCCTCTTGAAGGGCCCAGCTAATCCAGCCCTGCATCTTTGTCAAACACCTCCTGCAGGAGACAAAATCCTCGATTTCAAGCCTTCAGGAAAGAGAAGATAGAACCTCTGCCATTAGTTCACTTAATTTCAGGATTTGCTTCCTTCTTTCTGAACTGAATTCCATGTGTAACTGAGAAGCAGCATCTGGGAAAATGGAATGTGACTACCTCTGTGGAATAGTGATAGAGATAGAAGTGGGATACTGAATCTGGAAGGTTCTCTAAAGACACAAAATGTAGGAACACAGAGAAGTGGACAGTGTCTAACTTTCTACTAGGCTGTGAGGCCGGAGAGAAATAAGGTGATCCCAGCATAGTCAACACTTGAGACACCCAGGGTTGTCTGCAAGCTACCATCAGTAGCGATGGTGGTTGTCCGCGGAGCAGTCCAGGAGAGCTGGCTCTTAAGGTGTTTTTTGATTTCCTCCAGCACATCTTCTTCTGGTCCCCATGACAGGCCAGGGAATGTAAGGATACACACGGTAGAGGGGGGTCTGGTTTCCCTAAGACTCGTGGATTCACAGCTTCCTTGGCTGGACAAGTGCAAAAAGTGAATGACGGCAGACTGTCTGGTCACTGGCAGCCAGGGGTGCTTAGGGGGCTCTAAAGAAATCCATTCCAGAGGTGTTCAATTTGGTGTGGCAGAGGGAAGGCCAGCCTAGTGTGCTCATCACATCTCCCAGCGTCCGGCGTCTTGGCTAGAAGACTCGACATTTGCAGGCTATTTTGGAGCCTCTGAAGTGCTTTCATATAGATTATTTCATGTAATTAATTCTCAAAATGACACTACGCCTTGCATGCAGTTATCCCATGGTGTACCCATAAGGGACCTGAGGCTTGGAGAGTTCAGTAATGCCCTAGGTCTCCTTCCCTGACCAGCGCTCTTCCTCTCACTCCGCTTGCTCTTCCACACTGTTGTAAAGGACAGTCAGATGGGCAAATACTTTATTGATGCACACACACACACACACACACGACGAAATGTCATTTATTATACATGTAAGCAATCTTTTGGAGGAACTTCTCTTTAATGGGATATGAGAGCATATGTTTCTCTATTTTTTTTTTTAAGATGCATCTTGCACTTTAAAAACATTCACACCTAAAGACAGTGCATTGTCAGAAGCCTCACTCCTCTCCTGTCCTCGTATGCCTTGGTACCCCCGCCTCCCCACCCACAAGGAATACTTTTATTAGTTTTGTTAGGAAGGTTTCTTATGAAACCTTCGAGAGTTTTTTAAGCAAATACAAGCAAGCAGGAGTTTTATACCCCAGTGACCTCTCTGTATTAATACAGATACAGTGTCTTTATTATTTCTTCCAAGGTTGTTCCAGTATTAGATGGATGTTAAGAGGAATCAAGTATTTATTTTTATTTTGTATTGGAGTATAGTTGCTTAACAGTGTTGGCAAGTATTTTTTTCTTAAACATAAAAATCCAGGATTCAAATGAAAGGAAAGCTGGTAGGATTTGTTCTTTCCCATTTAGAAGTCAGGCCTTAGCAGAGCTGACTGCTCTTGTAGCCACATAAGCCATTGCTCATCTCTGGTCTTCTGTTTAAGAATGAAATGTCTACAACTCAGACCTTCAGTGCATAGACAGTATAAGGAAAATCCCAGGAAAGGGATCATATGGACAAGATATTTTTTAACAACATTTGAATTGAAAATGGTAATTGCTTAACGATTGGAATTTACTGGGCTACTCCTTGCTGACACACAGTCCTTTTCTTTTAAGTTATCGAAGCAAATTAAAGCTGATCCGAGCCAAGGAAGAAGACAGCGGCCATTATACTATTGTAGTTCAAAATGAAGATGATGTGAAGAGCTATACTTTTGAACTCTTGACTCAAGGTTTGTAAGAGCCAGATAAAGATAACTCCAGCTTGGTGGGTGGGTGACTGAGTCTCCCGAGGAGAGCCTAGCCCTGTCCCCACAGGTCATGGAGGGAAAAGCAACCCTTTCAGGGAGAAGCAGGGGGTGTGGGTGTCAGGTGTAGCTCTGTTGGACTTATGAATTTACATAATTCTGGAAGGTTCCAGGCTAGTCTGGAACTGTCTGACTTGGAATTCCTAGGCTTCAGTCACTTCCTTACCACCTGTTTCTCAATTAGGTACCTCCAGTTCTGGAAAGAGTGAAATGATATGTTTTGGCCCAGATGACATTAGGTTGTTCCAGAGTGTTTTGGCTTTTTGTGCCTAGCTTTCTTTATAGACCTCTATAGACACCCTTCCCAGAATGGAGTGCCCAAGTCTGTTTATATTCCAGTTGAGCACCTATTCACTGAGTACCTACCATGGGCCATGTACTGTCCTAGGTAGGCTCATTTGACCCTCACAGTCAATCTGTGATACAAGTATTAGCATATTTTTAACATTTGATCACTGGTTACAAAAAAGAATCTTTAAAATGTAATAATATGGCAGTTTGGTAAATGCTGCTTTAGGCCCTACCATTTAGATGAATCTATAAGCTGATTTCCAAGCTATAATTCTAAGAGCTTCTTTGTCTTTCAAGTCAAATCAACACAGGGGGTTTTTGCTTTCTTTACAAAAGATTTAAAACACCACAGGGCACAAATGCCTTAAGCATGCTCTTAACCAGCTGGATCTGTGCAAACTGGAGTGTTATGCACATGACTGGTCTCAGCTCCCTGCTGGGTGGTTGGTGGATTTATAGGTTCAAATGTTGTGTGGACAAGTTTTGAACTCACATTCCACTTGGTAGTTCCCCAAAGTTCTGGTATCCCCGCCACGCAGTTCTGATTTCTTTTCACCTCCTGCAGTTCCGTCCTCCATACTGGACTTGGTTGACGACCACCATGGCTCTAATGGGGGCCAGACTGTGAGATGCACAGCCGAAGGGACCCCTCTTCCTGATATCGAGTGGATGGTTTGCAAGGATATTAAGAAGTATGGAACACATTCCTTTCTCTTTTGTGGTCAGGATGTTTCTGCCTTAGCACAAAGACCCTCAAATGCATTTTATTTCTTTGGCTGGCTCTGTTTTTAGAATTTGTGATTCTTATTTGGCCTAGGTCTCATAAACTACAAGATAGGGTTCTAAACGTGGACCTTGTGTGTGTGTGTGTGTGCATGTGTAGGTATGTGCGTGTGCTTTTGTGTTCATGAATAGCTGTAAGAAGAAGGTCTACAGCCTTCAGCATATTCTCAAAGGGTCTCTAATCTGAAAAGAGCATGAATTCAAAGACCTGCTCTAAGAGGATCTTTCCTACCCTGGCCCACATTTTCATCTCACGTTTCGTCTTTGATGAACTTTATTTGGTGGCTAGACTGGAGTGTGAACATGCATGAAGATACTGCCCAGGAGGCTTCTCTCTACCTGCTGTGTGGTGGGAGGTAACTCGCCAGTTCCTCCTTCACTACTCATTCCCCGACCTTCTCCAGTGGGCATCTCCAGGGTGCAGTGTGCTCGCACTCCTTCCCGGGGTGCCTGCTGTGGTCCGAAGCCTCTGAGCTTTTCTTGGAGGCTGAGACTCCTCCCCCTGGCACCCCAGGCCAAAAGACACTGGACTTGGATCTAGACTAAGGCTGGATTCTAGGTCCAATCCTAGTTATACCTGAGGGAGTCCCCACAGCGTGGGTGGAGAAAAGGGAGGGCACCAGGCCTTTTTTGGAGGGGTGGGACATTGGGATACTGAAAACATTCTTGAAGTCCAGTTTGCTCAGGGGTTCAAGGCTTGTGACGGGTATTTCTGTTGGATTGAACTTGTTTATCTCTGCCTTGCCTTCATAAACAGTTAACTTAAAACTTTTTTTATTTATTTGGCTGTGCTGGGTCATGTGCATGTGGCATGCAGGATCTTTAGATGCCAACTCTTAGTTGGGGCATGTGGGATCTAGTTCCCTAACCAGGGATCAAACAAATCCAGGCCTCCTGCATTGGGAACTCAAGAGTCTTAGCCACTGGACCCACAGGCGAGTCCCAACAGTTAACTTTTAATTACCCACATGTAGGTTATTCTCTCAAGGAGAACAAGTTTTAAGGTTAATCTGCACCTAAAATATCAATCTAGCCTTACAAATGCAGACAGGGTCAGCACTGCTTGCCGTCTTAAATGATTCTCACTGCTCCACCTCATGACTCCCCACAATGGGCTCTATACCTATGCCTTTTACTCTCTCCAGATGTAACAACGAAACTTCATGGACAGTTTTGGCCAACAACGTTTCAAACATCATCACGGAGGTCCACCCCCGAGACAGGAGCACAGTGGAAGGCCAGGTGACGTTTGCCAAAGTGGAGGAGACCATTGCAGTCCGGTGTCTGGCCAAGAACTTCCTCAGGGTGGAAAGCCGAGAGCTGAAGCTGGTGGCTCCCAGTGAGTAGCTCATGGGTCAGGACAACTAAGTCTTCAGCTGAGCCCTTCCTGCCTTCGGTGGGACTTTGAATCCCAGATGGGATCCTATAGGACTGAAGGGCCAGATGCTCTTAATGGGCCTTCTCTGGACATCTGTGTAGGAGCCTTGCCTTTTAGTTTCAGATCTCAAACTGCATCTTTCTGAGGCCTCTTGGTATTTGTTTGTCTGTAAGTGTATAGCTAGAGCTAGTCTCTTCGGTCTGGCGTGGTGCTGGAGGATGGGAAAAGAGGATCTTCTGCCTTGTTGCTCCTTGTAACAGTTGAGACTGGTTGACTTCTTAAAAAAGAAAAAAATTATTGAAGCCAAAAGCAATATAAGTATACAGTAACCTTTCAAAATAAACTGCACTTAAGTTTCTGAACTAATGGCATCGCTCAGCCTCGTTTATCAGTCTTTATATTCCAGTTCACACCTTTGGAGAAAGAATTGTGTTCCCAACCGAATTTTGTCCCTTGCCCGTCCAAGGGAAGAGCTGGAGGAGTTTCATGCATGTAGATAATTGAGAGATGATCTTGTCCATTCCCCAAATGAGCCAGGCAGCCCTTATGCTTCTCCACCAGTAGAGAGAGATTTCCAACCCAGAGATGGCCGCCTTGCCTTCCCGCCCTCCTGCGGATTTGTGCGAATTCTCCACCGTGCCCCATCTCTTGTCCTCTAGCCCTGCGCTCTGAGCTCACTGTGGCGGCTGCAGTCCTGGTGTTGCTGGTGATTGTGATCATCTCACTCATTGTCCTGGTCGTCATTTGGAAACAGGTAGATATTTTTTTTAAAGAACTAAAAATCCTTACTGATAGGAACAAGAAGAGCGGCCTAGCTCAGTGCTTGGCACAGAGAAGGAGCTCAGTAACTAGATGATGAGTGAATGTTGTTGAATCCTTCCGTGTCAGTCACTTTGCTGCTGTGGTTAAGCTTTGGTATCTTTGGATGTTGGTAATTCACCAGTTACCTGTCCTCGTCATTTATAGAAACCAAGGTATGAAATCCGTTGGAGGGTCATTGAATCAATCAGCCCTGATGGACATGAATACATTTATGTGGACCCGATGCAGCTGCCTTATGACTCGAGATGGGAGTTTCCGAGAGATGGACTCGTGCTTGGTAAGCTCCTGCCCCGCTGGGTGATTTCCCAGGACTCCTTTTGCTTTGTCCACAACTTGACTCTTTACAGGCCTGTGGAGGAAGAAGGGATCTGAACCTGTGCTTAGTAAGAGTGAGGCGTTAGAAATTGGCTTTTTTGGAAATATTTTTCTGCCTTTGAAAGTGAGTCAGTCGGATCACTGTGATTATTTTTTTTTTTTTAAACTTCCTTCCATAGCAAATTACAGGTTAAGAAAATTTTACAAAGGAAGAAGCGACTATAGGGAGATATCCATCAGAGTGGCTTTGTTTTGGAAATGATACCCATTGAAAACGAGATGAATTTCTGTGATGAAAAAGGAACAGATGAAAAATGGATGAAGACAATCCAAAAATATGTTTTGACCCAGTACCTTCTGAGGATGTAGTAGATACTTCTTTAAAAACAGAATGTAAAAGTACAAGTTTTTATATTTTAAAGCAAAACTTTTCAAATATTTCAGTCTTGGGTTGAGACCAAGTACAGGAAACTTTAGTCAAGAGATTTTTTTTTTTTTTAATTACATTCTAAATGAATGAAAACAGGACAAAGACAAACGAAGGTGAGAGCTAGAGGTTGTGTCATCATGAATATTCTAACAGTAGGCACTTTGGAAGACGCCGAAGGCATTTTTAAATTATCTACTTGTCTCATTCCAGAAAGCAGCCAAGTTAGGTCTTCCTATAAAGTTGCTTAAACTGAGATCAAACAAGACACCCTAGCCTCTCTCATTCAAATACCTATGTCTGAGAACTAAGCTTGCTTTATTATATTTTCTCCCTTGTTTTACAAAAGGGTGAGGAGCTTAGGGAAGTTAAAAATTAATAAAATATGGAGAAAAAGGGGCAACATTCGTTGCTACGAGGTGTTCCTGTGTCTCTCTGCTTCTGTGTATTGTCGAGCTGCTGGGGAAGTGGTACCTTTGCAGGAATAAGTTCCAGTCAGGCAGACGTGCAGTCAGCAGCACTATGGGCTCTCAGTGCCCGTTAGGAGCCAGGTCTTCCCCTGGTTTGACGGAAACGTCTGTTTTAGACTGCAGACTCTTGAAGAGTGGGCACAACACGGGAAGGAATACTTAGGGAGTTTGGGATGGACATGTGCACACTGATATTTTAAACTGGATCACCAACAAGGACCTACTGTAGAACACAGGGAGCTCTGCTCAATGTTATGTGGCAGCCCGGGTGGGAGGGGAGTTTGGGGGAAAACGGATACATGTATAGGTATGCCCGAGTCAGTGCCTTCTCTGTTCTCCTGAAACTTTCACAACACTGTTAATTGGCTATACCCCAATACAAAATAAAAAGTTAAAATAGTGGGCACGAGAGCCTCCATTTCCTTTTGTATCTCCCAACACCTGGCAAAGTGTTGTGCTCTTGGGCATGTTTAGCCTTCTGTCTTCCTGGTCTTCCCAACAGACAACAAGAGGGCCAGGCTGAAGTTTGCTTCATCACTGCTTGGAATCAATAATGTCCTGAATAGGGAGGTATTTCCAGTGGAGAAGCTTCCCTGGTGGCTCAGATGGTAAAGCAAATGCCTGCAATGTGGGAGACCCGGGTTCGATTCCTGGGTCGGGAAAATCCCCTGGAGAAGGAAATGGCAACTCACTCCAGTACCCTTGCCTGGAAAATCCCATGGACAGAGGAGCCTGGTAGGCTGTAGTCTATGGGGCTGCAAAGAGTCAGACAAGACTGCGCAACTTCACTTTCACTTCCAGTGGAGAAAGGCTTTTTGATGCAAAAGATGCCCCTGTTTACCTGGGGAAAGCAGAAGGGTAGAGAGCCAGGAGGCTTGGGCCAGAGCCACAGAGAACACGTGCCATGGAGCCCAGGCTTTGGCTCAGCTCTCCAGCCGGTAGATGAGTGCTCACGCTAGGGAGGCCTGCAGCTCCTTTCTTCCCGTCTGTGTGTTTCCTTTCCTTTGCAAATGTTATGTGACAAAAGCAATTATACTAATTTCCTTCCCTGTGGGCTCAATTCTGGTTTTGACATGATGACTTGGGGGAGTTATTATGCTTTCTCCATATGGGAAAAACACCACCCAGCTGTGCACCCATGATCGCTGGCCGTGGTATATGAATCGGATGAGATGCCTGATTCTGTGTGTGTTGATGGTTCTGGTTGCCCACAGGTCGGATCCTGGGGTCTGGTGCGTTTGGAAAAGTGGTTGAAGGAACTGCCTATGGATTAAGTCGGTCTCAACCTGTCATGAAAGTAGCAGTGAAGATGCTAAAACGTAAGTGCTCCTTTTCTGGAGATTTCTTGAACATGGAGATATTAAACTCAAAAATCACACAGCCAGTAAAGGTCAAATTTAGGCCTAGATCTTAGTTCTTTCAACTCGAGGTTTTTTGCGTATTTAGACTCTTATCAGTGAGGTTTATTTAGAGCTTTCTTGTCACTTATATGTTGGAAAATCAAGAGTTATTTTTAGTAGCTTCTTTTTACCCTGCAGACTTGGGATAAGTTACTAGTGTGTAGACTGAGTTACTAGCATTTCCCTTTGAGACTGTTGGTAAATAAAATGATAGCTAGTTGTAGAGTTAGCCGTGCTTTTGGCTTTTTCTGGGAAATAAATAATTCAGTTGAACTGATGTATGATTTATTTCTTCAACAGCCACAGCCAGATCCAGTGAAAAACAAGCTCTCATGTCTGAACTGAAGATAATGACCCACCTGGGGCCGCATTTAAACATCGTGAACTTGCTGGGCGCCTGCACCAAGTCAGGTAGGCTTGCTCACTTGAGAGTGAGGATTTTCCTAGAACACCTACCATTGCGAACACTGTCCAGGCTTTTTAATCCCCTATGCTGTACCTCCAGACATGCCAGCAAATGTCAGTCTGTTGAGTGGGGTTTTGGACTGAGTTCCACTGAGGGAGGCACCCTGTTCTTGAGCAGTGTCTTTTACCCCTGTAGATACAGTAAGTTCATGGCTTCTCTGTTCTTCATGATCATCTCCAACTGGTTTTGGACCCCACAGGCCCCATTTACATCATCACTGAGTACTGCTTCTATGGGGATTTGGTCAACTATTTGCATAAGAATAGGGACAGCTTCCTGAGCCACCATCCAGAGAAGCCACAGAAGGAGCTGGACATTTTTGGATTGAACCCGGCTGATGAAAGCACGAGGAGGTAGGTGCGGAGACAGACGCTGCTGTGCATCACTGTCTTAGGCGTGTGCGCATGCTCAGTCGCTTCAGCCATGTCCGACTCTGGTGGACCCCATGGACTGTAGTCCACCAGGCTCCTCTGTTCATGGGATTTTCCAGGCAAAGATACTGGAGTGGGTTGCCATTTCCTCCTCCAGGAAGGAAATGTCTTATGAGCCTCACCAATGGAGACAACCCATGTCCTGATGGAGGTCATGTCTGCAGAGTCAGGGCCAGGAGGTAGCAAGACTTGAAGTCAACTACCCTGCTCCGTCACCCCGTGACATGGTGCTGAGAGATACCCCACGTCTGTAGGTGTTTCAGACAGGATATCATGCTGGGAAAAGCTATGCTGATAGGTTTGAATGAGAGGAAGAGTTGAAATCATCCTGGGAGCCAGTTGCTCTTTATGTGTGGTCCACTTCAGACTTCCAGATGTATCTCTGGCCAGGGAAGCCTCAGTGCTCATACCTTGTGAGAAACTGTCTGAGGATTTACAAGTTTGAGACACTGGTCCTTGTGAACCCAGGCATACCAGTCAGGCCAATGAAGTGATGATTGCTACTATAGATATCTAAAGTGATTGAAAAGATCGCTGTAGATATGACGTTCTGCAAGATCAGAATGTATGTGAATTCACTTCATATTAAATTACTTGATAGATACCAAACTGGTGTTAAATTTATTGAGTAGAAGGCATCATCTGTCCAAGCCACTTGGCCACGTGGTGAAGCTTTCTGGCCTGTGAACTGAAAAACAGAATAAAGACAGAGTTGAGCTGAGGTGGTCTGAGTGTTTGTGTGATCCTTGATTCATGCTCATCTGCCCGACTAGACCACCCATGTGAAGGATGCCGTGGTGGACATGACCTCCATCATGACCTTCCCCTGCCACCCCTGTGCCCACCACTGTCTTGCACATGGTGGGTACCTGGTCCTCATCTACTGAGCTATGGGTGATCACTCCAGAGGGACACACTGGATAATCTTTTTCTGTTTTTACAGTTATGTTATCTTATCTTTTGAAAACAATGGTGACTACATGGACATGAAGCAAGCTGACACTACACAGTATGTCCCCATGCTGGAGAGAAAAGAGGTTTCTAAATACTCGGACATCCAGAGAGCGCTGTATGATCGCCCAGCCTCGTATAAGAAGAAATCCATGTTAGGTAAAGGTGTCTTTGCTTGTGCTTGGGGTGCTGGGATCTCCCAGTGGTTTAATATGATACTTAGAATACTCAGAAGGTGGTGAGCAGGCCTGGTAAGCAGGACTGTCAGGCCACATGGTCCCTAACTGCAGATCTGCACAACTGGGTCTCTGACACGTTTTTGCAGGTGTGGCCTGTAATTTTTTTAACTAGAGCTCATACTATTTAAACTCTTTTTGTTTACTTATTTATCTGTGTCTGGCTGTGCTGGGTCTTCATTGCTGTGTGTGGGCTTTCTCTAGTTACGGCGACCGAGGGCCACTCTGTCGTGATGTGTGGGTTTCTCATTGTGGCGGCTTCTCTTGTTACAGTGCAGTCTCTAGATGCACAGGGTTCTGTAGTTGTGGCCCCCGGGCTTACTTGCTCCGAGGCATGTGGAATTTTCCCAGACCTATGTCCTCTGCATTTGCAGGCAGATTCTTAATCACTGTAATACCGGGAAAGTCCTGGCTTGTGAATTGAAAAAAGGAAAAGAATAAAGACAGAACTAATATAATGAATTTTTCAGATTTTAAGTGTAATTTTATTTTGTCTGACTTTATTGAGCTATTGAGATATGATTGACGTATAGGGCTGTATACATTTGAGGTGTACAGTGTAATGATTCGACTTACAAACATCATGAATGATTACCACAATAAATTTAGTGGACATCCATTTTCTCACACAGATACAAAATAAAAGAAAAAGAAAAATTTTTTCCCTTGTGATGAGAACTTTTAGGATTTAGCCTCTTAAATTTCCTATATAAAATGTAGCAGTATTAATTATATTAATAATGTTGTACATTGCATCCTTGAATTGTACATTTTAAAATGTAATCATTTTGAAGAATTATTTATTCTGACATAATAGTATTCATTTTTTGGTTTAACATACCTTTTTTGCTTTAAATGAAGGTATGGTGGTAATTATTTTTTCTCAGTGCCCTTACTTGATAACATTGCCAAGATCTGGCAATTTTT
Source organism: Cephalophus harveyi (assembly GCA_006410635.1). Lineage (NCBI taxonomy): Eukaryota > Metazoa > Chordata > Mammalia > Artiodactyla > Bovidae > Cephalophus > Cephalophus harveyi. The sequence goes on along the minus strand of SJYT01015503.1, from coordinate 1,215,531 downwards.
ATTGATTCCTAATATTATTTTTAAAAATTCAATTATATAAATCTTTGATATCTGTGTTTAATAGCCCTAGCTGTTAGCTTTGCTAATGCCCAATTTGTGATAGAAATTGTAAAGTGGACAGTTTGAGGTTATATTATCTGACAAGGGTGTTGGGTGTTTCAACTGAATGTTGTTTGAAGGAAGATCCGTTTGTTTTCAAAGCAGATGAGCATGTGGCAGAGTTGATTGATTTATAAACTCCAGGGAGCCTAGCTGATGCCCATACCAGATGGACCACCCCACATCTGGTGGGGGGTGGCCCCTGCAGGGTTCTAGTCTAATCACAGGCTTGGAGCTGGGGGGAGGCTTCGGGAGAGATCTGACCATGCTTTGTTGCATAATTTTGTGTTACTGGGTCTGAGACCTCCCCTAGGTCCCGCCTAAAAGGTGTTATGCTGCCATGGAAATTGTTTTGAAAATCACTGATGTATTCAGGGTTCTTGAATGAAAGGTACAATCATTAAAAAAAAAAAAAAAGAATGTGCTTGTTTTGCAAAGTGTAGTACATAATAATATTTTCCACTGCTGCAGCTCCAAGTTCCATTCACCTCTCAGTGCCAACTGGGTAAACTTCCAAGCCCTTTTAAAAGGTTGGCCAACGAGACTTGTCGGAACCAACACTTCCGCTCCCCTCCTGTATTGTTAAAAATAGTTTCCATTGCTTCCCAGGCCGGACCTGGCTCCAGATGTCAGGAGAACCTGATTCATGCTCAGGCTGAGCCCGGTTGGCAGGCAGACCCTTGCTTTCTGGCTGGAAAAATGTGAATGGCTGCAGCTACTCTGTACTTGCCTGAGCTTTTTCAAAAAGTACTGAGAGCTGCTGGCCTAGATTGCCTCCTTCCTCGAAAACCCTGGGACCCTTCCAGGCGGGACCAACTGGGGAAAGTGGGCAAGTTACAGAGAAAGGAACTACACGCAAAGTCTTTGGCACTGAGCTTCAAGATTGCTACTCTAGCCTGATTGGTGGCTAATTTCATTCATAAAGTAAGCCAAGTACTATGAAGGTGGCTTTAAAAAAAAAAAAAAAAGCAATTCCTAGAAGATGCTTCTTCATAGAGGCTTCATGTACATTCATCATAGAAGATGCGTGGGTGTGGTTGTGGGTGTGGGTGAGTGTGGGTATGGCGGGTGTGGGTTTTAAAGGTGGCTGAGGTGATTGGCTCAAGGAAAATTTGGGAGCCAAACAAGAACAAAAATATGTGTGAGAACCTATTAGACTAGTCATTATGGAGATATATATTTAAACCAAGTGTATGTATTTATGGATATGTTTCTTTTTATTCATTTATTTTTGAAGTTAAATTATTTATCTGTGACTGTACTGGCTTTCTCGGCTTGCTCTTCTTCATGGTGCTCGGGCTTCTCATTGCGGTGGCTTCTCTCTTGTTGTGGAGTGTGGGCTGTAGGGCACATGAGCTTCAGTGGTTGTGGATCTAGGGCTCTGGAGCAAGAACTCAGTAACTGGGGTACACGGGCTTAGTTGTTCTGTGGCATGTGGGCTCTTTCTGGACCAGAGACAGCCAGGGAAGTCTGTATTTCTTTTTAAAGAGGACATTTCTGCATAGTTTACACTCACCTGTGATGTCTAGACAGACACTATGAGAACAGGATCATAGGTATGTTCTCTGCAGCCTTATGAGTGGCCCAGCCTTGAGAGAATGTCACGGTGGCTGATGTTTCATGCTGTCCACTAGCGCCAACACATTTCATTTTTTTCCTGCAGACTCAGAAGTCAAAAACCTCCTTTCAGATGATAACTCAGAAGGCCTGACTTTGTTGGATTTGTTGAGCTTTACCTATCAAGTTGCCCGAGGAATGGAGTTTTTGGCTTCAAAAAATGTAAGTGTGTTCAGACATCAGAGACCTCTTTAGACCCAGGCCTTGTTCTGGGTGAGGTGAGCGTGGAAGGAGAGTTGTGGAGGAGCCACTTGTTACTTTGCTTCTCGATACCCCTTCCCGGAAGGTGAGTGGGCCCTCCGGCAGGATCGGGTGTCCACTTTTCTCCAGAGCTTTCTCCCTCTTGGGAAGCACTGGGTTGAAAGCCTGGGCGAGGTGAGCTCTGTGGGCCAGGACAGTCTTCCTGAGGTGTCCAGGCACCTCCAAGTGTCCCTGTTAAGTGGCCAGTCTTGCAGGGGGCGTGCTATCCAGTGGCAGGTGGATTGACCCCCATCCCGTCTTCCCTTTCTGTGCAGTGTGTCCATCGGGACCTGGCGGCTCGCAACGTCCTCCTGGCGCAAGGGAAAATCGTGAAGATCTGTGACTTTGGCCTGGCCAGAGACATCATGCATGATTCGAACTACGTGTCCAAAGGCAGTGTACGTGCCCCTACCTCATTTGGCATGCTTGCCCTCCCTTACTTGAATCTCTGAAAGCAGATGTTGCTTCGAGCCATTCACAGCCTGGACTTTTAACATGGAGTCCATGACATTCATGAATGGGCTCCAGGGGTCCGTAGGCAAACCACAAGCTCTGCAGACAGACTGCCTGGGTGTGAGCACCGGCTCAGCGCCTGCTAGCGTAGGGACTCGGGGCAAGTGACTTGGCCATTCTGTACCTTGGTTTCCCTAACCGTATCGGGGAAGTGTTATCAGTACCTATCTCCTGAGTTGCCGTGGGGCATTAGATCAGTGGACTTGTGTCAAATGCTGAGGACAGTGCCTGGCACTTACAAAGCAGCAAAGTGTTAGCTATTAATATGTAAATTGTGCATTCATTTCCAAGGAGCGCACCCTTGGAGATTATCAGATTTTCAGATAGTGTCTGTGACCCTGAAATGTTAAAGCCATCTGCGTTAATACGTCTTAGAGGCACAATTTCCTTAAAGATAGTCCTTCTGTTCCACATTTGAACCTTCTTCCCATTGTTTCTTAACAATTAAGAAACAGTTCAAAATGTATTGGCTCTCAGTTCACTGGGTCTGTTCTTAGTTTTGTTCCTATGAACACCTGAAAGTAGGGGACAGGTCCATTTAAGGTTCACACTTTTGGGATAAAAATTCAGGATTAAATATCTTTGGATGTTACTCCTTGGGTGGGCACAAGAGACGAGAGTGAGCACCCATCCTTCATAAGATATGTACATAGAGCACCCAGTGCTCTGGAAGGTGCCAGGCACTCTTCCAGTGCTGGGAGTCAGATGCTCATGCAGAGTGAAGTTCCTGGCGCAAGTTATTATTAGCTCCAAGAGAAGCCCTTTCTGTTTCGCTGCTGTAGATTATTGCTGCACATGCTGGGTTTAATGTCCTTCCCCTTCCCTGCAGACCTTTCTGCCTGTGAAGTGGATGGCTCCTGAGAGCATCTTTGATAACCTCTACACCACGCTGAGTGACGTCTGGTCCTATGGCATCCTGCTCTGGGAGATCTTTTCCCTTGGTATGGGCCTAATAGCTCCGCTTGTTTGGGTTGTTTTGGAATAACACTGGAAGGAAGATGCTGTGTTTTTCAAGCTTTGGGATGTAAATGATGTTAAAATACCTGGTGTTAGTCAAATGGAATGTAGCTGATTAACACGTTGTGCACTTAACAATGGCTAGTGTGTGTCCAAGCGGTCTGAGAAGGGGTCTTGGGGCGGCTGAGCCCTTGCCCCTGGCCTTTGCCTCCCTCTTTCCTTGGGCTACATCAGAGGAACTTTCTCCTACTGGAGATGCACCTGATAACATCCACTCACCAGCCGCTTCTTCACCTTGGACTTTGGGTTAAGTGGGTTCATCAGGGGAGAGTCCCCTCCCTGACTCCCATCACTCTGGGTGATAGATATCCAGTGAAAAGTAGTGCAGTGAAGGAAAGGGGATGGGGACTCCCTTCCTGGTCGTCATTCTGGAGGGGAGAAACCTCCCAGTCAGTCAGGCACCAGGTACTGAACAACACAGGTGCTGTGTTGTTCCCGTGCTACCAGTTAAGGGCCTTATAAGGGGATGACTGATGACCCTGACCTTGGACAGTTCAGCTGGGGAGATAAAACTTACACATTTAGTGATAATCTGTGGTCCTGATTTTAAGTTGAAATAGAAGCCTAGGGAAAAGAGAAAGGAGTCCTGGAGTAGTATTAGAAGGAGATTAAACTTGACCTGGTCTTGGCCGGTAAAGTGTGAAATTGTTTCATGAACCCACTATTGTCCTGATGTGATAGTAAAGGACTTTTCCTGCTTGTTGCCTTTTTCTTTTTTGGTTCATCCCTCCATGGATGCCACTGTGGATCATCCCAGTGTGTGGTTTAACTGAGATCTTATATTCTGTTAAAAGCAGAGAATTAGCTAGACATTCCAAGATTTCTGCCTTAATTATTTGGACATTTCTGATGAAACTGATTTTTTTGGCCTCAGTGATTCAGAATTTCTCTGGATTTTCTATTTTGCTTTGTATTCATAGATCCAGTACTCAGAAACATTGAAGAACACTTCTGTGCATTTTCTAGATGTGTAGAATTTTTGCTAGGGTTCTGGACTTGATCAACCTAGAAGTCTTGGTTAAATTTTTTTTAATGATTTATAGGTTACATTTAATTTAGAAATAGGATTATAAATGAAATACATAAGCAATATCTTAAAGAGTTGTTAGATGAATCCATGAATACATGAATGCTTATCTCTAATCACAGCAAAGAAGAAAGTAGGCATTTTCTTTCAGTTCCTGCTAACTTTTAAAAACATTTTGCATAGAATTCCTTTGAGTAATAGCAGTTCATTTTGGCTCCACTAGGTAGACTTGAATTGCTTACAACATTTCCTTAAAGTAGCTCGACCTTGTGGTTTGTTTTGGAGGGTGGACTATTAAGTGATGTGATACAAGCAAGGCTTTGGTGTGTCCCTCTTGTCTGTTCCTTCCCTGTTGGTTAAATTTAAGATTTGGGCAGGGCTATGAAATCAAGCAGATGGTAACACTTGATTTCCTTGGAAGAACCGATACTTCAAAGTGGGGATCCCCAAACGTTTTCTAAAGGTGCTGTATCACCCCAGGTGTTTCAACAGTCTACTACATACTTGTCAACCCTGGTTGTTTTCTTCTTGGCCTCTCAGGTGGCACACCCTACCCTGGCATGATGGTGGATTCTACATTCTACAATAAGATCAAGAGTGGATACCGGATGGCCAAGCCTGACCATGCCACCAGTGAAGTGTGAGCCTCTCCCCGTCCTGTGGGCCTGTGTCCATGCCTGATGGGTCTGTGGGGGTGGGAGTGCCCTGATCATCTTCTCTGTGCCCACTCTGAGTCCTGTACTTCTCCAGCTATGAGATCATGGTGAAGTGCTGGAACAGTGAGCCGGAGAAGAGACCCTCCTTTTACCACCTGAGTGAAATTGTGGAGAATCTGCTGCCTGGACAATATAAAAAGGTTTGTCTGGGCCTCTTAAGATGGGTGGGTGGCAAGGGATGGGCAAGGGGAGGAGATAACAGCTGGTTATGTGAGCGAGCAGTACTGTTCAACACTATTTTAATGGAACACTTTCAAAGGAGGAAAAAGATTGTGTGATCCAGTGGCTGGGGCTTCATGCAGTGCTCCCCAGGCCCTTGGTAGCAGTGATGAATGAAAACCCTCCCCTTCCTGCACGGCTCCCATCCATCCTAAGTGTACAACACCTGTAAGCACTTTGTTCTCCAGATGTTTGAGTATTTAAAGCTACTGTGCAGTTAGAAGTCTCAGGGCATCCACAGCCATTAAATCGCTAATTTGAATGCACTTAAATCCATGCAAAATTGGCTTTTGCCAGCTGACTGGAAGGAATAATCTCAGCTGTTATCTGTGGTTCCAGCTGGTTTTTTGTGGAATAGGAAGCATTGTTCAAAGGAACAAATGTAATTTCATGGAACCAAGCAGGATATGGTAATGAATGAAGCAACTTTCTGCTGAGATGCTGAGAAGGAAACCCAGGCACAATTTCTTAGATTCAGATTAGTTGCCGTGTAGACTTTCCATACTTACTGCTTCTCTTCCTTCTTCTCAAGGAAGAGCACTGTTAGCTGAACTGTAAGTTAAATACTTTTGCTTATTGATTATCTCACTGCCCATTACAATTGCCATAAGTGAGGCAGCAGGAAGGCAGAAGGAAGGAAGGAGATTAACCATAGGAAAGTCAAAGACACTCTGGTTGGTGAAGATGCATTGATGGGAACAGACCGGAGCTCTTGTTTATGGAGCCTTTTTAGACCAATGGTCCCTAGGTTTTTAATTAGATTTCTCCAGTGTATAGGGATCAAGAAAGTTTAGGTATATTGCTCCCAAGGGAAGCCTTAGTCACCTCTTATGGGAACCCATCAAAGCCCCAGAGAGACGATCTGATGGGGACCAGAAGGCTTGATGCTAATTCCAGAGAAGGGAATGTGTATGGGGACACAGTAGTAGCTACTGACTTGCAGAATCTCAAGACCTACCAGCAGGAGATCTCTGCCAATGGTGGCCCTTTCTTCATGTTCCACATCTCTGGGAACAGTTGACATCTGATTCTCCTTCAGTGGTCCAAACCCCACATCTGTGAGGTTGTTTGGAAACACAGACAGCTAAATAATAGTAAGTTCTGAACGTCTGCATTCTTTTTTGCAGTTCTGTCAATAACCCTCGCGTAACTGTGCGAAATCAATGTTTGCAGAGTTATGAAAAGATCCACCTGGACTTTCTGAAGAGTGACCATCCCGCTGTGGCACGCATGCGCGTGGACTCTGACAACGCCTACATCGGCGTCACCTACAAAAATGAGGAAGACAAGCTGAAGGACTGGGAGGGTGGCCTCGACGAGCAGAGGCTGAGTGCAGATAGCGGCTACATCATCCCTCTGCCCGACATCGACCCTGTTCCTGAGGAGGAAGACCTGGGCAAGAGGAACAGACACAGGTAGGAGCTCCCAATGCCAGCTTCTGCCACCACCTGAAGGGAAGGAGCCATTGCCCCCTGAGGCCCTCCCAGTGGTCTGGTCATTCTGCTTTGGAGGAGCCAGTGGCAGAACCCCAAGGGATCTGTGAGTTTTGAAAATGCTTCCCAGATGATTCTTGAAAAATTTTTTGTTCTTTTAAATTTACTCAAGTGTAGCTGCGTTAACAATATTTATTAGTGCCAGGTGTACAACATGGTGATTGAATATTTTTATAGATTACATGCTATATGTTGACTATATTCCCTATGCTGTACATTGTATCCCTGTGACTTATTTATTTTATAACTGGTAGTTCATACTTCCTAATCCTTTTCACCTGCTTTGCCCCTCCCTCCACCCCTCTCCCCTCTGGTAACCTCCAGTTTGTTCTCTGTATCGGTGAGTTTATTTCTGTTTAATTTGTTCTGTTTTTTAGATTCTATATACGAGTGAAAATATATGGTATTTGTCTCTGTCTGATTTATTTCACTAAGCAAAATACCTTCCAGGTCTATTTGTTTTGCTGCATATGACAAGATTTCACTCTTATGGCTGAGTCATGTTTCATTGTGTGTATATATATGTACTGTATCTTCTTTATCCGTTCATCTGTTCATGGGCACTTAGCTTACTTTCATATCATGACTGTCATAAGCAATGCTCTTATGAACATTGAGGTGCATGTCTTTCTTAATTAGTGTTTTCATTTTCTTTGGATAAATACCCAGAAGTGGAATTGCTGGACTATCTGGTAGTTTTGGGGGGCTCCCCTGGTGGCGCTAGTGGTAAAAAGTCCACCTGCCAATGCAGGAGACATAAGAGACATGGGTTTGATCCCTGGGTCGGGAAGATCCCCTGGAGGAGGGCATGGCAACCAACTCCAGTGTTCTTGCCTGGAGAGTCCCATGGGCAGAGGAGTCTGGGGGGCTGCAGTCCATAGGGTTGCAGAGTCAGACACAACTGGAGTGACTTAGCACACACATGATCGTTCTATTTTTAATTTTTTAAGGAACCTCCATAATGTTTTCCATAGTGGCTGCATTAATTTACGTTCCTACCAACAATGTACTAGGGATCTCTTTTTCCCATATCCTTGCCACGCTTATTATTTTTTGTCTTTTTGATGATAGCCATTCTGACAGGCATGAGGCAAGAGCTCGTGGTTTTGATGTGCATTTCTCTGATGATTAGTGATGTGGACCATCTTTTCATGTGCTTGTTGGCCATCTGTATGCCTTTGAAAAGATCCCTATTCAGGTCCTGTGTCTATTTTTTAATTGTACTGTGTTTTTGATGTTGAGTTGTATGAGTTGTTTATTTATTTTGGTTGTTAATCCCTCATCAAGAAAATTAGAGACACCAAGGGAACATTTCGTGCAAAGATGGGCTCGATAAAGGACAGAAATGGTATGGACCTGACAGAAGCAGAAGATTGTGTCAGACTTTAATTTTTTGGGCTCCAAAATCACTGTAGATGGTGACTGCAGCCATGAAATTAAAAGACGCTTACTCCTTGGAAGAAAAGTTATGTCCAACCTAGATAGCATATTCAAAAGCAGAGACATTACTTTGCCAACAAAGTTCCCGTCTAGTCAAAGCTATGGTTTTTCCAGTGGTCATGTATGGATGTGAGAGTTGGACTGTGAAGAAAGCTGAGCGCCAAAGAATTGATGCTTTTGAACTGTGGCGTTGGAGAAGACTCTTGAGAGTCCCTTGGACTGCAAGGAGATCCAAGCAGTCCATTCTGAAGGAGATCAGCACTGAGATTTCTTTGGAAGGAATGATACTAAAGCTGAAACTCCAGTACTTTGGCCACCTCATGTGAAGAGTTGACTCATTGGAAAAGACTCTGATGCTGAGAGGGATTGGGGGCAGGAGGAGAAGGGGACGACAGAGGATGACATGGCTGGATGGCATCACTGACTCGATGGACGTGAGTCTGAGTGAACTCCCGGAGTTGGTGATGGACAGGGAAGCCTGGTGTGCTGCAGTTCCTGGGATCGCAAAGAGTCGGACACGACTGAGCGACTGAACTGAACTGAATCCCTCATCAGACGTATTTTTTGCAAATATCTTCTTTCATTCAGTAGGTTGCCTTTTTATTTTATTGATGGTTTCCTTTGCTATGAAAAAGGTTTTTAGTTTGATCAAGTCCCATTTTTTAGTTTTTGTGGCTCTTGGCTGAGGAGACAGATCCAAAAAAATATTATTAAGACCAACGTCTGCCTATATTTGCTCCCTTAAGCTGGTGGAGGTGTAGGGCAGGGAGGAACATGCTTCTCTGATGGAGAACCTTTGACCTCAATCCTTAGGTAATTTGATCAAACTGACAGCAATTGTGATTATTGAAGTAATATAAGCCTCTCTTGCTGGTTGCTTAATTAGTCACTGGAACTGAGGAACAAGTTGAGAGACTGGTTGTACTGGCTATCTGATGCTATGTCAGTGGTTCTTAATCCTAGTTCCACACTGGGACCACCTGGGGAGATTTGAAAACTACTGCTGTACAAGCCTCTTCTGGACCAACATATTATAATCTCAGTGAGGCCCAAGTACTCTCTGGCTGATTTGTGTTTTTTTCCTGTCTAACTTCGTATTATGGAAGATTTCTAACATGCATGATTCAAGGAAAATCGTGAACTGTCAGGTGCCCATCACTCAACTTCAACATTTTTGAACTCATGACCAGTCTGCTTGTATAATTTGCATAGCCATACCTACTCCATCACTTCCCTCTAGATTGTTTTAAAGCAGATCCTAGACATCATATCATTCCATCTGTAATATTTCAGCATATATCTCAAAAAAATCAGGGCTCTGTTTTTTAAAATAGCTGTAGTTATTAGATGGAGAAGGCAATGGCACCCCACTCCAGTACTCTTGCCAGAAAATCCCATGGGCGGAGGAGCCTGGTAGGCTGCAATCCATGGAGTCACTAAGAGTCGGACATGACTGAGCGACTTCACTTTCATTTTTCACTTTCATGCATTGGAGAAGGAAATGGCGACCCACTCCAGTGTTCTTGCCTGGAGAATCCCAGGGACGGGGGAGCCTGGTGGGCTACCGTCTATGGGGTCGCACAGAGTTGGACACGACTGAAGTGATTTAGCAGTAGCAGTAGCATAGTTATTAGAAACAGCTCCAGTTTCTAATAACCATAATGTTACCCCTCTAAAATTGACAGTAAATAGTGAAGAGCATCAGATATTCAGTCTGTGTTCAAATTCCCTTGATTCTCACAAATATTGTTTTACATTTGGTTTGTCCTATTCAAGACCCAAATAAGAGTCATACAACATGTTGCCATTGTATACATTCGTCCTGCCTCTTTTTGCCCCCTTGAATATTATTTGTGTAAAAACCAGAGCATTTGCCCGTAGAGTTCCCACTCCCACATTCAGAATTTTTCTGCTTGCTTTACTGTGTGTGTTTTATCATATGCTTCTGTCTCCTATATTTGTTGTAATTTGGTAGTAGTCTAGCAGCTTGATCTGACTGAGTAGATTTTTGCCAAGTGTCCTGCAAAGGTGATGCTGTGTACAGGAGGTACATACTGTGTGGTTGTCTCTCTTTTTGGGACAATAGCAGCCAATGATGATTGTACCTAGACCTATTAATTCATTACCAAAGTGATACTAATACATAGCCATGATCAGACCATTGGTTCACGTGGTCCAGATGGAGGGGCCATGCTCTAATTCCTTTCTCTCTTTCCATAAGCCTTGGACAGAGGCAGGGGAAGGTGGTGATAGTGGCCCTTGGATCAAGGTCCAAGTTGCTTATGAGTTTCTCTCTTTCTCTCTATTCCCTTCTTCATTCAGGATATTTGTGTCTCTTCCACATTTAGTTGACTACATATAAATATTTAGGCAGGAGCACATAGCATTATTATTTTGGAAGCTTATAATTGTGATTTCTTAACTAATTTAGATGTAAGATATAGACAACCTTGTTTATTTGTATGCACCAGCTAATTTTAAAAGTATAAAATTAGTTTTGTTTTTGACATATGAGATTTGGAGATGGGGGGAAAGTGGCCTGTCAGACTTACCTTTCTATTTATCCTCTGCTTAGAACAATTTTTAAATGTATTTGTATTCCTTTAGCAAGCAGTGCGTCTCCAAATTTTGGGTAGTTTTTGTAGAATTTCATGGGGATAGAAAGGAGGGTCTCGGAGCACTTTACCCCAGATCAGTCATCTATTTGGTTACACTGAGTGTGAGGGATCTGAATGGTTCAACTGTAAAAAAGGGTTCTGCTTCTAAACAAAGTTAGGAAATTGCATTGGAATAAATAACATTAGAAAGATGCCAGGAACTGTCCTGGGGGGATGCACAAAGCTGGACTTTAGAATTTAGCACCTACTCCTATTGGTCTTCTTTGAATCACACAATGTCCCAAATGATGGCACTAGGTCAGTGAGACCAGTCCTGACAGGTGGGCTGAGATGGTGAACGTCTTAGCTTGGGTTGCCATAACACAGTACCACAGACGAAGGGGCTTGAACAACAGGAATTTATTTCTCCCACTCTTGGAGGCTAGAATTTCAAAATCAAGGTGTTGGCAAGTTTGGTTTCTCCTGCAGCCTCTCTCCTCGGCTTGCACGTGGCCACCTTATCACTGTCTTCACACGGGCTTTTCCTGTGTGCGCATCTCTGGCGTCTCTTCCTCTTCTTAAGACACCAATCCTACTGAGCTAGGGTCCCATCCTTATGACTTCACTTAAGAATCTGCATAAAGGCTTTGTCTCCACATATGGTCACATTTGAGGGTTGGGACTTCAACATAGGAATTTGGCAGGATACAATTCAACCCGTAAAAGCTGGGATGCTCTCTGTGTCGGCAGGCAGGAGTGAGCATGGTCTTGTGGAAGTCCTTCCCCAGGCACAGGAGGCTTGGCCTTGGATGGCAAGTGAGCCTGAGGAAGACAGGGCCCTGCTTCAGAGGACTTGGGGGTGCTAGGTCAGAGCCTATCAGGAGCCAGGCCCTACAAGGTGGATACTGTGACTCAGGAATCAGAAATAAATGCCGTCATCAGTATCAGGACCACCTTGAAGCCCCGTGAGCAGCAAGGATGATGTGGTGCTCGGTCTCAGTAGAAGACTGTGCCCACACTCCAGCCACTGGCCGAGGTCCCAGGAACTGGATCTGGCTTCCTGCCAGGACTGGATAGTTATTAAGACCAGCCAAGTGGACTGGGGTTCACAGTGAGGTTCTAAAACCAAGGTGGGAGAGGGGGTGGGGAGGATGAAGTACAGACAGGGAACTGAGCAAGAGCTCAGTCTTGAGGAAGGGCCCGCGTGGGGGTTTGTGAAGGGGAACCTCAGTACAGTAGGCTGTCGGTTCTAAGAACTCTCTGGGCCACAGGGGCCCGGGGGTAGAGGGCAGCAGGCCGTTTCCTGTGGGCTTCTGTTGGCCAGTCTTAGTTCTCTGCTAGGAAACTGATATGAAATGGAGGGGAGAGAGAATGAGGGTCCAGCCTGGCCTGTCGGCCAGGAAACAGTGGAAAGGGTCGAGAGCCCCGGCTTGGTGTGCGTGTGGGAGGCTCCATCCTGTGGCAGGGCTTTTGTAATGTGTGGAGTGCGGTGCTCTACAGCCCCACCATGAGGAGGGGAAGCCACAGTCCTGCCTGTCAGCAGGTGAAAATCTGCTAGAGCTAAGTGAACGTGTTAGTTGCTCAGTTGTGTCCGACTCTTTGTGACCCCATGGACTGCAGCCTGCCAGGTTCCTCTGTGCATGGGATTTTCCAGGCAAGACTACTGGAGTGAGTTGCCATTCCCTTCTCTAGGGGATCTTCCTGACCCAGGGATTGAGCCTAGGTCTCCTGAATTGCAGGCAGATTCTTTACCTCCTGAGCCACCAGGAAAGCCCACTTGAAGCTAAAAGAGATACATAAAAATTTAGCAGTACAAGGCAGGATACCGATAAGATAGTAAGAGTTCAGAGAAGGCAAGGCGCCAGGTGACAGTGACAGTCTGGAGGCCCTAAAGAATATTTTCTAAAAGTGTTTGTGAAAAATTTTAAATATCCAGAAAAATTGAAAGGTTACATCTACCACTTAGATTTAGCTGTTGTTAACATTTTATCACATATGCTTTACATATATATGATATGTATACATACATGTGGGCTTCCTCAGTGGCTCAATGGTAAAGAATCCACCTGCAATGCAGGAGACATAAAAAATGCGGGTTCAGTTTTTTAATATCTTTTTATGGCTGTGCTGAGTCTTCACTGCTGCGTGCAGGCCTTCTCCAGTTGCAGGGCGTGGGGGCCACCCTCTGGTTGCGGTGCATAGGCTTCTCACCGCAGTGGCCTCTCCCTGTGGTGGAGCACGGGCTCTAGGGTTCTCTGGCTTTGGTAGTTGAGGCACACGGGCTCAGCTGCCCCACGGCATATGGGATCCTCCTGGATCAGGGATTGAACCAGTGTGTCTCCTGCCTTGCAAGGCAGGTTCTCAACCATTGGACCACCAGGGAAGCCCCCGGGTTCAGTTCTTGAGTCAGGAAGATCTCCTGGAGCAAGAAATGGCAGTCTGCGCCAGTGTTCTTGCCTGGGAGATCCCATGGACAGAGGAGCCTGGTGGGCTGCAGTCCATGGGGTTGCATATATGTGTGTGTGTGTGTACATTCAGTTGCTAAGTAATGTCCGACTCATGCTTTCTGACTCTAAAACTCCCCTCTCAGATGCTCCTCTAGTAAGTAAAGAGCCTTCACCTGGGCTTCCAGGACTCAAGGGGATTGGATGTATGAGGAGGACATTCCTGGGTCATGGAGTGAGATCCTGAGATCACAGTTTGGACATTCAGGAGGTTTCAGGGCTAGTAAGTGACTGACTCAGCTGAACTTTGCCCCTGATTTCATCCCTCTGCTTTTTCTTCCCCAGGCCTTTTGATCAGGCACTGCTTGTTTTCTCTTCCACTGGAGTTGAGTAGTGGAGAAGGCAATGGCACCCCACTCCAGTACTCTTGCCTAGAAAATCCCATGAACAGAGGAGCCTGGTGGGCTGCAGTCCATGGGGTCGCTAAGAGTCGAATACGACTGAGCGACTTCACTTTCACTTTTCACTCTCATGCATTGGAGAAGGAAATGGCAACCCACTCCAGTGTTCTTGCCTTGAGAATCCCAGGGACGGGGGAGCCTGGTGGGCTGCCGTCTATGGGGTCGCACAGAGTCGGACACGACTGAAGCGACTTAGCAGCAGCAGGAGTTGAGTAGGGAGAGTAGAAATGGTCACAGCTTGTTAGCAACTCTGGAAGATTTGGCAAAAGAGAAGGGAAGTTGAAATGACCATGTGGCCCACTGCAGTGGTGGGGGCTGCTTCTGGCTTGGTGGAAGAATCATGCCTGGCTGAGCAGCCTGGATTTGAAAGCCAAAGGGTGTCACAGGAAGAGCTCCTTTGCCTTTGGGAGGCCACCTTGGAAACACCACTGTATTCTGGTTGGTCTGATCATGATTTTTTCCTATTCTTTCCTTCTTCTAGCTCACAGACCTCTGAAGAGAGTGCCATTGAGACAGGCTCCAGCAGTTCTACCTTCATCAAGAGAGAGGATGAAACCATTGAGGACATCGACATGATGGATGACATTGGCATAGACCCCTCGGATCTGGTGGAGGACAGCTTCCTGTAACTGGCAGATTCGGGGAGGGGGCGGGACTTCCACTCCTGGACCCACCTTGGATCCTTTTAAGAAAACCACTTTATTGCAATGCAAAGTTTGAGAGGAGGACTTGCATGGTGTATAAAGAGAAGTTCCCAGCCAATGGCCTCTGGGAGCCTTCTAAAGATGAATGATTGGGATATTTTGAAATGAACTTTTTTGGCATTGCCTCTGGCAGTGTTTCAGTAGCATCTCATTGGTGTGTGAAGTTTGGAGGTAGATGGACAAGGAAATCATGGGCCATGGAAGATGGACTTTGTGTTTCAAGGGCATTGGTGAGATTCCAACGGACACAACTTTTACTGCAACAAAACTCCAGCATTGTAATTATGTAAATAACTCTAACCAAGGATGTGTTTTGATTTGTATTAACTTCTCTGGACTTCTGGAGAGACCACTCAGTCCATCCATGTACTTCCTGCTTGAAACCTGGTATCAGCTGCTGTTGAACTTTGTTGTGAAGTACATGCAAAACCACTTTTGAACCTTAAAAGGTACTGGTACTATAGCATTTTACTTTTTTTTTTTTAGTGTTGAGGAGATAAAGGATAATTAACCAACTTTGTTTATTAGATTTGGGTCATTTATAAGCCCAACAACTCATATTTGTAATCTACGTTTATAATAATACTACTGTTATCAGTAATTCTAAATGTGTAATATGTAACATGTTTTCCCTACAGAAAAAGCACAATTTTAAAAAAATCCTTACTAAATAGGTGACAAGTCTGACAGTTTTTGACATTCTATTAAATAACATGTTTCTCTATAAAATACGGTTATAGCTTTAGTGGATGAAATTTAGTTGAACATAGAAAGCAAAATAAAAGTAGTATCTTCCAGGAAGTCAGAGTTTTTAACTGTACTGAGTAGGTTCCCTAATCCATTGTACTAAAAACAATTAACTGCCCTTTAAAGTAATGAGATTTGAAATAAATAAATAAAACCCCTAGATCCTAAAGGTCCTCAATATTAAGGCAGGAGTCTGTGCCTAACATGATTTCTCATGTTATTGCCCAGTGGAAAAGGTATTTATCAGCAAAAAGACTGGATTTGCAGAGGTTTGTTCATGCCTTGTGATAATTCTGGTGCATCTCAACACATGTATATATTTTTAATTTTGTGAATTTTTCAGGAAAAATTCAGAAGGATGCGCTGAACTGGAGCTCCCTTCCTTTGTCTCTTACCCTCAGGAGAAACAGTTTGAAACTCTGAGACAATAAAGGCATTGTTCAGTGAAGGTGCTGTGTGCCTTAGCCCCGGACCCTTGGTCACCATATGTAACTGGCAACCAGAATTACCAGATTCTACATCCCCATCCCAGGGATTCTGAATTATCAGTTCTAGGGGAGCAGAGACCTGTGTTTTTATAAACATCCTGGCTGTTCTGATCAGCCAGATCTGGGGAACACCGGCATAGATGACAGGAAGTTGCCATGGGAAGAAATAATTTGAAATTAGGAACTGGGCTAGAGATCAACCATTTAAGAAGCCTACTATTTAAATCTTTGGCTTTGGGTCAGCAACATTTAATGCCATATATCTAGTAATTGCTACCCTTAATTTTACTTTCCAATCCTTGCTGGGACTGAGCAAGCCAAATCTTGATTTGGCAGATCTTCTCCCTGCTTAGGGGGAACTGAGCCCTCTCCTCACCAACTTCCCCTCAAAAGGCATGTACAAAAATGATGCAATTCAGTGTACCAAGTCTCTGTATGATCAAGTGAATATTTTAGTGAAAATTGTTTTTTTAAAGTTTTACTGATACATCGGGGTTAGATGGGAGGACAAATTATCACATCCATCCAAACTGTCAAACTGGTCATCGTGGGTTCATCGGCATTCTTTGCGATACCACTTAATTGCTGACACCCTGTGAATGAAACATGGACTGTGATTACCGCAATCACTGTGTGTGCTCCTGGCAGGTGATGCTTTGGGAGATGTAGAAGCAATAGCAAGGTACTTGACTACCTACTGGTGTAATCTCAATGCAAGCCCCACCTTTTTCACGGTAAGCGTGAAGACTGAGCCAGATTGGCCGATTAAAAGAAAACCTGATGAGTTCTGTAGAGCCACTTAGACTTGAAATACATTTGTGTTTCTAGAATCACAGCTCAAGCACTCTGCTGATCACTCCCTTTCCCTCTTCCTCATACAGCCTCCTTTTATTGGTGCTTTGCATTTTGATGTCCTTTGAATCTTGCATGATATCATGGGGCTGGATGAAAATTCTCAGACCAGCAGGTTCTAGTCCTAATGAATGCTCTCCCCTTAGTTTTTATATGGCAGCATTTTTTTTTTCTTAAGTAATGTTTTCAGTGTATCACAGATTTGTTTCCTTTTTGGCCTCCTGCAAAGACCCCAGATGAAAATTTGTCAATCCTTCCTGCTTTCTATTTTTATGAAGACAATCAAAGTTGGACTGAGAAACACAATTTGTGATTTAAAAAAAAAATGATTGATGATGTCCTTAAAGTGTGGTCTGCCAATCTGTACAAAATGGTCCTATTTTTGTGAAGAGGGACATGAGATAAAGTGATGTTATACATCAATATGTATATATGTATTTCTATATAGACTTGGAGAATACTGCCAAAACATTTATGACAAGCTGTATCACTGCCTTTGTTTATATTTTTTTAACTGTGATATTCCCCACAGGCACATTAACTGTTGCACTTTTGAATGTCCAAAATTTATATTTTAGAAATAATAAAGAGAAAAATACCTAAATGTTCCCAAAACAGTGGTGTGGTGAATGTTCAAGAACTAACTCGGTAGGAAGGGTCTACCAATACAATTGTATTACAAATGCCCCTGTTCATTGTTTTTGTTTTAAAACATGTAAATGAAGATCTTTATATTTCAATAAATGAGATCTATATAATTTAAAGTTATGCTAAGGTTTTAGCATTTTTGTCTTTAGTTTAACAGTATAAATGAAAGCAATCCTGTTTAATTTACTTTCTCAGTGACGTCCCAGTAGGACTCTGTATTATGGTTTTAGTGAAATTAGTGGAAAAGTGGAAACACTATTTGAGTTAGCTCTCAGACCCAGCGTTTCACTTAAAGTTGACTGGCACTTGGCTCCTCTTTGACCTTGTCTTTTGTTTGTTACAGTAGCATTTTGTGCATTTTTGCCTGTACATGGGATACAGGACTGCATTGACTCCGGACAGCATTCAAACACTGTAGACGTGCATAAAATAAAAGATTAAAGTCTTTTTTGACTACATCTACTTCCCTGTCCCTTCCCCATTTCTCAGAGGCAGAATTATATTTTTGTGCGTCTTCTTTTATCCTTTCAGTTCCCTTTTTGTGCATCTGCTTATATACATACACATGTGCCCATCTGCTTTAAATTTTACCTAAATGGGATTGTACTTTACATAATACTTTGTAATGTGCTTTATTCTTTTTCTTTCTTCTTTTTTTTTTAAAATACATTTCATTTTTTAAAACAGTATTTTAAAATTCACAGCAAAATTGAGCAGGAGTACAGATTTCCTTCATACCCTCTCCCCCCACACTTGCTTAACTTAGCTTCCCCCACCGTTATCCTCCCCCACAGAGTGGCACCTTTGTTACGATTGATGAACCTACACTGACACATCTTTATCACCAGAGTCCATAGTGTTTACTCATTTTTAAAATATTTATTTATTTTGGCTACACTGGATCTTAGCTGTGGCATGTGAACTTCTTAGTTGCAAGTATGGGATCTAGTTCCCTGACCAGGGATCAAACCCGGGGCCCCCTCCATTGGGAGCCTAGAGTCTTACCCACTGGACCACCAGGGAAGTCCCAGTGTTTTTTCTTTAAGTGCCATCATTTAGAGAGCTCTATCAGAAGTATATATAGATAGGCCTCCCTCATTCTTTATCAACTGCATAGTATCCCATGGTGTACATGTACCACAAGTTATGCAATCATTTTCTATAGATAGATTTATAGTTTCTAATCCTTTGCTATTTAAATGACTTCACAGACATCCTTGCACATACATCCTTGTGGACATATAGTAATGTTTCGTAGAGTAGATTCCTGAAAACAAATGGCTGTGCTAAAGAGTGCAGAAATAAATTGATGTTGAGCCCAAGGCTTCATATGATTGTCACAGTAAATTCTTGAACGTCTGCATGTGAATTACCTACTTTACTGATTACCTGCAGTTTGCTCGGGTTTCCTCCGCCTCACATGGCTCGCTGTGATGTGATACGTGTGGGAAGATGTGGGTTTTGTATTCTGAACCACATGGAAACAAAAGACTTTAGGGATTAAAAAAAGGTACAACTCACCGTATTTTCAACTCATGGATAATGGAAATTGATTATATTGTTAATAATTAGAATATACTTCTTATTCCAACATAAGTCCTATTGCCCACATTCAGGTAGCCTGCAGACTAAAGCCCACCTCCTTGGAGTTAAAGCTGAATGGAGCTTGGCTGCAGGCTAGGTGTTGGCTCAGCCTCTGGTTTCAGCCCCAGGAGGGAAACAGATCTTCGGGAACAATAATTCCGCTAATTAAACAATAGCTGACTAATCGAGCATCAAATCAGTGCTCCAAGCCTGCCCAGAGATCTTTTTGTTCTCCTTTTCAATGTATAATTCTACCTCTCAATTTAATGCAGGCAGTTCTGTCTATACAGTCATGATAATAAAAATGACTTTTACTGTCGGAAAGTTTTAAAACTTTTCAGAGATCCTTGTTACCTTTACTTATGTTGAATCTTACAGTAGTGCTTTGAGGCAGGAAAGGCTTGTAGCCGAGGAAACCACGTGATTTCTAAAAATCATACAACTCAGTAATGAGAACACTGGGATTAGGAATTCCAAATATACTAATTCCAGTGTTGTTTGCAATGAACCGTGGAAAGGAAACAGTTACCGAGAAATGTCAGTATTCAGAAGTAGGTTGCTTTACTTCTTGAAATGTTTCAAAAGACAAGTGGTGAACTAAGCTGGCCTATAAAACTCTTCTGTGCATTTATATAAAAGTTTCTTTCAGGCTGTACTACAGTTCTAATAATGGACATTATGATTTTAATAGCTATGTGCTTCATAAAATACAGCTCAGGAAAATGGCTTAGAATATCTGAAGCCATCATAAACTAGGCAATTTTCCCTGGGATAACAAGGCGATAGAAATGCTTCATTATCTTTGACTCCAAATACATATAAGGATTAAGTCCAACCACTGTTACAGCAAAATTAATGTACTGTGTTTATTACAGTTTTTTGCCCTCATCATTAAAATATATGTGAAAATATGTATGTGGCTTTAATTAGCAGATTACAACATTCTGTTCCACCCAGTTACATAAATAGCATCCGTGCCCTAAAGAATAATGCACATATCCTTCAAAATGTATTCATATATGGGTAATGTTTCCATCACTCACATTCTTGTCTACATATAAAGTGATGGAGACGTCAAGGACACATGATCTCACATGGCCAGAGGAGCATATTTGTACCCTGTTTCTGGTTTATAGGCTAATTGGAATTTTAAAAAGATTTGCCACATTATCCTGGCAGATGGTATTTTGCTTTATCATTATTCATGGGTATTAATGACTTCCCTCTGGAGCATGTGTATCCTGTCTATTTTGAATTTCATTACATTTCATGCTGACTGCTCCAAACAGAATCAGATCCAGTATTTTCTGTGTGGTGCTTAAGCTGCCAATTGTTTGGATGGTCAAAGTTTTAGACTTGATTAGGAATTAAATAACTCTTTGAAATGAAGCAAAACCTTTTCCTTCTCTGTCCTGAATGTTGCATCACATTTCTTCTTTTGTTGAGCTTGCTCTCCTACTGGATGGTGTGTGATATCCGGTGTATATGAAAACAGTTCCAGAGTGGATGCGTCTTTCATTAGCCTGAGATAATTAGACATCCTTTCTTTGCAGAAAGGCTGGGGTTTGGTTTCCTAGGTGGAGAAAATGCATGAGAACATGATGCAAATGATCTGGTTCCAGAAAGTCATTTTTTTATTAATTCCTTCAACAAATATATATTAGAGGACAGCCTTTTCTGTGTTTTGTTGATCTCTAGAATCAGTTCAGTTCAGTTTATTTATTTCATTCACTCAGTTGTGTCTGACTNAAAATGCATGAGAACATGATGCAAATGATCTGGTTCCAGAAAGTCATTTTTTTATTAACTCCTTCAACAAATATATATTAGAGGACAGCCTTTTCTGTGTTTTGTTGATCTCTAGAATCAGTTCAGTTCAGTTTATTTATTTCATTCACTCAGTTGTGTCTGACTATTTGTGACCCCATAGAGTATAGAACACCAGGCTTCCCTGTCCATCACCAACTCCCAGAGCTTGCTCAAACTCATGTCCATTGAGTTGGTAATGCCATCCAACCATCTCATCCTCTGTTAGCCCCTTCTCCTGCCTTCAATCTTTCCTAGCATAAGTCTTTTCCAATGAATCAGTTCTTCACATCAGGTGGCCAAAGTATTGGAGCTTCAGCTTCAGCATCAATCCTTCCAATGAATATTCAGGACTAATCTCCTTTAGGATTGACTGGTTTGATCTTCTTGCTGTCCAAGAGATCTCTAGAATGCTTACACCTAAATGAGGCAGCTGGCAGACTTGATTCCAACCAGCTAATTTACCCAAGGGGGACATTGTGGGATGATAGAAAAACACAGAGCAGAAACCTGGTAGGTGGAGGCCACAGTCCTTACCTGGGAGTAACAGAAGCCGGAGGAGTAGGATATGGAGGGAGCCTTCTGACAAAACAAAAGCTTTTCTGCAACCAGAAGACACAGGTGTTTTGGAACATTTAAAAATGGGAGCTGGGGCAGGGTTAGCCAGACCTGGGGGCCTTGCTTCCTGCAATTCTTGTCTTTGCCTGATTCCAGACACCATGGCCACCTTCGCACCCATCCTTCCAAACTCCATCCTTCTATTCTTTGATGCTGTTGAGCTAGATTCTGTTTTAAGCCCTGAGATCCAAAAATAGATACAAGTGATGAGATCTCTGTATCATGGAAGACAGAGTATAGTTGATTTACAATGTTGTGTTAGTAAAAATACAATCATTCTTGCTAGGAGTAGGACATTGCCATTATTTTCTTACTGTTTTCTATACAGTTAAGGTGTAATCGTTGGGTTGAACATGTATAAGAATAGAAAACAACTCTAATTTATTAATATCCCATAACTCCACTAGAGAAGAGGGCAGATTTTTGGAAGGCCAGTGCTATGTTTCTTTCTGGGACAATGAGGTGAGGTGAAGTCGCTCAGTCGTGTCCTACTCTTTGCGACCCTGTGGACTGTAACCTGCTAGGCTTCTCCGTCCATGGGATTCTCCAGGCAAGAATACTGGAGTGGATTGCCATTTCCTTCTCCAGGGGATCTTCCCGACCCAGGGATCAAACCCGGGTCTCCTGCATTGGAGGCAGACGCTTTAACCTCTGAGCCATTTGCTTGCAGTCCATTATAAGAGACTGGTATTACCTAAACTTAGGTTTCTTCAGCTGTGACACAAACCTGTTGCCCATGTACCACCCATCCAGGCCACTTTGCATTGCCCCCATAGGGCTTGGGGGACAGGGAAAGCTGACATAAATATAAGGTTCATGTTGTTTATTATGACTAGGAAAGCATTCTTTTTTTGGCTGCACCATGAAACTTGCAGGATCTCAGTTCCCTGTCCAGGGATTAAACTCAGGCCATGGCAATAAAAGCCAAGAATCCTAACCACTGGGCCACCAGGAAACTCTCACATAGTCTTTGTTTCTGACACAAGAGTCTTGTGTCTTCAGCGGCATCATTGAAACTGTGGAGGTCTGACTTGTTAGCTTGCAAATAGGATAAACTTTCAGACCCTTTATAGTCTTGACACTAACTCAACATAGTACCAGTCATGTTAAGATTTCTCTCATTTTCTTTATTTCTTCCCCAGATAATACCCTTCATCCAACCCTGGAGAGTCCAGAGGCAATAAAGTGAGTAGAGGAGGAATAAAAAAGCTCTGGTTGAGGAAAATAGAGAAGAAATTGATCACATTCATCTCTTTACTACTACAGCCTTTACTTCTTCAGGAGGTTGAAGGTGGAGAAGTAGAAATTAAAGCCACACATGAAGTTCAGAGTTTATGGTTACTGTACTGGTGGAAGTAGAGAATATTTTATTATCTAAACATGACAAGGCGTATCAATGAGTTGACTAAATAAAGGGACAGAAAGAAGGAACTCTACAGAATAGGTATTTAGGGGGAGTTATGAGATATTAATAAATTAAGGTTATTTTCTATTCTTATACATGTTCAACCCAACCATCATACCTCAACTCTACAGAAAACAGTAAGAAACTAATGGCAATTTCCCACTCCTCTCGAGAGCAATCGTATTCTGGTGCTGTCGTCCAGCTGCTGCTGTAACTCCTTTTGCAACCAGAGTGAGACTAGAGTGATGGTAGAGTTTAAGAGATGTGGATGAAGTAGTATCATCCCTGTCTGCTGAGGCTGTGACTCTCTAGTTACGACTCTGGAAAAGCAGAGCCTTTCAAGTTGAAACATAAAGCAATATTTTGGCATACTTTTTCTAAAAGGACATTATTTAGTGATCATTCAAAAGGCATTTTCCATGTATTACATTAAGTCCCTAGGGATACTAATATCACTAATGTTCAGTGAACACTGTGGTAAATCAAGTTATACTTTGGAACTATATTCCTCCCCGTCATCCTCGTAGGAGTAGATATTCTCACTTCATTGATGTTGGCCTTGAGACCCTCTTAGACTAACAGGATGTTAACAGACATCATACAGTAGATACCTGAAGTTTGCTTGTGTCGAGGGACTTTGCTCTTGATATCTCAACACTATTAGTCTTTCAATCTGTTATCATGCTCTATCTCTGCATTTACTTAGGATTTCTTTATTTTGTCTCAGTTATATTTTGTAGTTTTTGTGTACCTATATATATTTTATTAAGTTATTTCTAAATATTTCATTTTTGATGCTATTATAAATGGAAGTTTTTCTATTGCTATCTATAGCTATTATGTAGAAATGTAATTGACTTCATATTATGCAACCCAAACATAGACAATGATGTTACCTGTAAGTAAAGATGATTTTACCTCTTCCTTTCCAGTTTGGATAACTAATAACTATTCATAATTAAGAGACTTAGTACAAAGTTGAATGGAAATGGTGAGAGCTGATCATTTTTCTGCATTTGTTGAGATTATCATATTTTTATTATCATTCTTTTTACATTTGTTGATATCATAAATTATATTGACTGATTACCAAAAGCCAAACAATGTGGCGTCTCTGGGTTAAAAGTCTCCTCATTCGTTCATGATAATGATGATCTGTGTGTTCTCTTTTTACTGATGATGTTGACTAGAGGTCTATCAATTTTAGTGATAGTTTCAAAGCTTCCCTGGTGGTTAAGATTGCAAAGATTCTGCCAACAATGCAGGAGACATGGGTTTAATCTCTGGGTCAAGAAGGTTCCCTGAAGAAGGGAATGGCTACCCACTCTAGTACTCTTGCCTGGAGAATTCCATGGACAGAGGAGTCTGGCGAGCTACAGTCCAGGGGGTCACAAGAGTCGGACATGACTGAGTGAGTAATATACTTTTTCAAAGAATTCCCTTTTGTTTTCATTGTTTGTCTATTCTCTACTGTTTGCCCTATTTCTGCATTTCTGTTTCATTGATTTTATTTTCACTCATCTTTATTGCTTCTTCCTTCTGCTAACTTTAGGTTTAATTTGTTCTTTTCTCATTTCTTAAGGTAGAACTTATTTGAGATCTTAATATTTACTAATGTAAGAAATTTAATGCTATATATTTCCCTGTAGTCATTATTTTAGATGCATTCTGCAAATTTTGATAAAATGCAGTATGATAATTCAAAGTATTATCAGAGTACAGAGAAAAGAGCCTTTAATCAAACTAGGGAATGCTGCAGAGAAAGAAGCATTTGAGCTAGATTGTTTTTTTTTTTTTTTTTTTTC
The DNA here is from genome assembly GCA_006410635.1 of Cephalophus harveyi. Taxonomy (NCBI): domain Eukaryota; kingdom Metazoa; phylum Chordata; class Mammalia; order Artiodactyla; family Bovidae; genus Cephalophus; species Cephalophus harveyi. Next base: position 1,190,991 of record SJYT01015503.1, on the reverse strand, counting down.
AGAAAAGGTAGAAGCATTCTAAGTCAAAATAACAGTCCACCAGGATTCATGAATTGATCTTTCCTTTTTTTGTTTTTTGTTTTTTTTTGGCCTCACTGGCATGAGGGATCTTAGTTCCCTGATCAGGGGTCAAGTCTATGCCCCCTACATTGGAAGCATGGATCTTAACCACTGGACTGCCAGGGAAGTCCTGATCTTTCCTTTATAAAGTGTGCTCATGAATATTTAATAACTGTCATCTACAGATAGAACATGTCTTTGAGGGAGGGACAGATCCTGGCATTTCCATAAACCAAAAGTGATCAAGGGACTGAATGTTTGGCTCTTGCAGTCATCTTAGTTGATACCATTTTAAATGAGAATGGTATTGGTCCAAAACAGGGTCAAGAAAAGGGCTGTCATGTGTGAAATTCTTGGGCAGTGCTGAGAATAAAGGTAAAAAGAACTACAAATTGAAGCAATAGAGCGGTCTGTTTGCAGCACTTTTGATATGAATACAGAGTCATTAAGATGCATTTATTTATCAGAGAATTATTTTGGAAGCTCCAACTTCTACAGCTATGAGACCTTTATCTCTGTACAATTTCTTACCCTGTGCAGCAGGTATAAACTGGTTCACTCCATCTTTTTTCTATACATTGTTTTTGTTACTTTTTTCTAATACAAAATTGGAAAGCAAAAATACTCAAATTCTTTTTGCAGCTAGGATTTGGCCATGTGACATGATTCTGGTCCATAAGATGTAGGTGTCATTTCTGAGGAGGTCTTCCATATTGCATTAAAAAAGGAAAGACTTCAGAAAACAAACTTTTCATCTTTCTCACTTAGTCCTTTCCCTATCTTCCTGCCTGAAACTTGAGGACACTGACTGGAGTTGCAGCAGCCATTTTTTGGACCATGAAATTAAAAGCCACACAGTAAAAAATGGCAGTCCAGGAGACAAAGCTCCTCGATAACATTCTTGTTCGGGTACATTAACTCTGACCTACTTACTTCCAGATTCCTTTTGTGCATGAGAAAAACACACGTTTAAATGACCAATTTCATGTTTTCCATCACTTGCAACAAATGCTTTCTTAAGTCATGCAACTTTTTGCAACAAATGAAAGTATTGTATAGGCATGTTTGTAATTCTAGTCTTTGATATACTTTCTTCACTGAGCTTCTAAGACATCAGTGTCTCTTGGTTTTCCTCCTGAACTACTGGTGGCTTTTTGTCAGTCTCTTTGCTGATTCTTCTCTTCTCCTGGCCTCTGTTTATGTTGGAGTGGCCTAAGTCTGTTGGAGTGGCCTGAGGCTAAATCCTTGAGTTCATTTTCTTTGGTCTCATCTATGCTCATGGCTTCAAATAGGATCTGTATGCTAGCAACTCCTAAATGTATGTTTCCAACTGAGTCCTCTCTTCAGAACTACAGATTCATATGTCCAACTACCTGCTCAACATCTTCATTTGTATATCAGAGTTGATCTCTGAACTTCAGAACTTGACTCCTACTTCTTCCCTCTAGCTGATCTACCTGCAAGCTCCCTCATTTCCATTGATGGCAACTTGATAATCTCCCAGTGGCTTATACCCTTAAATCTCAGAGTCATTCTTGACAATTCTTTTTCTTTCTCACACTCTGCCTCTAATCTGTCAAGACTTTGTTCTACCTTAAGAATATTCAAGATATATTTAGGATCTGACCACTTTTTACTACCTTCATGGCTACCACCCTGGGCCAGGCCACCATTACTTTTCACCCAGACTACTGCAGTAACTTCCTAAAATGTGTACCTTGCTTTGCTCTCTCCTCTCTACAACAGACATTTTTTTTTAAGTTTTTTTTTTTAAGTCTTCTAAAAAATTTGCTTATTTATTTTTGCCTGTTCTGGGTCTTTGTGGCTGTGTGTGGGCTTTCTCTAGTTGTGGTGAGTAGGAGGTGGTGGGTGGCGGGGGTGGCTATATTTGCGGTGTTCAGGCTTCCCATTGTGGTGATTTCTCTTCTTGTGGAGCACAGGCTTTTCCTGGGCTTAATAGTTCTGTTGTACAGGTTTAGTTGCCCCAGGGCATGTGGAATCTTCCTGGACCAGGGATCGAACCTATGTCCCCTTGCATTGGCAGGAGGATTCTTTTATTTTTTTAAACATTTTATTTTATATTGGAGTATAGCTGATTAATGGGGCTTCCCTGGTGGCTCAGACAGTAAAGAGTCTTCCTGTAGTGCAGGAGTTCTTCCTGTAGTTCTGGAGAAGGGAATGGCAATCCACTCCAGTATTCTTGCCTGGAAAATCCCATGGATGGAGGAGCCTGGAAGGCTACAGCCCATGGGGTCACAAAGAGTCAGACACAACTGAGTGATTTCACTTTTTACTTTATAGCTGATTAATAGTGCTGTGATAATTTCAGGTGGACAGCAAAGGGATTCAGCCATACATATACATGTACCCCTCCTCCCCCATACGCCCCTACCATTCAGACTGGCAGGCAGATTCTTAACCCCTGGAAAGTCCCAGACTGTTCAATACAGCATCCAGAGTGAACCTTTGAAATGAAATAGGATCATGGTCACCCCTTTGCTCAAAATCCTGCAGTGACTTCCCATTTTACTTGAAGTAAAACATACAGTGTTTCAGTTCAGTTCAGTTCAGTCACCCAGTCACGTCTGACTAAGACCCCATGGACTGCAGCATGCCAGGCTTCCCTGTCCATCACCAACTCCTGAAGCTTACTCAAACTCATGTCCATCAGGTCGGTGATGCCATCCAAACTTCTCATCCTCTGTCATCCCCATCAATCTTTCCCAGCATCAGGGTCTTTTCCAGTGAGTCAGTTCTTCACATCAGGTGGCCAAACTATTTGAGTTTCAGCTTCAGCATCAATCCTTCTAATGAATGTTCAGGACTGATTTCCCTTAAGATGGACTGGTTGGATCTCCTTGCTGTCCAAGGGACTCTCAAGAGTCTTCTCCAACACCACAGCTCAAAAGCATCAGTTCTTCGGCGCTCAGCTTTCTTTATAGTCTAACTCTCACATCCATACATGACTACTGGAAAAACCATAGTGTTTAAAATAACTGTCAAAGCCTTTTAAGATCTAGCCTCTGCTGTCCCTCCAACTTCTCCCATTCTCTCATTTGCTTACTCCCTTCCAACCTCACTGGCCTCATTGTTGTTTTAAGAACACAACAATGATATACCCTTGTATGGCCTTTGGCTGACCTGCCCATGTGCATCAATCCAAAACGCCTGTGACATAAGGACTGTGTTCTTCTCTAGTGAAAAAGGGACAGCAAACATGATAGTGAGAATATGGGAAGTTTTTAGCAGGGACGTATCTGAAGGTCCTGGAAAAGTATTTCAATAGAACTTCTCCTTGGAGAAGGCAATGGCATCCCACTCCAGTACTCTTGCCTGGAAAATCCCATGGACAGAGGAGCCTGGTGGGCTGCAGTCCATGGGGTCACTAAGAGTCGGACACAACTGAGAGACTTCCCTTTCACTTTTCCCTTTCTTGCATTGGAGAAGGAAATGGCAACCCACTCCAGTGTTCTTGCCTGGAGAATCCCAGGGACGGGGGAGCCTGGTGGGCTGCCGTCTATGGGGTCACACAGAGTCGGACACGACTGAAGTGACTTAGCAGCAGCAGAGCTTCTCCTGAGTCTGGAAGATGTAAACCCTCCATTGAGAGCCATTTACCACCACGATATCCTATTTAGACTAAGGGGAAGCATTGCATTCGTATTTTAAATAAAACCCAGAGTTTTGCTAACAACCTGTTCAAGCCTGGAGTGAAGCAAAAGCAAGAAGCGCCAGAGACAGAATTTCTGATCCCAAGCACCATAGGAATTAAGTATGTGGGTGGTCTTGGGTGGTGGCTATTTTTGTAAGAAATGGTCTCATGTATTTGTAGAACTTGAGCTGAGTTTCTCGGAAACACTGACTTTTACCTCACGAGGATTGAGAATTTGTTCCACTTCTGGTATGAATAAGCAAACATTGTTTGCTCTCAATTCCTCTTCCAGTTCAGGACTCTGGTTAGGTTTCAGTGGGGGCTACTTGGCACAGAACCCAGACCATCCGTAGAGGCAGGCTTCAGCGTGGAGTATGACACACAATAGTCTGCATTATGATTATGCTACTGAGGGCTAGCCGCTATGTGAATGCCACTACAATGGAAATGCTTTTTCCTGAAGGGTGAGGGCCAGGGGGCTCTCCCAGAGCCGAGAATTCCAAGGGCCTCCTTAAAGTGTGCACCCTAAGCATCTCGCTTGCCCTTGTCATCAGAATCCTACTGTAATCAATTCTTATTCTGAAGCTATTGAAATCGGGATCAAATGCCCCAGGAAATCTAGAATTTCCTCAAGCTGAGGAAATTTCCTTTAAACAGTGTCACCATTCTCGATTCTGATTGTCTCTGGTCTGGGACAAGTGCTTCCTTGTTAGCATCTTGAAACTGTGGAGAGCTCTCTGTGGAAACTGCTGTTTCTTGGAATAATAGTAATACTATTTTCTCCTGGAAAAGGGCATTTTCCTCCTATTTCCCTCTTTTCCCCACAACAGATTGTCTTTCCTATCCCTCCAAAACATCATTTATTCCATTTCTGTTGCCAAATAATTGTGTTTACAACAACACTAATTAAGAATCTGAGGGAAAGTTTTTTGTTTTTCTTTTTTTTAAATAAACTAGCAGTTGGGTTTAGACAAAGGCTTAAGGGTCAAATTCTGTTAAGATGGACTCCTGAAAAAGTTCTAACTAGAATGATGATAAATCCAGTTTTTTAAAATATATATATTAAGGGAGTCATTTACTGATTTTGTCTTTTTAAATGCAGACTTCTGATATGATATGGCATTAAGAAAGACCGATCAATTCAGCCCCATGAAGCGCTATATCTGTTGCTTTGGTCAGATCACATGAAATTACTCAAGTTATGATAAGAAACTCTGTATCTGCACAAGGATGATGCTCCTCGAATACGATTCATTGATCTACTCTATTGTCAGAAAAAAACTCAGAAGTTAGTTTTGCTGGGGAAAGTTGCTAGCACATCAGAGTCTTGAAGGCTGATAACAGTTATTTGCATGTAATGTGAAAAGGCTGCTATCACATATCTTAAATAAGCTTCACGATAATCCCATGAACTAACTCATTAGTATTATTCTTATATAGCTGGACCTTCGAACAATTCAAGGGTTGGGGTGTGGACCCTTCACCCAGCTGAAAATCTGCATATAACTTATGTGTGTGTGTGTGTGTGTATGTGTGTATGTATGTGTGTATATATATATATGGGCTTCCCTAGTGGCTCAGATAGTAGAAAATCTCCCTTCAATGCCAGAGACCTAGGTTTGATCCCTGGAGAAGGAAGGACCCTGGAGAAGGAAATGGCAACCCATCCTAGTATTCTTGCCTGGAGAATTCCATGGACAGAGGAGCCTGGCAGGTTATACAGTCCATGGAGTTTCAAAGAGTCAGACACGAGTTGATCATCTATACCTGAGGTTCCTCTAAATTCACAGTTCCACATCCACAGATTCAATCAACTTTGGATTGTGTTGTGTTGTAGTATTTACTACTGGGAAAGGTTTGCGTATAAGTGGACACCTGAAGTTCAAACCCATGTTGTTCCAGGGTCAACATTATTTTAGTTGAGTAAAAGAAAATTTTAAAAATGTAGTAACGTCTAGAATAACAAAGGAAGACGTGGCCAGGTGAGACCCAGATTCAATCCCTGGAAGGGGAAGATCCCCTGGAGAAGGAAATGGCAATCCACTCCAGTATTCTTGCCTGGAAAAATCTCAGAGACAGAGGAGTCTGGTGGGCTACAGTCCATGGGGTCACAAAGAGTCGGACATGACTTCGCAACTAAACCACCACCTTACTTTATAAAGGGGACAGAGAAGTTAATGCCGTTGAAAAAAGATTTTTATTACTTACATTTCCTGAGAGGAGAGAAACACCATGCCATGTAGGACTGTATGAGGAAGTACCAGAGTTGATCAATAGGCAGGAGGAAAAGGGAAATGCATAGATACAGTCTTACTGAGGTTTCTGCCAGAAAGGCAACACAAGCAGGTTAAATACTTTGGGATTGGCTAGTTTATTTATTTAATTTTGGTTGTGCCGGGTCTTTGTTGCTGCACAGCGTTTTCTCTAGTTGCGATGGGTGGAAGTGACTCCCTAGTTGTGGTGCACGGGCTTCTCACTGTGCTGGCTTCACTTGTTGCAGAGCACACAGGCTCAGGACTCAGCAGCTGCAGCTCCCGGGCTCTAGAGCGCAGGCTCAGTAGCTGTGACCCACACGCTTAGTTGCTCCGCGGCACGTGGGATCTTCCCAGATCAGGAATCAAACCTGATCTCCTGCATTGGCAGGCAGATTCTTCACCACTGAGCCTTCAGGGAAGCCCTGGGATTGGCTAGCTTAAAGAATTCCAGCAAGTTGTGGGGCTTAGGGGCTGTCTCGAGATGTCTGACCCTGGGTTGATTTATGACAGGGCAAGTACTGACTTGATGTCTGTGAATGAGATAAAGGAAGTGGCTGGAGTCTGGGCTTGAGATTTGTTGGAGAGTTTGTAATGTAAATTTTGTGCATCTGAGAAAGCTGGATTGCAGGGGAGTTGTAAACAAATTTGGTCATTCGTTTGGCCCTGTGATGAATGAATGACAAATACAGTCCAAGAAAATACAATTAGAACAAAATGCATTAGAGCAGGAGCTTGACTCCAGACGTAAAGTTCTTCCCATAAAGCCATCTAAACTCATCAGATTCTCCCCCTTTTAGTCTCTGCATCTCTTGTTGTTGGTGTTCAGTTGCTCAGTTATGACTGACTCTTTGCAACCCCATGGACTGCAGCACTCCAGTCTTCCCTGTCCTTCACCATCTCCTGAAATTTGCTCAAACTCATATCCATTGAGTCGGTGATGCCATCCAGCCATCTCATCCTCTATTGTCCCCTTCTTCTGCCTTCAATCTTTCCTGGCATCAGGCTCCACTTCAAATCTCCCAGTTTGCAATATTAGTTCATTAGCCACTTGGTTGCTTTAGTTAGAAACCTAACCCCTCTGCTACACCCTTCAGTTCTACTCCCCAATATCTCTTCACTTTGTCCTCTTCTTTCTTTCTGTCTTTTGGGTCAGTCTGCCTTGACTTCTCAGTCTCATCATCCTATGCCCACACCCAACTCAGCTTTCATCCTGTTTCCAGAATGACCTTTTGCAGATGACACATTTGACTGCATCACTTCCTTGCTTACATTCTACATATATTCCTATCCCCTTCAAATTTCCCAGCAGAATACAAAGAGTGATGATTCACTCATCTGCTACTTATCTGTCCTACAAAAGTATGATATTGTGTCCATCTACTGACCTGAGCCACAATCCTAGGGCTGATGTATAATGGGACCATCTTAAATGTTTGAAGAATGAAGATAGATAGATGATAGAGAGAGAGACAGGAGACGGAGAAAGAGAGAGGTTGAAATTCTTAACCAAATTGGTTTTCTTAAGGAATTGAGTTTGATTAGTGTACAGGAATGGACTCAGGCTTCACGGTGGCTCAGTGGTAAAGAATCCATGTGCCAATTCAAGAGACGCAGGTTCGATCCCTGGTTCAGGAAGATTTCCTGGAAAAAGAAATGGCAACCCACTCCAGTATGCTTGCCTTGGAAATCCCATGAGGAAATCCCAGAGGAGCCTGGTGGGCTACAGTCCATGGGGTCACGAAAGAGTCAGACAGGATTTAGTGACTAAATAACAGCACAACAGCAGGAATGGACTCATCGCTAATTTTATTTTGGTTCTGTTAACTTTTTCTCACGAGGTCTTTAAGATCCTTGTGCCTAGGATGGGAGTATAATGCATTCAAGCTCTCAGTTTCTTATAGTTCAAACATCTTGCAGCTAACAACCAGAGATGGAACAGAGGCAGTGGGCTGCAGATTGTTTCGAGTACCACAAGGGGTTGCTAGAGAGCAACAGAAGTTCTAAAGAAACTTACTCAAAATTTCTCCTTTTGGCCACATCCTCATTTCTTTTGTCTTGGTAGAAATTAAGCTATTTTCTTCTGTTTGGGGTTACATTTATTCAGTGGCTACAGCTCTTCTGTGGATTGCCCATATTTTTCTGCATGTAATGAGTTTCTTTGTACCAATCCCTCAAAGAATTTTTTGTCTTCTCTGCTGTGTGGAGAGACACCTAATGTGCTTTCCTAGTCCTCAACTTCTTGAATGCAATCTAAATCGACTTGGTTTTCGGAAGAAAGGAAAGGGATGAGGTTGGCCCATGCATCTACCAGGGAACCAACTAGCACAACAAACATCTTTGTATCAATTGCTAAAAGATACCTCCTCTGGATGAACAAATTATGAAGAGCGTGACTGCTTCTAGGGTGGCTAGGCATGACGCCATGATAGATTTTTGGGAGTTAAGTTCAGGCTGAATTTCAACCCTCACTCACTCCTTTGGCCAGGCAACTGGAGACAGACGTCTAGAAGAATTAGTGGACCAGAGGGAACCAAGAATAACATAAGGTTTATATAGGTATTTTTAAAAATTTTGTGCAGAATGAATGTACACCCCCTGCACTTGCCAAATTGTCTGAAATATTCTAAACTTTGCAATTATTCAGTTAGGTCTTAATCACGATGAGCACTATTTCTGTATTTCTTTCCCATACATGGAATTAACATTCCCTTATGATTCAAAGTTGCTCAATAACTAATAAAGTCCAAAGGGGAGAAATTTAGGATGAGCTACTTTGGCTGTTCCACTGCCAGTTCAAGACATTGTAGGAAACATGGAAATTTTCTCTGATGATATATGAAAGAGCATTTTATTCCTTCGTGCACCAGCCTAACCTGATTTATTCTTTCCTGTGCTTTCCTACACAGTCTCCTTCTTGAATTCACTCTCTCGTCTGATTATCACAAGAATGATCTATCAGTTAAATTACACTTGACTGCATAAATCACAAAATCCAAATACCAGTAGTTTATACAGTATAGAGATTCATTTTTGTTTTTTAGTCATTCAGTTGTGTCTGACTCTTTGTGACCTCATAGACTGCAGAACACCAGGCTTCCCTGTCCTTCACTGTCTCATGGAGTTTGTTCAAGCTCTCATCCATTGAGTTGGTGATGCCATCCAACTGTCTCATCCTCAGTCATCCCCATCTCCTCCTGCCCTCAGTCTTTCCCAGCATCAGGGGTTCATTTTTAATTTCAATTCAGAGCAACCTGGAAGTCACTCAGGCTAGTGTAGTAGCTTCACAGTCATCAGAGACCCAGAAACAATTTTTCTGTCCATTCTTTCACCTTTTGTGTGTGGCTTTTATCTTTAAAGTTACCTTATGGTCTAAGATGGCCCCTGGAGCCTCACCATCAGGCCCAAGTTCCAGGGAGAAAATAAAAGAAGTTAGAAGAGCAAAAGGTATAAGCCTCTTTGTTAAGTCAGCCCTCTTAGGAGTCTTATTCCACAGCTTTCATTTGCAACACATTAGTCATTGCTGCAAGGAAATCAAATAAGTCAATCTTAAATGAAATCAACCTCGACTATTCATTGGAGGGACTGATCCTGAGGCTGAAGCTCCAGTATTTGGCCACCTGATGCAAAGAGCCAACTCATTGGAAAAGACCCTGATGCTGGGAAAGATTGAAGGTAGGAGAAGTGGGTGACAGAGGATGGGATGGTTAGATTAGCATCACCAACACAACAGACATGAATTGAAGCAAACTCCAGAAGATAGTGAAGGACAGGAAATCCTGGTGGGCTGTAGTCCATGGGGTCTCAAAGAGACAGACAGGACTTAGCAACTGAATAACAACAACGTCATTCCTGTCTGCAAAGGATGCTGGGAAATGTAGTTTTCTAGCTGGGTACACTGAGATTCTTGACGAGTTTGTTATGTAGAGAAAATGGGTGTGGGGTAGGCAGCCTCTACTGTGCATGAGAATTCAATTGTCTGTTGCCCAGGAGAATACAGAGATTAGAAAACAAAATGGAAGCTGAGTGTTAGCCGCTAAAGTTGTGTCTGACTCGTGAGATTCCATGGATTGTAGCCCACCGGGCTCCTCTGTCCATGGAATTTTCTAGGCAAGAATACTGGAATGGGTAGCCATTTCCTTCTCTAGGGGATCTTCCCTAACCAGGGATTGAACCCAGGTCTCCTGCATTGCGGGCTGATTCTTCACCCTCTGAGTCACCAGGGAAGCCCCAAAGTGAAAGTGTTAGTGGTTTAGTCGTGTCTGACTCTTTGTGATCCCAAACTGTAGCCCACTAGGCTCCTCTGTCCATGGAATTCTCCAGGCAAAAATACTAGGGTGGATAGCCATTCTCAACTCCAGGGGATCTTCCTGACCCAGGGCTCGAACTTGAGTCTCCTGCATTGCAGGCAGATTTTTTTTTTTTTTTTTTTTTAACCATCTGAGCTACCAGGAAGCCACACAAAGGAAAGTTGCTGCCAAATGTCCCTCTACTCAGTGGCTGCTGGGTGGAGTCAGTCCCTCCACCTTTCTTATCTTGAACTTATGTAGCTTCCCTTACCATCAGTATATTCTCTATTTCCAGTGCTGCCATCTCTTCTGGGCTCCAGATGCACATAGACAATTACCCTGGGAGACAGGACCTTCAAGTTCAAAAGGTCCCCAAATGAGCCTGGAGCCCTGCTCCTCCCAGTACTGACTGCTCAAGTCCCAGACCTGAAAGTCACCTGGACTCCTTCTGAATCTCCTAGTTCTCCTCCTAAGTGACTCCTGAATCCTCTGCCTACTCCATCTTCATCTCCAAGGTCAAGCCTGCATCCCTTATCACCTGCATAGCCTCCACAGCCTCTTGGCTGGTCTAGTTTTGTCCACACTTCCTCCATTCAATCCACACTCAGCAGCCAGATAAATTATTATTAAAAAAAAAAACAACAAACCCACAGACCTAATTATGTCACTCTTTAGCTTCCTGCCAACCAGAGGCTTCTTGTTGCCCTTAGGGAGAACTCTAGGTCAAGAACAAGAACTAAAAGGCCCTGAGTGATCACATCGCTTTGCGTAAGTCTTCCTCCTTTCACTCTGGCCCAGCCTTGTCGGTCCCTGTCTCAGGCCTTGGCATACAAGTTCTCACTGCCTGGAATGTTCTTTCCTGTCCTCATTTACAGTTTTTGGTGGTGGGGAAACACTTAGTAAAATAAGTAGTCAAATAGTCACTTCATAAGAGTTTTGATCAGCGCTATAAGTAGAAAGATAGGGCATTATGAAGGTACATCAAAGGGGCCTCTGGTCCTGGAGGGACAAGGAGAAGAAGGAAAAGTGAATTTTCTGTCAAGCACATAAATGGGAATGTTTTTGCCATATCAACTTCAACTCTCCTCTGCATTCCTATCCCTAGCCTTACATTGGACCAACAGATGAAAACCCAGAGTGAGACAAGTTCAGTTGAAACCTTTTTTAACCCATCAGTTACCATAATGCTATCTTCTCAAAGCTTCTGATTTCAGAAAAACAACACAGGAATTTGATGCTAATCTCTCTGCCTCTACCTCCACCATGCTCCTGCCCACGTTTCTATGCTCAGACTCTCTCTGCCATCTTAGGCTGGTTCTACTCTTGTTGGAAACTGTGTAGTGTAGAGATAGGCTCTCTATACCAAGCTAAGCATGCCCCTATATTCACCACCCCCTAGGTTCCTGGACTGGGTCACCATGGGTAAGTGAGATTGTGGTGGCCCTTCTGAGTTTTCAGTCTGTCATGCTCCCAGATAGTCAGTTCAGTTGCTCAGTCATGTTCGACTCTTTGCAACCCCGTGGAATGCAGCGCGCCAGGCCTCCCTGTCCATCACCAACTCCCAGAGTTCACTCAGACTCATGTCCATTGAATCGGTGATGAACAAGAGGGTCTTAAAGATGGCAAGGGAGATGGCAGAGGGTCCTAAGGAACTGACCTTAGAGCTGTCTTTATAGAAATAAAAATAAGAGTTTCCCAAGATACTTTTATTGAAGTTTATATAAAATTGGAGGAATATATACATAATGAAAGAATAAGAACATCAAGGAGGGTTTGAGGGCAGCTCTGATGAAGGTTATAGAATAGTTAATTGCCAACTAGTTCTCCTCAAGGCTATATATTGTCACTTTGCTTATTTAACTTATATGCAGAGTACATTATGCGAAATGCCAGACTGGATGACTCATAAACTGGAATCAAGATTGCTGGGAGAAATATCAACAATCTCAGATATGCGGATAATACTACTCTAATGCAGAAAGCAAAGAGGAACTAAAGAGTCTCTTGATGAGGGTGAAAGAGGAAAGTGAAAAAGCTGGCTTAAAACAACATTCAAAAAACAAAGATCATGGTATCTGGTCCCATCAGTTCATGGCAAATAGATGGAGAAAAAGTGAAAACAGTGACAGATTTTCTTTTCTTGGGCTCCAAAATCACTGTAGACGGTGACTGCAGCCATGAAATTAAAAGACACTTGCTCCTTGGAAGAAAAGCTATGATAAACCTAGATAGTATATTAAAAAGCAGAGACACTCACTTTGCCAAAAAGGTCCCTATGAAAGTAAAAGTGTAGTCACTCAATCGTGTCTGATTCTTTGTGACCCCATGGATTATAGCCCGCCAGACCCTTCTGTCCGTGAATTTTCTAGGCAAGAACACTGGAGTAGATTGCCATTTCCTTCTCCAAAGGACCTTCCTGACCCAGGGATTGAACCTGGGTCCTCTGCATTGCAGGCAGATTCTTTACCTAAAGGTCTATGTGGTCAAAGTTATGGTTTTTCCAGTAGTCATGTATAGTCATGTACAGATGTGAGAGTTGGACCATAAAGAAGACTGAGTGCCAAAGAATTGATGCTTTTGAATTATGATGCTGGAGAAGACTCTTGAGAGTCCCTTGGTGAGCAAGGAGATCAAACCAGTTAATCCTAAAGGAAACCAATCTTGAGTATTCATTGGAAAGACTGACACTGAAGCTGAAGCTCCAATACTTTGACCACCTGATGTGAAGAACTGACTCATTGGAAACGACCCTGAAGCTGGGAAAGATTGAGGGCAAGAGGAGAAGGGGGTGGCAGAGGATGAGATGGTTGGATGGCATCGCTGATTCAATGGACATGAGTTTGAGTAAACTCCAGGAGATAGTCAAGGACAGGGAAGCCTGGCCTGCTGCCATTCATGGGGTCATAAAGAGTTGGACATGACTTAGCGAGTGAACAATAATTCTCTACACAAGCCATCCTTTGACATCAGCTGTTGTTTATAATCTACTGACAGCCTTGAGATGTGATGTGCCTTTGTTGGCAGCCAAGTGCTGCTGTGTCTTAGAAGTCAGCTCAGGAACAAGGATAAAATTTGTGGATGGAATTTGTAGGTCAGTTTGAAGGTCAAAGCCTTCACTCTGTGCATGTTAATCTTTGGACATCCAGATCTCTCATGTGCAAGACTGCACCTCCCTTATTCACAGGGTAAGAATTTCATGTGAAATCTTTGGGCATGGGTCTGGGGGAGCCCATGGTACTTACCTTCAGAAAGAGCCCAGGCTTCTTACCTGAGTGGTAAGCAATCCCCAGGTATGCAAGACCTTTGGAGAATTCTTTATTTCCTGTCCAAAGCAGCGACTTGGCCACAAGGGGGAAGCATCACACAGAGCTAGCACTCAGGCTGGACCTGCTCTTTGTTCTGGCTTTCTTATTGTCATCCACAAAAGGAAGGCAGGTGAGGGCCACTGCAGGCGGCTGCTGTTCAGCCACGACCATGCCCGCCTGTGGTCTTATCTTGCCATACAGTGAATGGACATTCAATTCACATCCATGAATATGCAGGGTTTAATTTATTAATGAAATTAAGCAAATCACTGAAAAAGATAAATATAGGTGGCAAATTCATAGGTTCCAAAAATTCATCATGTGCTGAAAACAATCAGACAATCTGGTCCCCTAGTACACTCACTGGTCATGTGCTTTCAGGTGCATCTCTCAACCTCATCTTTCATACGGTCCGTCTTTCTGTCTGTACTATGGGGCCGATATGAGGATGGAGCAAGAAAGCATGGGTGAAAGTACTTAGAAAAATGGTAAAGCAGGATTGGAAATCTACTAGCACTACTTTGCTTACTTTAGGTAAGCAAAGAAAGTACAGCTGGTTATTTCTCTCTACTGATGAGGTGAGCAGTGCTTGTGTTTGTGTGTGTGTGACAAGTTAGTGCAACAAAGTTGAAATTTTTAGCTCAGTTTAATCTTTGAGACCATCTTCAGACTTGGGTGCCAATCATTCTGGTTCACCAGGATTTTGCCAGTTTTAAAACTCAAAGTCCTCTGCCTGGGACTCCCCATCAGTCTCAGGAAAAGCAGAAGTCAGTCTCTTTGGGACTACTGCTCAGGCTTTCCAATTTCCCTGCTCCCCTCTCTTCTCCAGGAAGGCTCTGGCATGATGAGGAAGTGGTTCACCTGACTCAGAGCAGCTAAGAGAAGCCTGGGTCTTTGGATCCCTGTGGAATTCTCTGGATCCTGTTTTGACGGACTGGGCAGCTTCAGAGGCTGTGTTCCCACCGTGGCTCTCTTTGGGCCCTTTGGTCCTCAGTTTTTCATCTACTCCTTCCCCCAGGCTTTGTCTCAGGCCAGGTCCCCAGCTCTCCATGACCCAGCAGGCATCGCTCTAGACTTGGGTACTTCTGGTCGCCTTCTTGCTGTGGGGAAGGACTTGGAGAACCAGAAGTGCTGCGTCAGGTTCACTTGATTGTTGCCCTCTGCCACAATGTCCGTCACTGTCTTTATCACATTAGAAGTGACAGAGGGCCAGGGGAATCGCTCAGCAGCCCAGATGTTTTCAGTCTTCTGGTTCCTCAGTCTTCAGCCAATCAGTTCAGTCGCTCAGTCGTGTCCGACTCTTTGTGACCCCATGGACTGCAGCATGCCAGGCTTCCCAGTCCTCACCAGCTCCCAGAGCTTGCTCAAACTCATGTCCATCGAGTTGGTGATGCCATCCAGCCACCTCATCCTCTGTCGTCCCCTTCTCCTCCTGCCTTCAATCTTTCCCAGCATCAGGGTCTTTTCCAATGAGTCAGTTCTTCGCATCAGGTGACCAAAGTATCAGAGTTTCATCTTCAGCATCAGTCCTTCCAATGAATATTCAGGACTGATTTCCTTCAGAATGGACTGGTCGGATCTCCTTGTAGTCCACGGGACTTTCAAGAGTCTTCTCCAACACCACAGTTCAAAAGCCTCAATTCTTTGGTGGTCATCTTTCTTTCCTAGTTCCTATCTGGGTCTTTATGACTGCCTGGGGTAGGCAGAAGTCTAAGATCACCCCATGGTTCCCAACCCTTGATGTAGTCACATCTGCAGCTAGTATTCAATAAAACATTAATCTAGGTGCTGCTGAGGAGGGATTTTGCAGATCTGTTGATCTTAAGAGAGGGAGATTAGCCAGGTGAACCAGATCCTTTAACTGCATGAGTCCTTTAACCAGTTTTGGTGGTCAGAGGACTCAGAGAGATTGGAAATGTGATATACGTGGCAGGGAGCCAAGGTCAGCCTTTGGTTGCTGAGAATCATCCCTGGGTGACAGCTAGCAAGACAACAGGACCTCAGTCCTACAACTGCAAGGAAATGAATCCTGTTAATTACTAGAATGAGCTTTGAGGCAGATCGTTCCCTAGTTGATTTTCCAGGTAGAAATACAGCCAGCCAACACCTGACTTCCACCCTGTGAGACACTGTGCTGAGGATAAGGCTAAAACATGCTGGACTCCTGACTCATGGAAACTAAGATAATCAGTTGTGTTGTTTTATGCCACTATGTGTGTGGTAATTTGTTACCCAGCTCAGAAAACAAATACAATTCCCCTCTTAGGGAGAGGGCTCAGAGATGGGGAGTGGAAGCATCCTTTTATCTTCCTTCACAACCCCTTTCTCCCCTTTTCTCCTTAAAGTTCTTCCAATAGGAAGGGATAGGCTCTACCTCTCCAAGAACAGCCAGCCCTGTGGCCCTACTACCACACGGGAAGGACTTTCTTCTGTACCGTTCCAAGGAACTCTATGATCTGAAAACTGGATGTGAAATGACTTCTGCTCTGGATCTTCTAGAATGATGTGGAACTGAAGACAATCAAAGTTTAATATGGTGGTTTGTGCATGTGTGCTTATTAGTCTTGTCCAACTCTTTGCAACCCTAGGGATTGTAGCATACCAGGATGCTCCATCCATGGGATTCTCCAGGCAAGAATACTGTAATCGGTTGCCATGCCCTCCTCCACGGGATCTTCCTGACCCAGGGATCGAACCCATGTCTTTTAAGTCTCCTGCATTGGCAGGCAGTTTCTGTAGCACTAGGGCCACCTGGGAAGCCCAATAGGGTGTTTTACTAACCCCCAAATATTGTCCCATTATATGCTACAAAGATGCAGATATTATATATGCCTGCAGTCAATGCTGAAAAGCTAGTGTTGATTCCGAACAACCTGCAAAACAATTTTTACTCCTTGCCATTTTCTGAATAGGTGTTCAGCCCTGCTCAGAGTGGCTGGTTCTTTATTTTCTCTTCTAAGTTAATTCATTTCACAGATGTTTCAACTCCCTGATATGTTCAGTGCTACTGTGGCTTGAAATACAGGGTGGCGCCACAGATTTAGTATTGACAAATCATCTCCCCATTTTCAAAATTTGTGTCCATCACTGGGGGCCCTCAGCAATGTATTAGAGTCTATCAGAAAGTCACAGAATCAAAGCAGTGCTTTATACTGGGGGATCAATGTCATTTGAAGATTAAGAGGATAAGCGTTTTGATATGTCATTTAAAATTTATTTGTCATAATTAAAATAAGTAGTAATCAGTTTTGGAGGAGAATGGAGTATATGCATGAATCTTCAAGACAAAAACAAGTGATTTCAAAGCATTTATAGACTTGTTTTTGAGTATGGGCTTCCCTGGTGGCTCAGCTGGTAAAGAATGTACCAGCAATGCAGGAGACCTGGGTTGGATCCCTGGGTTGGGAAGATCCCCTGGAGAAGGGAAAGGCTACCCACTCCAGTATTCCAGCCTGGAGAATTCCATAGACCAGCCACGAGGTCACAAAGAGTCAGACACAACTGAGCGACTTTCAAATAGACTTGTTTTAGACTATGATGCTGGGCTCTGGGGCCACGTGACCAGCCTCTGACAACCCAGTGAGAGATGGTTTTAGAAGACCATCACCCTTCCATATGGAGAAAAAGAAAGGGGAGGGAGGGAGGAGGAGGAGATGCCACCCAGGAATTTATGGGAAGACTGAGAAACTGATGGTAGTGAGGTCAGTCCGCTGCCATGGAAGGAGCACTGAAGACCAAGGCCTGGGGTAAAGTCAGAGACTCACAAAACATTTGAGTCAAAAAATTAATTATGAGCTATTTTTAATTTGTTTTTAAATATTTACCTTATTCAAGTATCAGTTCAGTTCAGTTCAGTTCAGTTGCTCAGTCGTGTCCGACTCTTTGCGACCTCATGAATCGCAGCACGCCAGGCCTCCCTGTCCATCACCAACTCCCGGAGTTCATTCAAACTCATGTCCATCGAGTCGGTGATGCCATCCAGCCATCTCATCCTCTGTCGTCCCCTTTTCCTCCTGCCCCCAATCCCTCCCAACATCAGAGTCTTTTCCAATATATAGTTGATTTACAATGCTGTGTTAATTTCTGCTACATAGCAAAGTGATTCAGTTATACACACACATATATATATTCTGTGGGTTGTTTTTAGATGTATAAATGATACTATGCTTTCTTTGGGGGGGTACATTTTTAGGTACTTTTTTTAGGTACATCTGGTACATTTCCAGATATTCAATCAGAGGCACATTCCCTTAGGGAGGGTCAGGATTTTATAGTTGGAAAGCACAGAGAAATAAGGAGACAAAGTTGAGGATTTGATGGCCAAAATAGACTCTTAATGCTTGTTGCAACAATTGTACTTGGGCAAGGATGCACTGAATTGCAAGAGCCAGGCCCTTGAGAGAAAAAATAACATATTTTCCCAAATTCCAAAGGCCTTTCTTTAAATATTCAGTACCAGAGCTTGGAGGACTGAGAGTTTTTTTTTTTTTTTTCTCCTATAAACTACAGAACTAGGAGAATGTAGGCTATGACAAACTCAATTTCCTGCCACATAGGAAGGCAATTTCAGACGTTCTAAACTAGGAGGAGGCATTTAGAGGGAGAGGAGAGAAGAAGTAAGACAAAGCAAGGGACTCTGGGAGAAGGTGGACAACGGACATTCTGTGGGCAGCTTTAGGGGTGAGAAGACAGAGGAAGTTTCTACTCCATATCCTGTGGGGAGGGAGTTGATCAAATTGCCTGTACGATGAAAGGGTTGAATTAAACCTTAATTCTATAAGAACTTCCAGGTCTGAAATTCTATGATTCTAAATCTTTTTATGTACACTGAATGGATATTCCAAAAATCCAGATTATCAGCTTTGTTGGAATTTTCTTAGTCTCTTCTTCTTGTGAATTATCTGTCATTAGAGTTATGGGCTTCCTTGTGGCTCAACTGGTAAAGAATCTGCCTGCAATGCAGGAGACCTGGGTTTGATCCCTGGGTTGGAAAGATCCCCTGGAGAAGGGAAAGGCTACCCACTCAGTATTCTGGCCTAGAGAATTCCATGGACTGTATAGTCTGTGGGGTTGCAAAGAGTCAGACATGACTGAGTGACTTTCACTCACTCAGGGGTATGGGAACTGCAGAGAGGTATGGGGTAGGGATCAGAATTTCTCTGTTCACAACTCCTTTTTCTATCAAGAACTGAGTTGTGAGTTGTCAGATCTGTGAACCTCTTCCTTTGGGTTTTCTTTCTAGTACCTAGAAGAGAACTGTTGATCAACATGTTGTTCTTCTTTTTTTAAAAGAGTTGAGGTACAGTGTAGGTACCATACACATTCACCAATTTAAAGTGTACAGCTCAATGGTTGTCAGTATATTTACAGATATGTGTAGTCAATTTTAGAACATTTTTGTCACCCCAACACAAAGACCCATATGCCTTAGCTATCATCCCCCTTTCTCACCAGACTCTTCCTCTCTCAGTCCTGGCAACCAATGATGCCGTTTCTATCTCTGTAGGTTTCCATTCTGGATATTTACTGTGTAAATTATATATATATATTTTTGGTGACTGGCTTCTTTCACGTATGATGTTTTTAAGGTTAATCCATATGATAGCATATATCAGAACTTTATTCCCTTTGATGACCAAATAATATGTTGTATTTTTCAATTGAAGTAGAGTTGATTTGGGCTTCCCCGGTGGCTTAGATGGTGAAGAATCCCCCTGCAATGTGGGAGACCTGGGATCAATCTCTGGGTTGGGAAGGTCCCCTGGAGGATCCCACTCCAGTATTCTTGCTTGGAGAATCCCCATGGACAGAGGAGCCTGGTGGGCTACAGTCCAGGGGTTTCAAAGAGTCAGACACGACTGAGCGACTTAGCACACAGCATATAGTTGATTTACAATATTGTATTAGTATCAGGAGTACAACAAAGTGATTCAGTTATACATATCAGTTCAGTTCAGTCGCTCAGTCATGTCCGACTCTTTGTGACCCCATGAATCGCAGCATGCCAGGCCTCCCTGTCCGTCACCATCTCTCGGAGTTCACTCAGACTCATGTCCATCGAGTCCGTGATGCCATCCAGCCATCTCATCCTCTGTCGTCCCCTTCTCCTCCTGCCCCCAATCCCTCCCAGCATCAGAGTCTTTTCCAATGAGTCTACTCTTTGCATGAGGTGGCCAAATTACTGGAGTTTCAGCTTTAACATTATTCCTTCCAAAGAAATCCCAGGGTTGATCTCCTTCAGAATGGACTGGTTGGATCTCCTTGCAGTCCAAGGGATTCTCAAGAGTCTTCTCCAACACCACAGTTCAAAAGCATCAATTCTTCAGCGCTCAGCCTTCTTCACAGTCCAACTCTCACATCCATACATGACCACAGGAAAAACCATAGCCTTGACTAGACGGACCTTAGTCGGCAAAGTAATGTCTCTGCTTTTTAATATACTATCTAGGTTGGACATAACTTTTCTTCCAAGGAGTAAGCGTCTTCTAATTTCATGGCTGCAGTCACCATCTGCAGTGATTTTGGAGCCCAAAAAAATAAACTCTGACACTGCTTCCACTGTTTCCCCATCTATTTCCCATGAAGTGATGGGACCAGATGCCATGATCTTCGTTTTCTGAATGTTGAGCTTTAAGTCAACTTTTTCACTCTCCTCTTTCATTTTCATCAAGAGGCTTCTTAGCTCCTCCTCACTTTCTGCCATAAGGGTGGTGTCATCTGTATATCTGAGGTTATTGATATTTCTCCCGGCAATCTTGATTCCAGCTTGTGTTTCTTCCAGTTATACATATACATATAGTAACTTTTTCATTATAGTAACTACAAGATATTGAATAAGTTCTCTAGGCTATACAGTAAATCTTTATTGTTTATCAATTTTATATGTGGTGGTGTTGTTTTAGTTGCTAAGTTGTGTCTGACTCTTTTGTGATCCCATGGAGTGTAGACCGACAGGCTCCTCTGTCCATGGGATTTCCCAGGCAGGACCACTGGAGTGGGTTGCTATTTCCTACTTCAGGGAATCTTCCCAATCCAGGGATCGAACCTGAGTCTCCTGTATTGGCGGACAGGTTCTTTACCACTGAGCCTCCAGGGAAGCCTATTTTATATGTAGCGATGTATAATCCCTTGTATTGATGTGCCGTATCTAATTTACCCATTTGTCAAATGACGGACATTTGGCCTGTTTCCACCTGTACTATTTGTGTGTCCTAGAGTGTCTGGGATTCCACTACTAGCAACAAGACCTATTTCCCGTTCCTGAAAACATAGGTGGACTAGTAAAGCCTGGTCTGTGTGGGATTGAGACAAATCAAGCTCCATAGATGTCAAGCACTGTGTTAAGGTGGTGCTCAGGACAGAACTTCAGAAACGCCCAGGGCCTCAAGTTCCCTCAGAGGTGATCAGACTCAGGAGATTGACTTGCACTTACCCAACTTGCTAGAAACCCTAACTCAAACCACCAAACCACTTGACAAAGTCAAGAAGCTATTTTATAAATTTACAATGTCTCCAAACAGAGCTGGAATCAGAAGTTGGCTGGTTTATACATGATCTTCCTGTCGGAAAATCTACATGAGAAGTCAGATTGCTGCCAGAAGGGTGCCTTGTGAGCATCACAGGAGACTGGATTGCTCTAAAGAACTGACATGTAAACCGTACTAGCGGGACAACTTTGGTAACTGTCTGATTCAGGGCATGGTTTCTCAACAGTGTGATAAATACTGACCACCTTTTGCTATTTTCACTATCTTCTTCTCATTTCAAGCTGACCACTGGCTTTCTATGTGTATTAAGATTTTGTAATGTAATTATTTAGAACAGTAGTATCCAAACTTTTTTTTATTGTGTACCCCTATGATTAAAACATTTTGAATGCAATCCCTATATATATTTATTTATAAAACATATACACATACTAATATCAATTTGCATATTAAAGTGTATGGAAATTTTTTTATTTCTCTAAATTAAATTTAATCTAAATTGAAATATTAATTTTTTCCTAGGTGGCACGAGTGATAAAGAATCTGCCTGCCAATGCAAGAGATGTAAGAGACATGTGTTTGATCTCTAGGTTGGGAAGATCCCTTGGAGAAGGAAATGGTAACTCACTCCAGTATTCTTGCTTGGAGGGTCCCCATGGATAGAGGAGCCTAGCAAGCTATAGTCCAGGGGGTCTCAAAGAGTCAGAAATGACTGAAGTGACTGGGCACACATGCATGCATACGCCATATTGTCTTGTCTTCTCCATTTAAGGGCTTCCTTGATAGCTCAGTTGGTAAAGAATCTGCCTGCAATGTAGGAGACCCTGGTTTGATCCCTGGTTCTTCCCTAGCAGGAAGATCCGCTGGAGAAGGGATAGGCTACCCACTCCAGTATTCTGGCCTAGAGAATTCCATGACTGTATAGTCTAAGGGGTCACAAAGAGTAGGACATGACTGAGTGACTTTCACTTCACTTCACTTCTCCATTTAGAGTACTGTTTTAGAACTTTTTGTTTTTGCCTTAAATCCATCCCAGACCTCATGTTACATTTCAATCATATGATTTTTTATTCTAGTTGATTCTCATTTGTACTGACCTTATAAATCCATCTTTTAAAGTAAGTTATTTAAATGAGATCAGAAAGGTTGCTTTATCTGTTTTATATTGATTCTATTCCTTCCCATTTTAGGTCAGGTGACATTTTCTATTCATTTTCCCCAATTTCAGGGCATAGCCTACTGCAGCCTAATCACAGACTAAAATCTTATAGGGGAGCTGATGTTCTGCACTTAGGCTTCTCTGAGAAGAGAAATGGTGGAGATGAGTGTCTAGGGGTGTCACTCCTAGCAAGAAAGTGGCTTAATGGCACCAAGATGGTGAAATTGGGGTTAGTAATAGAACTTGGGAATTGGAAAGAATCATTAAGCAGCAAAGCTCTTAGAAGCAGACACTGCACTCTGCCTGCCTAATCATGGCCCCTAACATACAGATTGAACTATAGAGATGTCAGAGGAACAGAAGTGAAGTTGGAGCCCCAGAGCAGAGAACATGATGGTTCCAGAAAATTCTTCAGTCATAACTAAGAGACACCAATAGATAAGGATTTGGGTACCCAGGAGAGAATATCTGGGGCTCCAAATAAAGGATGGCTGGCTTCCAGATGAAAACAAGTCTGCTTCCTGAGAAATAGGCTTGCTTAAAAATTCTGTTCTTGGACTTTGTCAGCAATTCTTAACATTGGTTGCAAATTGGAATCACCCGAGGAGTTGTTAAAATTACTGATGCCTGAGTTTCACCCCCCAGAGATTCTAACTTCATTTGTCTGGGCTGAGGCTTGGCCACTGGGACCTTTTAAAAACTTCAGCTATTTCTAATGTGCAGCTAAGGTTGGGAACCACTGGACTAGAGAGAAGAATGGAGTGACCTCAGGAGACATAGGAAGAATCTTGGAGGGAAGGGAAGGGACCTGGAACAGCCTAAGTCATCTGAGAAGGGTGAGCCACAGAGTCTTCCGTGACCTCATTCCCCAGGCCCCCTTTGACACTGTGAAGAGGATATTCAGAAAGAGAAGGCAATGGGGGGAAAGGCTGAGGTTTCTATGGCACCTCAGAAAGGTGGCCATGGAAACTTCTGTTTGGGGACTACAGTTGATCTTGGTTATACCAGTAGCTGGGACCCAGTAAGTCCTTTGAAAAAGTGCTAAGTAACTCCTAAGAGAAAGTGCTTTGTAAATGGTATCTTTTATTGGATCCTTTTCCTTCTCAGTCCTCTCTGGGCCTCTCTGCATAGGTGTCTTTTGGCCTAACATCTTATTTCCCGCCAATTCCTCTATTTCCCAGGCATGGGAAAGAAGGCAAGAGAATGGCTTCCTCTTGGCTGGAAATACCTGGGAGAATCTAGTATACGGTTTCCAGCAGGTATGCAAGTGAATATTCTGCAGCTGCATTTCCCAAAGTGAATTATTGATGCTGCTTTCTGGAGATGTTCTCCTCTGGGCCCACACACACTTGAGAAATGCAGCAAGCTTCAGTGCCCTGGTTGAGATGCATGCTGCCCCTCAGGAGAAAAAATGCTCTAAGATCTCTTGCAGAAAGAGACCTGTTTGTTTTTCTTTAACCCTCATGTCCCAACTCATCTGGCTATGGAATTGTTTTTTTCTGCTCAGCACATTAACATCTTGCCTCTTTCTCATGACACACTTTTGGGAAACTGCCCCAGAAACTACAATCGGTGGCTTCATTCACAAAGGACAAAGAAGGCAGCTGCATCCTGAACACACGAAACAGGGCACGAACCCCAGTTGGGCCCTGGCCTCTCACTGAAACTGTGCCCTTTTCCACCCCCTCCACCACCCCCCTTCCTGTTGCCATGGAAATGCCCCTGGAGAGTTAGGACCAGGCCCTCTGTTTCTTTCCTGCACCCCTCCTCCCCAACCCCTTTGTGTCTAGAAGAGCACTGAACACGCAGTAGGTGATGTTTTGAAACATTGATTGATGGGGAGTTGGGGGTGTGCACTTGGGCCATCTGCAGGTGGGCTGGGGAGGAGGGGATGGCATCCTATCGCTTGCATCTATGTGTCTGTAGGAGAGGCGGCCGAGAGGGTGGGAGAGGGCAGGTCTGAGAGCTCACATAGCCTTGGCATTGCCTGTTTTTTTTTTTTTTTTAATGCTTGATCACAAATATTTCACAAATTAAGGATGGCAAAGGGTACATCCAAAAAAGAAAACATTTTGATTTCTTGGTATGTTTGGTTTAGGGGTGAATTTTTCTTTCAGTAAAATTTCTGGTCATGTTGCTGGCTAGGATGTTGGTTGTGTAATAAATAATTTTCTTTTAAGTTTGAGAAGAAAAGGATGTCCTACTTTCTCCTCTGTCTCTAACTGGTGACCGTATTTTCAAAGACCCAAACCAGAACACAGCCTGACACACACACAGCCTCACAGAATATTTGAAATAGGGGATCTGACAGGACCAAGTGTTTGTGTGTGTGTGTGTTTACATTTATTTTTTATTGAGGTAACATTGGTTTATAATATTATATGAGTTTCATGTGTACAACATTGTATTTCTATTTCTGTATGCCCTGCATGCTCACAACCAAAAATTTAGTTTCCATGTGTTACCATATACTGATCCCCTTCAGTCAGATGGCCCTTCACTCCATCCCCCCCCACTTCCTCTCTGGTGGCCACTGCTCTGATCTGAGATAGTGTATATGAAATGGGGGTGCCAGGCTGAGAAGATCAGCTGTCCTAGCTGCTGTGTCTGGATGCCTCATGAGTAGTATCATTTCTAAACTATAGAGTTAGTGAGGCCAGTTTTGGTATCCATTGATTAAACCTGGGTACCATGCATATATTTTCTAAATTGATGTCCACATTTACAAAATTTGTTTATTGGTGCAAAGTCAAGAGCAGCCTTCCCAGAGAAAGGGAAACCCCCCAGGAATTCTATTCAGTGTCTAAGTGCATGAAAGACCTGGTTATCTCCCGTCTGCTCTGCGGCCCCAGCCCAGGCTTGGACGCTCTATGAATGAAAGGTTTGTGGGCATCTGCCTCATGCAAACCAAGTGCCTGGGAAAGCCTCACACTACTGAATCTGTCTCCCAGCCGGCTGAGGAGGCTTCCCAGGGTCTGAAAGTACCAATTCTTCACACGTGAGCATTGGTGGAGGATTATAATTTAAATCAGCTGGTTCTTATTTTAAGTGTGAAAAAAGGCCAGTGATTAGGAGTCTGTGCATGTATGTGTGATTGGCTGGCATTTGTGAAGACTCTGCTGTGGACTGAGAACTTTATAATCTATTAGACATATGAACAGATACTTATTGATATCTGTATCTAATAAATAGATATCAATTTATCTATCTACATCTATAGATAAATATAAATACCATTGTATATATGCCAGATATATAATTATATATATATTTATTTCAGATATATATCTGGAAATACATCAATATATATTTGAATATGTATCAATATATTTATAGCTATCATTTTATCTTTACAACTTTGTTTTAATACTATAAGGAGACAAGGAAATGGAAACTGAAAGTGGGTAAATACATAATATGAGCTGCATAGGTAAGCCTGTAAATTTTAACTTTTCTCACTCAGCTCTGTCTCCTTTAAAGAGAAACCTATTTCTTTAACGTTGGTCATGGGCAGGAGGCACATATAAAAGTCTCTGATAACAGAGTGTTTTCATGAATGAGAAATGTAGGGGTTACCCCATTTGCCTGCCTAGGGCACACATTCTAAGTTTCACCTACCCACTCACCTCTTGCATGATCAATACATCAGGACTTACCTCTTTCAGAAAGGACCACAAGACTGTGGATTGGAGGTGCCAAGAGGACAAGCAATATCAGAACAGGCACATAAAATGCAAAGGTTAATTTATATATAACAACATAAAAATTTGTATTCCCCTAAGTTATTTGAAAAGAAGCATCAAATCAAACAAATTAAGACTGTAAATGAAAGGATGGGAGCCTTGGATTGTGTTGGTTTCTGAAAGAAGGCCTGGTTAGCTCAAAGAATGAATAATTAATGGAATTTCAGTATCCACCTTATTGTAGAGCAATTATCTGCCTATGAAAAATTTTTTAAAAAGTCTAGACTAGCGCTGTCCAACAGGAATATAATGAGATGCAAATATGAGCCACATATGTAATTTTAAATCTGCTAGTAGGAAAAAAATAGACATGTGAAATTAATTTTAGCATGTTATTTAACCCAATATACCCCAAATATTATCATTTTAATATATAATGAATTATTAATAAGATATTTACATTTATTTTCTGGCTTCTAAGCCTCAGCAATCTGATGTGTATCTTACTTTTAGAGAATATCTCAGTCTAACTAACCACATGTTAAATGCCCAATAGTTGCATGTAGCTGGTGGCTACATACTGAAACCAGACTTAGACCTTTAAATAAACCTAGCCTAGAAGTTATAAGCATGGAAAAAAATGGAAATCTAAGTAATTGACAATGCTGGGTTGGTTAAATAAATAATAGTCTATACAATGAAATCTCAATAAAAATAATGTTGTAAAGGAGTATGAATTTAAATAAAATGTGTTTAACAGATAGTAGGAGCCAGAGTCTAAATAGCTCTTTAAAGATGGTGTGCTATAGAGGGGAGCAGAGACATGAGGCCAGAATGGAAGAAGGATGTAGGGGAAACACAGGTTTGTTCTTTATTTGCTTTTTTCCAGATGGGGGAGATTACAGTAGTTTGCTTACTGACAGAAGTGATCTGGCATGGGGGGAACAATAGATAAGAAGTAAACTGCAAAGTGAATCTTCGAGCAGCTGAGAGGAAGTTGGCTGGAGTGCAGAATGGAGGCAGTTGTGTTAGGAACAGACAGTTCATCCTTTGCAACCAGAGAAAGCCTGTGCACAGCAACAAAGACCCAGTGCAGCCAAAAATTAACTAATTAATTAAAAAATGACTGTTTGAAGCCTACGGCAAACATTATTCTCAATGGTGAAAAACTGAAAGCATTCCCCCTAAGATCAGGAACAGGACAAGGGTGTCCACTTTCACCACTCTTATTCAACAGAGTTCTGGAAGTCCTAGCTACAGCAATCAGAGAAGAAAAAGGAATAAAAGGAATCCAGATTGGAAAAGAAGAAGTAAGCTCTCCCTGTTTGTAGATAACATGATACTGTACATTTAAAACTCTAAAGATAGTATCAGAAAATTATTAGAGCTAATCAGTGAATTTAGCAAGGTTGCAGGATACAAAATCAATACACAGAAATCACTTGTATTTCTATATACTAACTGAAAAATCAGAAAGAGAAATTAATGAATCAATCCCATTAACCATTGCAATGAAAAGAATTAAATATATAGAAATAAACTTACCTAAGGAGACAAAGTGTGTGTGATTACTGGAGTAGGTAACCTTTCCCTTCTCCAGGGGATCTTCCCAACCCAGGGATTGATCCCAGGTCTCCCACATTGCAGGCAGATTCTTTACCAGCTGAGCCACAAGAGAAGCCCAAAACACAAGTGTGTGTGTGAATACTGGAGTGGGAAGTGTTGGAGAAACCCTTGAGAGTCCCTTGGACTGCAAGGAGATCCAATCAGTCCATCCTAAAGGAAATCAGTCCTGAATATTCCCTGGAAGGATGGATACTGAAGCTGAAATTCCAATACTTTGGCCATCTGATGTGAAGAACCAACTCATTTGAGAAGACCCTGATCTGGGAAAGATTGAAGGCGGGAGGAGAAGGGGATGATGGAGGATGAGATGATTGGATGGCATCACCAACATGACGGACATGAGTTTGAGTAGGCTTCAGGAGCTGGTAATGGATAGGGAAGCCTGGTGTGCTGA
The DNA here is from genome assembly GCA_006410635.1 of Cephalophus harveyi. NCBI lineage: Eukaryota > Metazoa > Chordata > Mammalia > Artiodactyla > Bovidae > Cephalophus > Cephalophus harveyi. The sequence continues at coordinate 1,163,084 of SJYT01015503.1, read as the reverse complement.
AGTTCATGGGGTTGCAAAAAGTCGGACATGACTGAATTGAACTGAAGGAGACAAAAGAACTGCACACAGAAAATTATGACACTGATGAAAGAAATCAAAGATGATGTAAACAGATGGAGAGATATTCCATGTTCCTGGGTAGGGAGATCAATATTGTGAAAATGACTATACTACCAAATGCAATCTACAGATTCAATGAGATCCCTATCAAATTACCAAAGGCATTTTTCACAGAACTAGAACAAAAAAATTCACAATTCATATGGAAACACAAAAGACCCTGAATAGCCAAAGCAGTCATGAGGAAGAAGAATGAAACTGGAGGAATCAACCTTCCTGACTTCAGATTATACTACAAAGCTACAGTCATCAAAACAGTATGGTGCTGGTGCAAAAACAGAACTATAGACCAGTGGAACAAGATAGAAAGCTCAGAAATAAACCCATGCACCTATGGGTTTATTTTTGACAAAGGAGGCAAGAATATACAATGGGGAAAAGACAGCCTCTTCAATAAATGGTGCTGGGAAAACTGAACAGCTACGTGTAAAAGAATGAAATTAAAACACTTCCTAACACCATACACAAAGATAAACTCAAAATGGATTAAAGACCTAAATGTAAGACCAGAAACTATAAAACTCTTAGAGGAAAACATAGGCAGAACACTTGATGAGATAAATCAAAGCAAGATCCTCTATGACCCACCTCCCAGAGTAATGGAAATAAAAACAGAAGTAAACAAGTGGGACCTGATTAAACTTGAAAGCTTTTGTGCAGCAAAGAAAACTATAAGCAAGGTGAAAAGACAGCCCTCAGAATGGGAGAAAATAGTAGCAAATGAAACAACTGACAAAGGATTAGTTTCCAAAATATACAAGCAGCTCATATGACTCAATGCTAGAAAAACAAACCCAATCAAAAAGTGAGAAAAAGACCTAAACAGACATTTCTCCAAAGAAGACATACAGATGGCTAACAAACACATGAAAAGATGCTCAACATCGTTCATGATTAGAGAAATACAAATCAAAACCACAATGAGATATCACCTCACACCCGCCAGAGTGGCCATCATCAACAAGTCTACAAACAATAAATGCTGGAGAGGGTGTGGAGAAAAAGGAACGCTCTTGAGCTGTTGGTGAAAAAGAAAGTGAAAGTGAAGTCACTTAGTCGTGTTTGACTCTTTGCGACCCCATGGACTGTAGCCCACCAAGCTCCTCTGTCCATGGGATTCTCCAGGGAAGAGTATTGGAGTGGGTTGCCGTTTCCTTCTCCAGGGGATCTTCCTGACCCAGGGATAGAACCCAGGTCTCCTGCATTGCAGGCAGACACTTAACCTCTGAGCCACCAGGGAAGCGTAAATTGATACAGCCACCATGGAAGGCGGTGTGGAGATTCCTTAAAATACTAGGGATAAAACCACCATATGACCCAGCAATTCCACTCCTAGGCATTTACCCTGAGGAAACCAAAACTGAAAAAGACACACGTATACCATTGTCATAATTTTCCTTCCAAGGAGCTTGCGTCTTTTTATTCCATGGCCGCAGTCAGCATCTACAGTGATTTTGGATCCCAGGAAAGTAAAGTCTGTCACTGTTTCCATTTTTTTCCCATCTATTTGCCATGAAGTGATGGGACTGGATACCATGATTTTAATTTTTTGAATACTGAGTTTTAAGCCAGCCTTTTCACTCTCCCATGGAATTACAGGCATTTTGAAAGATCTTCTTTTGGCTTTTGAAGTTTTGATTTCTAACAAGCATGTAGTATTATATATTTTTTTTAGTAGTAGACATCATCTCCCAGTGCCCTCCTGCTGCTCATAAAGGTGATCCTAACCAGTCCTGCCTCTTAACCCATTATATGTCCTTGAATGAGTTATTTACACTTCTTTGAGTCTTGGTGGCTTCATTAGTAAAATGGGGATGTTAATTTCCGTGCTAGTTAATCCACTGGCATGGATATAAAATGTTCTTCTTGTGGTTATTTCTGGTCTTGGTAGGAAAGTATTAGGCAAGGGTGGGATCTAAGACTAGGATGGAATCATCAGTTCACCTCTCACAAGCTACAAAATTAATTTTAAGAGCAAAAACTACTTTTCTGATTCAGATAATGTTGCATTGTTTTATCAAGTTTCTGATTAAAAGCTTTATGCTAAACTCTGGAAAACAAAATATGGAACATGTTTCCTTTGCTATTATACTGAGTTAACTTGATTATTTGATGCTCTGAGTTAAAATGTTTCCTACTGAGCCAGGTCTTTCTTTTTGGCTTCAGATACATTAATTGTGACATTTACCCACATTTCTGCATTTGTATTCAAAACCACCAAGAGAATATATAACCATGATTATTCTTTTGTTGTTTTTTTTTCGAATTACTGTGATTGCACCGTTAGATATGCTTCAGCATGTGGGCCCTGCTGGCTTGTCGTCATTAGACACCAACGTAGAAGTCTACTTCTGAGTTAACTTGATTATTTGATGCTCTGAGTTAAAATGTTTCCTACTGAGCCAGGTCTTTCTTTTTGGCTTCAGATACATTAATTGTGACATTTACCCACATTTTTGCATTTGTATTCAAAACCACCAAGAGAATATATAACCATGATTATTCTTTTGTTATTTTTTTTTCGAATTACTGTGATTGCACCGTTAGATATGCTTCAGCATGTGGGCCCTGCTGGCTTATCGTCATTAGACACCAACATAGAAGTCTACTAAAAAAAAAATCAGAAGATGAAGATAAAACCACTTATTTAAGGCACTTTGTATGAATTAAGTAATGATAGTAGAGTCACATAACTCTTCCTCAAGTATAATTCTTAACTGCTTTTGTGTTTCTTGGCATTTGAATATTTCATTGTCGGCCCCAAGGATGATACAATGAAAAGACAATACTGAGTTTTTGCTGCTGTACAATGTGTAGACTGTTGAAAATAAATACTCGTTAATCTTTGCTTTCAACTTATTTACATCTCTTCCTTTTTTTATTCAGGCAAGAACACTGGAGTGGGTTGCCACCTCCTTCTCCAATGCATGAAAGTGAAAAGTGAAAGTGAAGTTGCTCAGTCGGGCCTGACTTCGCGACCCCATGGACTGCAGCCTACGCTCCTCCATCCATGGGATTTTCCAGGCAAGAGTACTGGAGTGGGTTGCCATTGCCTTCTCCGGTACAATGTGTAGACTGTTGAAAATAAATACTCGTTAATCTTTGCTTTCAACTTATTTACATCTCTTCCTTTTTTACTGTTAGATAGTGTGACCCCAGCATTAAAGACTATTTTGAAAAATGAGAAATATATAACCATCTCCTCATCTGAATATAATCATTTTCTCTTTTCTGTATTCTTGGTCCATTTTTATCCTTTCACATACACAGCTTTCCATGACAGCAACCAGAATATGTGTGCAGTTTTAAATATGAATTTTTTGAGTTGTTTTTAAAAGAATAATTGCCCAAGTTATGTCAAAACTTGATTGTGTTAGAAAAGCCCTGAGATCAGGAAACCTTGTGGGGAGGAAAATCCTCTGGATTTGGGTGGTATTCAGAGGCAAGATCTGATGTGGTGGTGGTAAATGTCTTCTCAGGTGGTCCTTGATTAAAAGTTTGAACATTTTTGTTTCTTATGATGAAAATCCTGTGATTTATACTGTCTCAAAACGATTGCAACAGTGAAATGCTTTTTGCAATTTTAGTGTGACCCCAGCATTAAAGACTATTTTGAAAAATGAGAAATATATAACCATCTCCTCATCTGAATATAATCATTTTCTCTTTTCTGTATTCTTGGTCCATTTTTATCCTTTCACATACACAGCTTTCCATGACAGCAACCAGAGTATGTGTGCAATTTTAAATATGAACTTTTTGAGTTGTTTTTAAAAGAATAATTGCCCAAGTTATATCAAAACTTGATTGTGTTAGAAAAGCCCTGAGATCAGGAAACCTTGTGGGGAGGAAAATCCTCTGGATTTGGGTGGTGTTCAGAGGCAAGATCTGATGTGGTGGTAGTAGATGTCTTCTCAGGGGGTCCTTGATTAAAAGTTTGAACATTTTTTTTCTTATGATGAAAATCCTGTGATTTATACTGTCTCAAAACGATTGCAACAGTGAAATGCTTTTTGCAATTGCTGTTGCTTATTTCACACCCCACCATATTTTAAGCTTGTAGGTTGATAGCAAATGTCACCCCAATTTTTTTTATCCCTCCTTGTTTCCACAACCTTTGCAGTGGAACTTTGAAGCCATTCCCATTAAGGGATAGGATCTCTTTCCCCAGGCCTGGAATCTGGAATCCCATTAGCTTTAATGGGATGAAGCAGATGTGAAGTTATGTCAGTACCGAGCTTAGGACTCAGACTGTGTGCACATCTACTATAGCCTGTGCTAGCCTACTCAAGGATGAGAGAGAGGCTGTGTGGATTAGGGCCAAGTCAGCCCAGCAAAGGCCCAGCCCCCAGCCAGCCTCCAGGTGAGCACAGATGTGGGGCTGAGCCCAGTCACGATGAACCGAGCAGGCCCAGGTGAATAGGACTGCTCGGCTGAGAACTCATACATGGTTGTTATTTAAGGTTTTTATTTATTTATTTTTATTAGTTGAGGCTTCATTTATTATTACTATTACTTTATTCGGCCACAAGGCATGCGGGATCTTAGTTTCTGAACCAGGGATCGAACCTGTAATCCCTGAAGTAGAAGCATGGAGTCCTAACCACTGGACCACCAAGGAATTCCCCATATGTCTGGCTGATCGCTGAACCCAGGGTAGAAAAGGCATGAGCTAGCAGGTGGATAAGAAGCTGGAAGAAGATGCGAAGAACCATAGGAACTGCATGCTTTATCCACAGCAGCAAGGCAGACCTGCTTTACTCTCTAATGGTTGCCGCAATGCAAGGCAACACAACGCAAGGCAATTGCAAGAGCTTTTCAGATGGTGCATGCGCAGTGCTATAAATGATCTCAGCTGTAACATCATCATTTACAAAAAAAAGTAGGGTAAGAGTGAGAGTACATGGGGTGAGAGAGCCTGACCACTGCCAACCTGCCCAATTGCTCTTTCCCTACACCACGATTGCTATTTTAAGCCACTAGCTGTAGGGTGATTTATTGCACAGCATTATTTTGGTAATAAATAACTGATATAAAGTTCTGTCACATTTTGACACTTTGCACAATTCTAATTCTTCCTCCTGAGTTTCTATTGCCACAGTAAACTAATACTGGTATGGGAGGGTGTGGAAATGACATATGCTTTCCTTCCATTACTCTCTCTCATCTTTCATGGAGGCCAAGGATTGGTGGCGACTACAGACTGACTGAGAAGCACTTCAAATACCCACTGGGTGCCTGCGCTTGGAAAATCTACCTTAGAGTTTTCCTGCTTCTTTCTTCAGTGGGGTGAATGTGAGGTAATACTGCCTTTATTTAATTTTTTCCTTTTTTTTACAAATCTATCAAGCCTATAATCTCTTCTCAACAGATTTTCAAGTGAACAGGAAACAGGAAAAGATAAATGAAAGTTGGAGTGCTATTGTTAAAGGAGAAATGGTCTCTACAGCTCCAAGTACCATCTAATTAACCTTAGAATCAGGGTAGGACCCTGCAAATAGAAGTGCCCAATTCACAAGAAACTAAGAAAACCACCTAAAATTTAAGCAATTCATCCTTTCGTTGGGGAGGTGCTGCTGCTGTTGTTATTTTCATTCTAATTTTAAATGGTTTAGGGTGTAGATGTACCTTCATTCGGATGCAGTATTTCTCAGCACAGTATGTATATGACAGATTCCTACTGTGGAATTATGTCATCAATGGGCTCAGGTATCTCACAGGTCACACAAGTTCCTGGATAGCAACCACCCCTCCGCAAACAGCAAGAAGAGCATCCACCAGTCTTGTCCTCTGTACAACACTGAGTTCCTGATTTCTTATTAATTTGCTCTGATGAGGAGGATTTACCCTATCTGAGGAAAAGTGTGAATGGACTAAATCTGTTGTTCCTCTGTTTTTTAAACATTCATTGTCTATGTTTCATTGTAAAAACAGAGCATACAGTTTTTTATCATTATTTTTAATTAGAAAAATTATTTCTGCTTCTTTCACACATCATACTGTTGAGGAAACATCTTACATGCATATCTGAGACAATGTACCATCACACACTCTGTTTAAAGGCAAAGCACCACCAGGAAAGCTGCTCAGCTGCCCAGGGCTCTCATCTCATGGGATCTCCTTTCCTGATTTTACATTAATTTCTGAAAGTCAAAAATGTCATCTCCAGAAAAATGCTATATGGGAGTTGTAAAAAATACTTCATTCAATATGATAGCTATAGAAACAGAGTACATTTTCTTTACATAGTGAAAAACTAAAAAGAAAATGCCATGCAACATTATTGGTACATGGTGTTTATGGCAGCAGAAAAGATACTGTTGTGAGCTTGTCAACTTGACACCAAGAAGTCTAGCCCAGACTTTTAATATGCTTCCTATGTTTTTACTAGAGCTTCTTTTCTGCTGCTTTTCATCCATCCTTTTCCATATTCCAAATCAGAGGGTTGGTACAGCCTTTATAACTTTATTAATAGGAGCAAATCCAGTATCCACTGATTTCTTCTCAAAAGACACTCTTACCCATCAGTTAGTCCAGCAGTTTGATTCTCATGAATACTCTAGCCATGAAAACACTCCATAGGACACAGATGAATCCAGTGAATACAAGAAAAAGTCAATTGAGTTTTGGAGTGTGTGGTGCCTTGGATAAGTCGAAGATTATGAAACCCCAGCCTCCCATTGTAGACAGGAAGCTGGACGTGTGTCCTTCCCAATATATTGTCCATTTATTTCATAGGCCAAGAAAGCTGTGGGCCTGCTGCCCATGCTCATCAGTCACAAAGCCAACGCTTGAATTTTGACAGTTACATCATAAACTGCTTCTCTAGTGGTGAGGAAGTGAGACACCATCATCAGAACGCACACCATCGGCTTGTATAACCAGGGTTGTGCTTCTTCACCTTCAGGTTGGGCCTCTTGAACACTAAGATCTGGTGTTGGTACAGCCTTTATAACTTTATTAATAGGAGCAAATCCAGTATCCACTGATTTCTTCTCAAAAGACACTCTTACCCATCAGTTAGTCCAGCAGTTTGATTCTCATGAATACTCTAGCCATGAAAACACTCCATAGGACACAGATGAATCCAGTGAATACAAGAAAAAGTCAATTGAGTTTTGGAGTGTGTGGTGCCTTGGATAAGTCGAAGATTATGAAACCCCAGCCTCCCATTGTAGACAGGAAGCTGGACGTGTGTCCTTCCCAATATATTGTCCATTTATTTCATAGGCCAAGAAAGCTGTGGGCCTGCTGCCCATGCTCATCAGTCACAAAGCCAATGCTTGAATTTTGACAGTTACATCATAAACTGCTTCTCTAGTGGTGAGGAAGTAAGACACCATCATCAGAACGCACACCATCGGCTTGTATAACCAGGGTTGTGCTTCTTCACCTTCAGGTTGGGCCACTTGAACACTAAGATCTGAACTTGGTACAAAACCTCCATGTTGGTCACAGCAGGGGCAGCAGGGGCAGCACGATTATTTAAAAAAAAATTTTTTTTTTACATTATTCACATAGTTGACTTACAGTGTTGTGTTAATTTCTGCTGTACAGCAAACTTATTCAGTTATACATATATATATATATTCTTTTTCATATTGATTACTTTTCCATTATGGTTTATCATAGGACATTGAAAATAATTCCTTGTGCTATACAGTAGGACCTTTGTTGTTTATTTTTTTTAAGTTGTAAAATACTGAAAAATGGATATTATTCACATAGTTGACTTACAGTGTTGTGTTAATTTCTGCTGTACAGCAAACTTATTCAGTTATACATATATATATATTCTTTTTCATATTGATTACTTTTCCATTATGGTTTATCATAGGACATTGAATATAATTCCTTGTGCTATACAGTAGGACCTTTGTTGTTTATTTTTTTTAAGTTGTAAAATACTGAAAAATGGAAGAAAAGTAGACCCTTATAATCCTTTTGGGGAATTTATTTCCAGTCTTATACATATTTTTCTAGACATAATTGGAAATGCAAATGAATAAACAAACAGGAGACACTCGTATAAAACCTAAGTAGTGGGAGGAGCAAGGTCAGAAATTCTAGTGGATTTGGAAGGCAAGTATGTGGCCATTCCCTCCTCTAAAGACTGAGGGCAATCATGGTGTCTGAGGGTGGTGGTGGTGAGAACAAGAGTGAAGCTGTGGAAAGGCAAGCTTAGGTTGGGACCTGGCAGAAAGCAAAATTCACCATAAATGACAGCAAGCAGAGCAGACATCGATTTGGAGCTTCGTAAGTGCCAGGCATTATTCTAATCACTTTCTATACGGGTAACTCATTTAGTTCTCTTCCCAACCCTTGAGTAAGGAATTGCTATTATTCTTGTTTACACAGGAGGAAATGTTAAGTAACTTGCCTCAAGGGTGGAGCTGGGTTTCAAATCCATGCCATCTGTTTATAGTGTCCTTGCTCTTAAATGCTATGTGATAATTTTATCATTTTCTTTATTTATCAGTCTGGATTCCCCGTGGGACTCCCACAGGCACCATAGCCATTTAGAAGCTCTGCTAGCCCATCTAGCAGAGCTGTGGGGAATTTCACCTCGCCGTTGCAATCATTTCTTGGCTTTCAAGCATGTTCCTCTGCAACAGAAGTCTGAGTGTCATCCATCACCATTCATTTGTGCTATCGCCTATGAGGACCTTTTCTTTTTGCCTCTTTTCTTTCAGAACACAGTAAATTATATTCAAACGGCAGTCATGGAGGAAACTTTCCTTCCCTCCTTCATCAACAAAGCTGATCGATGGGCGCGAAAGCCCCGGGGAAGCAGCATCTGCTCTAACTCAAGGATCCCTGCCCAAGTGGAGGATGAAATTAACAGACACAGAGCAGTTTTGCAGTTCAACATTTGTGCAAGTCTGGCACATGCACACATCATTAGCAACTCTATTTGAGAAGCAGGATCAAGGAGGTGAGCAGAAGAAGGGATCTCATTAAAGGGATATTCAAGAAAGAAGACATTCAGAGCATTTAGGTAAACCTTCATGGCTAAAAGAAATGAACAAATAGCCAGGTAAGTTGGGGAGGTGTTGACAGACAATTTGCATAATTTTGCCTCTGCACCTTCCAAATCAGAGGATGTTATGCAATGAACTCCCCGGAGTGGCTGCCTCGTTTACTTAGCTCTGTGAGCTAAAATAAACCCTTTATGAAGGCAAGGATTTGCTGTCCTGTTCACTGCTGTAATCTGGGCTCATAGCACATGAAAATTAAATATTCATGGAATAAGTTAATGTAGACTTGCTCAAAGGTTACTTGACCTGAGCTAGGCAGATAAAGTCTGGCATGTTCAGCAGGAATGGTAACTTCTATTTTTAAAGTATATGGAATCAGTGGTGATATATTAGTGGAATGCTGCTTGTGTGCCCACCCTTATTCAAGGCAATGGAGGAGATACAACAAAAGTGCAGTTGTAAGGATGATTGTGATTGGCCAGCCATGCTGTAAGTTCATTACTGAAGACTTGCTATTGGCCAGGCATGTTATAAGTTCATTTCTAGCATTAGCATGTTCACTTCTCTAAATACCGCCTTCGAGGTAGGTGGGTAAAGTACAAGTGTGATCATCTCCATTTGATGTACAAGGCAACTGGTACCAGGTCAATTTAGTAACTTGCCCAGAGTCCTAGGCTGTTAAATGTGGAGCTGAGATTCCCTCTGCTATGCTCTTTGGGATTCCCTGGTAGCTCAGCTGGTAAAGAATCCACCTGCAATGCAGGAGACCCAGTTCAATTCCTGGGTTGGGAAGATCACCTGCAGAAGGGATAGGGTACCCACTCCAGTATTCTTGGGCCTGCCTGTTGGCTCAGCTGGTAAAGAATCTGCCTGCAATGTGGGAGACCTGGATTCAATCCCTGGGTTGGAAAGATCCCCTGGAGAAGGGAACGGCTACCCACTCCAGTATTCTGGCCTGGAGAATTCCATGGACTATAGAGTCCATGGGGTCACAAAGAGTCAGACATGACTGAGTGACTTTCACTTTCACTTTATGCCATTCTTTGTGTTCTCAGCCTGTTAGGAATTAACCCTTTATTTGAGAACTCAAAAGGAACACATATGAAGCAGAGAACAATGAAATCTTAAACTCTGTGGTCCTGGCAGCAAAAGGGAGAGGAGTACGTATAGACCTGAGTTTTCAAAGAGAACTTCTGGAAGGAGGCTGTACTAGATCTGTCTCGAATTTCATCATTGGTTTGTTTATATACCCATCTCTCCATCCTCCCATACACTTATTGAACAATCATTTTTTTAATTTATTTTTTAATTGAAGGATAATTGCTTTCCTATTCCAAGGGATCTTCCTGACCCAAGGATTGAACCTGCATCTCCTGTTTCTCCTGCATTGGCAGGCATATTCTCTAATGCTCAGCCACTAGGGAAGCGACATACTTGATAAGATATCTATAAAATATCTCTGGAAAGAGACCAGACACTGATCACATCTGTGGCTTTCAGTGGAGGGAGCAGGGAGTTGAATGGCAAGAGCGACAGGAAAGTTTTTCACTGGATATCCTTTTGTATGTTTTGAATTTTGAATCTTGTAAATTTATTGCCTATATTCTCTTCCCAAACACTCTTTTTTTCTTTCAAAAATTCATGCACACAGACCCAAGGATTAGCAGTGTATCCATGAGTGCCAGAGTTTTAATTTTGAGCCCCCAAATCTCTCAAGGCACCAAGAAGAGAGTATTGGGTGCCAGGATCAGCTGACATCTAGAACCCATAGCAGCTAGCCTGACACCTAAAGGGCTGTAACATTTGGTTTCTGTCCTTGGCCTTGGTTTGCAACTTGCAAGAGCGTAGGCAGGGTGGGCCTCACTGGAAGGTGACACTTGTGCAAAGCTTGAAGTTAGTGAGGGATTGAGTACCGAGGGTATCAGGGAAGGAAATTCCAGAAGGATGGAAGGAACAGCTCAAAGCACTGGAAGCAGGTGTATGCTGGGCCAGGTGGCAGGTGTGCCTGGAATGGAGTAAACAAGAGGGAGGGAAGAAACAAAGATGGGGGAGTAAGTGGCAGCCTGTGCAGGGCTGAGGGTGCAGTGGACAGGAGCGCTTTCCCCCTCCTTCCTCAGGATTCCGCACCCAGACCTCAGCTGTTTGTCCATCTCGTGTCCCATTTCTATCAGCTGGTGATGCCTGGTTTCTGAGACCCGTCCCTGCCCTGCACTCACAGCTGGTGTTGGCATCATGGCCTCATGCCTGTCCTGGTGACCAATCCAGGGACCTGGTCTCTCTCAGGTCAGGGAATGGAGCCTGAATTCCAGGCTGTGCTGGACGGTGCAGCCAGTTCAGTCCCCACGGGGACTATGGGCACTTGAGGGGGACAGCCAGGAGCAGGGAGTCTAGCAACTCATCTTTTAACCCTCCTGCTACGCTGGGCTTCCGGATGATTCTCAGATGGCACACTTTTACCTCAGATGCCCTTGGACCTGGAATTCTTCATCCTCAGTCACCCCTCCCCCTCCGTGTGACTCACTTCCTATTTCTCTCAGATGAGTCTCTAAGGGCCTCCTCCTCAGAGAAGCCTTTCCTCACCTCCCGATGGGACAGAGCGCCTCCTGTCCCCCAACACTCTTACTTGCCTGAATGTTTTCAGTACATTTATGGATGTTTGTTATCAGTCTCTCCCTGCTAGAATAACAGCTTGGGGGCAGTCAGGACTTTGTCTAGAACCCCAGGACCCGTGTGTGGTTTAGCCTCCTAGTCCTTGTCTCAGTAAGTGAGTCTGGTTCCAGATTTTGGCCTCTCCCTTGATCTTAGCAGAGCTTTAAGAGGGGTATGTAGTACTCATAATTTAAAGGGTCATCATTTTCATGAGGTGGCAGTCTATTTTTGTTTTTACTGATTCTTCATTCTTGAGAAGCAGCTTTAATGCTTGTAGACTGGGGGTCAAATTTTGGCTCTGGCATTTGCTGATATTGGGCAAATTAAGCCTTTCTGGGCCTGTTTTCTCATCGAAGATGGGCTGGGGAGAAGGAGTGGGGATGAGGAATAATATCTACCTCCTGCTGTCGGCAGATGAAAAGTGTGGGGTATGGTCTTTGGTATGTAGTAAATGATTATTTTTTGCATTTTTTTTCCCATGGGGATGGTCTTAATCCCTGTCTCCTGTACAATGTCATGAACCTCAGTCCATAGTTCATCAAGCACTCTATCTATCAGATCTAAGCCCTTAAATCTATTTCTCACTTCCACTGTATAATCATAAGGGACTTGATTTAGGTCATATCTGAATGGTCTAATGTTTTTCCCTACTTTCTTCAATTTAAGTATGAATTTGGCAATAAGGAGTTCACGATCTGAGCCACAGTCAGCTCCTGGTCTTGTTTTTGCTGACTGTATAGAGCTTCTCCATCTTTGGCTGCCAAGAATATAATCAATCTGATTTCAGTGTTGACCTTCTGGTGATGTCCATGTGTAGAGTCTTCTCTTGTGTTGTTGGAAGAGGGTGTTTGCTATGACCAGTGCATTCTCTTGGCAAAACATTATTAGCCTTTGCCCTGCTTCACTCCGTATTCCAAGGCCAAATTTGCCTGTTACTCCAGGTGTTTCTTGACTTCCTACTTTTGCATTCCAGTCCCCTATAATGAAAAGGACATCTTTTTAGGGTGTTAGTTCTAAAAGGTCTTGTAGGTCTTCATAGAACCGTTCAACTTCAGCTTCTTCAGCGTTACTGGTTGGAGCATAGACTTGGATTGCTGTGATATTGAATGGTTTGCCTTGGAAATGAACAGAGATCATTCTGTCATTTTTGAGACTGCATATTCAAAAGCAGAGACATTACTTTGCCAACAAAGTTCCGTCTAGTCAAGGCTATTGGTTTTCCAGTAGTCATGTATAGATGTGAGAGTTGGACTGTGAAGAAGGCTGAGTGCCGAAGAATTGATACTTTTGAACTGTGGTGTTGGAGAAGATTCTTAAGAGTCCCTTGGGCTGCAAGAAGATCCAACCAGTCCATTCTAAAGAAGATCAGTCCTGGGTGTTCTTTGGAAGGAACGATGCTAAAGCTGAAACTCCAGTACTTTGGCCACCTCATGCGAAGAGTTGACTCACTGGAAAAGACTGATGCTGGGAGGGATTGAGGGCAGGAGGAGAAGGGGATGACAGAGGATGAGATGGCTGGATGGCATCACCGACTCGATGGACATGAGTTTGAGTGAACTCTGGGAGTTGGTGATGGACAGGGAGGCCTGGCATGCTGCAATTCATGGGGTCGGACACGACTGAGCAACTGAACTGAACCGAAATGATTATTTATATTCAGCCCTTCCTTCCTCAGCCTTCTTCCACATAGCCCACCATGCAAGGTCTTTTCCATATACTTAGTGGTCCAATATTGCTTGTAGGCTGTGAGGACTTGAAAATGCAGCACATGATCTTTGAATTCTTCATTACTCATTTTGCCCTTGTATGTTCAGTGTCCTGGTCACAGGTCTAATATCTGTAAGAGCTGATCAATTAATGTTTTCTGTTGTTGTTACTGTTGGAATCACGTTACGTTTTGGTCAGTCTTTTCACAAAAGTATAGGTGTGTCAGTCGGGCTCAGCTGCTATAACAAAAATACCTGCAAATACTGTAGCTTTCAATAGAATAGGAGTTTGTGCCTTTCTTATGTAATAATCTAGAAATAGATGGAGGGTCTAGGTTAGAGGCGCTGAGCTAGGAAGGCATCCAGGTCCCTTCTCTCTTTTTGCTCTGAGTTTCTGTCGTGGTGCTTTTGTTCACATGATCAAAGCTAGGGCAACACCACTCTATTCACATTCTGGTAAGAAAGAAGGAGGAGGGAGAGGAAGTCCATAGCGAGTCCATTTCTTTTAGGAAAACTGCACTCCAGTTCCTTTAGTACAAATGCAGTCATATGGCCAAACCGAGCTTCAAGGGTGCTTGGGAAATTTTACTTCTACCTCTGTGGCTATGGATTCTGCTGAAACTTGTTAACTAGGTATCTGTTATTAACAGGAATAAAAGAAGAATGAATTTTGGGAAGGTAGTCTCAACATTCCTGCTGTGAAGGGAACCAGGTAAGAATGTGGCTGTCTAGGTTCGAGCAGAGCCACGACCACTGGAAAAAGGCAACTGCTTACAGATGCTGGAACCTCCTTTTAACCTTCAGACAGTGTGTCTTAGGTAAACAGTGAGTACACAATTTCCCGCCTCCCATTAAAAAAAGTCATTCAACTGAAGGTAAACAATTTCATGTCCATACTGTATCTGTAAGGGTTTCATACCATTCTGATCAGTCCACATTGCTTTAGAATTCATCTGAAGTTTTTGAAACTCAGAACCAGGGTTTTATCTCAGCTCCTGAGGGTTTTGTGACCCTTGATGATCTTTCAGGTCAGTGCAGATATGGAAAGCTGGTGGGGCCCATGTGCTCCTTTGATGGTGTCTGTGGTCACAGGCACATCATCTCAGGTAGGATACAGCGCTTACAACTTCACTTACCCCAGCATCCATATTTCTGTTTCCCTTTCCATTCCTAAGGACCAGAAGAAGTAGCATGCCACAGAATTTAGGGGAGAGAATCTCTGCCACTGTCAACTTCAGCTGCATGCTGATAGATTTACCTCCAGGCTTGCAGTCTGAGCTGAAATAGACACAGCAAATAGTAAAATTAGTTCACATTTGTACTATCATCATGGAGCTGAAAGAACCATTTTATATCCATTCTCTCTCTTGGTCCTCTCATTTGAGGTAGATTATTATTTTGTTATTGCTCTCCTTCCCACTTTACAGATAAATAAACTGAAATGCAAAGAGATTAGGAGTATTAGTCGAGGATACCTAGATGGTAGGTGGTAATACCCTTAGTATTAAGTAAGATTGATTTAGAATATTAAATCAGGACATGTTTGTTGGATGAATGGGTAAACATTGGTAATAAGTGTGGTCATGTCAGAAAACTCTGGGCTCTGTCATAATAGAAAACTCTTGCGGGTAGTTGACGGAACTTCCTGCCTGTTCCTAATTTGTACATTAGGTTAGGAATGGCACTGGTGCTACAGATAAATGTTCTGTGGGTCACCTGTCACATTTGTTGGCCACTCTGTAGTTGATAAAGCAGGCTCACACATATCAACAGGCCTGTAACTCACCAAGGATGGGGCCTGAATCTTATTTCCCTCTGTGGTCACCTTCTGAATTTCCATGGAATAAGTGCTCTCATTAGTGGTCAGGACAGCTCAGAAGGGTGAGCAGGATGCTCTCCCTGTGGAAGAAGCCTGGAGACTGAGCTCGGGGAATGGGGCGGAGCTACTGAGGGACAGGTTGCATGTTCCAGAGCGAAGAAATAGCACTAGAACAGTAATTTCTGGGTTTCTGATCCCTGTGTTTCTTGCATTGCTCCACACCCTGCTCAGCCCTTTAGCTACCTTCTCTCTGAATCCAAAACACTCACTTACAGGCCCTTCAGAGGGTCATCTAAGTATCATTTTTCTCTCAGAAGAAGCCTCAGTCTTTTCTTCAGGAAATAAATTCAGAACTTGAGACAACTGGTCTGGTTCTTGCTCCCCTTCAGGAAATGTGGAAATGTATCCTTTAAAAAAAAAATGCAGTTCTTGCTCTTGAAAATACAAGTGGGCTTTCTTCTCCTATATTCTTGCTACAAAGAATTTGGTCATAGGTCTATTTTATCACTTTATTTTACCGAAAAATGAACAGAACAAGACAAACTGCCTTTAGAGTCCTTAAGACCTGACCTTGTCCTTTGTCCCCCAAATCCAAGTCTTTTTCTCTTTGCACAGTTGTGTATGCATGCTCAATCACTCAGTCATGTCCAACTCTTTGTGACCCCATGGACTGTTGCCCACCAGGCTCCTCTGTCCATGGGATTCTCCAGGCAAGAATACTGGAGTGAGTTGCCATTCCCTCCTTCAGGAGATCTTCCTGACTCGGTGATTGAACAAACATCTCCTGTATCTCCTG
The DNA here is from genome assembly GCA_006410635.1 of Cephalophus harveyi. Taxonomy (NCBI): domain Eukaryota; kingdom Metazoa; phylum Chordata; class Mammalia; order Artiodactyla; family Bovidae; genus Cephalophus; species Cephalophus harveyi. The sequence continues at coordinate 1,147,016 of SJYT01015503.1, read as the reverse complement.
CATTGGCAGGCAGATTCTTTACCACTGCTCTACCTGGGAAGCCCTTTTGCACAGTTGAGCTGAAGTAAATTTGATCCTCTGATCAGACCTCCATTTCCGATTCCCATTGACCCTGGGATTCACTACCCACTGTCCCCCTCAGATCTGATCCTCTTGTTCTTCCATTTTCTCTCTTGACAAATGGCATTATTTATAAGCAGAAACCCCAGGAGACACCTCCCCTTCCTCCTGTGGCAGGCAGATTATAAAATGCTCCCAGGGATCCCCACCTCCTGATTTTCACACTCTGGTGTAATCCTCTCCCTTGCATGTGAGCAGAATCTGTGATTTGCTCCTAAGAGGCAGAATATGGCAAAGGTGATGGAGTGTCCTTGTTGTGGTTAGGGTACATCAGAGTGTGACTTCTGTCTGGCTAGAAGTCTTTCTCCCACAGACTCTGATAAAGCCAGCTGTCACATCAGGGAGGGCCACATGGCAAGGAGCTGAGGGCAGCCTCCAACCAATAGCTGGGAGGGAATTTAGGCCCTCAGCCCAACTGAATTCTGCCATTAACCATGTGAACTTGAAATTGGATCCTTTTCCAGTTGAGCCTTCAGATGAGATCTCAACCCTGGCTGACAAGCTGACTGCAGCCTAATGAGATGTCTAGAAGCAGAGATTTCTACTGAGCCATGCCTGGGTTCCTGACTGATAGAAAATACAAGATAATAAGTGTGTGTTGTTTTAGAGCCACTACATTGGTAGTAATTTGTTACACAGCAATTGATAACTAATCCACTTCATGACACTGAGTTCTTTTGCTTCTTTCTATCAGAGCTCTTAAATTTCTTTGCTTTTCTGTATTCCTACTGCCTTTGCTTTGTGTCAGTCTTCATCAGCCCTTGTTCGGACAAAACCATCACCTCCTATATCAGTCAGGGACTCACAGGAGCCAGGGGCAGTCTCAGAGGGTCTAACTAAAGAACAACATGGACCAGTTAAGGGGCATTCTGGGACTAGTAACAGAAGGATGCCACTATGACCCCAGACCCAAAGGGGCAAGGGGAGAGAGAGGTGGTTCCAGAGTCTGCTGGAAGCTGACATGGAAAAGGGGTTGTCTGGCCAGAGCTTTGGCTTTTTTTAGAGAGAAAACAGCAGCTGCCAGACAGTGGGTAGGCAAGGGGAACAGGTAAATAGGCACCCCAGCCCCTCTCTCATCCTGTCCTCCAGCCTCTCCTGTTTCCCATTGGGGAAAATTCATTCAGAAGCCAGATTGGCCTTCTCCTGCTTTTGAACCGGGACTTACACCATTGGCTCCCACGGTTTCAGGCCTTCTGGCTCAGACTGAATTACACCACCAGCTTTCCTGGGTCTCCAGCTTGCAGATGGCAGACTGTGGGATTTCTCAGCCTCCATAATTGCAAAGACCAGTTCCTCATAATAAATCATTCTTTCTCTTTTTGTCTGTCTCAATATTATATATATCTATATGTGTGTGTATGTGTGTGTGCTCAGTCACTTGATTGTGTCCAACTCTTTGCAACCCCATGGACTGTAGCCCACCAGGCCCCTCTGCCTATGGAATTTTCCAGGCAAGAATACTATACTATATATATACACATAGCTTCCCAGGTGGCACTAGCGGTAGAGTTACAAAGAGTCAGATACAACTGAAGCGACTTAGCACATACATAATATACATAGGGGCTTCCTGGTGGCTCAGTGGTAAAGAATCTGCCTGCCAAAGCAGGAGACACAGGTTCGATCTCTGGGTTGGAAAGATCCCCCTGGAGAAGGAAATGGCAACCCACTTGAGTATTCTTGCCTGGGAAATCCCATGGACAGAAGGAGCCTGGCGGGCTATAGTCCATGTGTTGCAAAAGAGTCAGACATGACTTAGCAACTAAACAACAACGAATGCAAATACATCTATACCATCTGGGAGACTCAGCATTTTAACTTTAACTTGATATTTCTGTTTACTGGCTGCCTCTTTTTTTCCTCTCGAGAGGAGGGACTTGGGTTTATTTACCTTTTTATTGCCAGGGTCCAGAACAAATAGAACCCCAGTTGTTCGTGGCATCAGAACAAGCTCTGTGGTATAGAAAGCCCTCATTCGGATGGAGCAGCAGAGAGGTGGGGAGCGGTCAGCAGGCAGAAATTGGAAGGCAGTGGCTGTGGGCCAGCCGTAGGATCCACTATACCCAGCCTCTGGATTGAGAGACAAAGAGAACATGAAATCTTTGTTTCCCATTTAAAAACACCTGCTCCTGGGGTCAGTTTGCTTCTTTGAGACAGGCTCATCACGATTGGAAGATTATAAGAAGGGTCAGAACTTCTACTTATTAGTTTTACTATTGCTATTGGTATTTCCAGTTTAAAAAAGGGGCTTTGTGGACAATAATTAATTGATCATATTACCCCAAGAAAATAACTGTGACTGTGCTTACACCACTAACATGAAGAGCTGAGGGTTCTGTATCCACTTCTGTCCTGATCTGGTAAGACCAGGAGTGTGGTAAGTCGGGAGCTCCTTTATCACCTGTTGGCACTGGACAGCTGGAGAGTTAGCTGTGTGTTCTGGATAAGGGCCAGAAGGGGCCCTCATCCCACTCAAAAACCTGCAGCCTGTGTCTCTCCCTGCCCTCCAAGAGTCCTCCACTTATCTAGGCTTCAGCACATCCTCACTCCCCCAATTTCAGATGACTAGAGGCTGCCCTAGATCCCCAAACAGCTGGGACCTTGGCCTTCCCCTCTCCTCCAGCTTCTCTCCCCAAGAACTGGACCCAGCTTTCTGAGCCTCCTCTGATCTATGCTAGATATGATGCACTCACATTTTTACCAAGGGGCTCGCACCATACCCTATCACTTGACTCAGAGCCTTTGAGTCCCAGCACAACAATGGACTTGAATTCATCCCATCGCTTGGCCTTGGAGCTGGCCTGCTGGTCCTTCTCTGGGAAGCTTTGCCCTCTACTGTCTTAGATGCTTTTCTCTCATTTCCATCTGGAGTAGTTCCTGCAATTCCCAGCATACTCTGTGACCAAGACTGTCTGGGTTATAACAAGGTCTGGAGCACAGTGTGCTGAGATAAATGAGAAAAACTGAACAGAAGGGCTAAGAATGACAAGTTCTATGAGAGTCATTCATCTGTTTATTCATCAATAACTTTGCTCAAATGCCACTGAAATATCTAGTAACACAGTTCCAAACCCATAGTAGGTATTTAGTGTTTGTGGGATCATGCAGATAGGAGACAGATACAGGGCTTCTGACAGCCAGGTTGGTGAGCATGGGGCTGCAGCAATACAATGCCTCTCCCACTCAACTCGGGGTATGGATTCCGCTCATGACTCAGGAAGGATGGGGGGTGTGCAATGTGTTTAGTGCATCAGTTACTTAAGTCAGGGAATGATAATAACATGGAGATCTTTTTTTGCCCTGACTTCAAGTTTCCATGAAGCAGGAAATCCCGGCCTCTTTATGCTCCCTATTACTCCTTCCCAGGCCCGCTCCATACCAGGCTGTTCACATAAAGCACATGTTTAGCTCTGCTCTGAGTTTCATGGGGCCAGGCCTCTGGAGGAGATTCTATGATGATCCAGTGCTACTTGGGACTGGGTAGTGAATTTAATTCTGTGGGAGCCTAAGCCCTAATCTGTGTTCTCCCTTATTGGCTATTTATAATAAAGAACATTTGATTTCCATTTTCCAGAGACCATGTCGATGTATCAGTTAGCTCTCAACTTCAGTGGGTGGCAGGGGTGCTGGTTTGGGGGCTCTTTCAAAACCCCCATAATGGTCCTATTAAGGTTGGTGTGAGGATTAAATGAATCTTATTAAGATAGGGCCTGGCACTTAGTGAGAACTCAAAAAATTTTAGCTATTATATGTATTTTTAGTAGGAGCTTCCTACTTTGATTCCTCTTGAATCAGTTGCAGGGAAATCTAGAGAGGCTTGAAAGTAGGCTCAGAACTGGCCATGTGGGCCAGGCAGCACATTCTGGAAAGAGTCTTCTCCCGTTGTTGTTGGGCAGGAGTACCACACCCACTGTCCTCTGGAAGGCCAGGAGAAGGGAGGGGTTGCGTTTCTCGCCCTTTTCCCATTTCTTGCTCCTGGAGGGAAAGTGAAGAGGAGAATGCAAGTCAGAGATCTCAAGCCACATTAAGTCTGGGGCTGCCTGAGTCTGAGGGGAGGGCCGTCAGTGAGGACTCCTCCATTTGTGTGTGCAAACTTCCAATCATGGGCAGGTTAATCTATTCCCATCATTTATAGTTAAACTTGATTGAGTAGCTACTGGGTATTCACTCTGTTGAAGTGTTAACCTGTCCAGGGAATAGCTCTAAGGAAGATACTAGTAACTACTTAGAAGCTTAGAAAGGACTTTTTCCTCTTCTTCGTTAATTAAAATGCAAGAGTTGGTCGATTTATTAAGCATTTAAAAGTTATTTTTGGGTGCTTCTTGCAACTTGCCTGAGGGTGGCAACATTGCAGGGATCTTCCTAATTTTCCAGTGAACCCCCCAAATGCGCACTAGGACTTTTATTTTCATTTTGAAGGAATTCAGAGAAATGTAATGATCCTACGGGGGTGGTAAATGGTTGAGAGACAGCTATTAAGAAAATGTAAATGGGGACTTCCCATTTAGGACACTGTGCTTCCACTGCGGGGGGCCCAGGTTTGATCCCTGCTCAGGGAACTAAGATCCCACAAACTGCGCAGCATGGCCAAAAAAAAATAAATGAAAGAAAATGTAAGTGTTCCATTTTGCATTCTTAACAAAGACATCTAAAGAGCAGTGCTGGCAGCAGACACACCTTTTAGACCGTCTTAAGTATGTCTGTGCCAAGAATAGTAGGTGAAGGGGAGAGAGGCCCCTCCCCCGTCCCCCAGCCCCACCCCACCCCATGTCCACACCCACTGTCCTCTGGAAGGCCAGGAGAAGGGAGGGGTTGCGTTTCTCGCCCTTTTCCCATTTCTTGCTCCTGGAGGGAAAGTGAAGAGGAGAATGCAAGTCAGAGATCTCAAGCCACATTAAGTCTGGGGCTGCCTGAGTCTGAGGGGAGGGCCGTCAATGAGGACTCCTCCATTTGTGTGTGCAAACTTCCAATCATGGGCAGGTTAATCTATTCCCATCATTTATAGTTAAACTTGATTGAGTAGCTACTGGGTATTCACTCTGTTGAAGTGTTAACCTGTCCAGGGAATAGCTCTAAGGAAGATACTAGTAACTACTTAGAAGCTTAGAAAGGACTTTTTCCTCTTCTTCGTTAATTAAAATGCAAGAGTTGGTCGATTTATTAAGCATTTAAAAGTTATTTTTGGGTGCTTCTTGCAACTTGCCTGAGGGTGGCAACATTGCAGGGATCTTCCTAATTTTCCAGTGAACCCCCCAAATGCGCACTAGGACTTTTATTTTCATTTTGAAGGAATTCAGAGAAATGTAATGATCCTACGGGGGTGGTAAATGGTTGAGAGACAGCTATTAAGAAAATGTAAATGGGGACTTCCCATTTAGGACACTGTGCTTCCACTGCGGGGGGCCCAGGTTTGATCCCTGCTCAGGGAACTAAGATCCCACAAACTGCGCAGCATGGCCAAAAAAAAATAAATGAAAGAAAATGTAAGTGTTCCATTTTGCATTCTTAACAAAGACATCTAAAGAGCAGTGCTGGCAGCAGACACACCTTTTAGACCGTCTTAAGTATGTCTGTGCCAAGAATAGTAGGTGAAGGGGAGAGAGGCCCCTCCCCCGTCCCCCAGCCCCACCCCACCCCATGTCCCCACCAACCCTCAACCCTCTAGCTGTTATTCCTAGGCCATCCCAGTCTCCCATCTGGTTCCAGGGATCCAGGAAGGAGCAACATTAAAGGGGATCCCTTTCCTCATTCCCATGAGTTTCTCCAACCATTCAACTTTCCCTTCCCCTGAGGAAGACGGTTGAGGTTGGGTGGGTAGTTGACTCCAACAGCCAAATAACTAGGGTCTGAAATTACTTTGGGGCACTCGAGCTCCAGGAGTATAATGGGGTGGAGTTGAATGGGGGAGACTCTAACAAGGATGATGATCTATAACATTGAACCCCTAAGCATCTCTGTACTGCTTCACTTATGGAGATTTCTGCCATGCCCCTAAACTAACTTCTATGATGATGAACCTCCCCAGACCCTGTCTCCATTGACTTCATTCATGAGATGATTTACTTAAAGTAGGTGTTTACTTTCTCTAATGCCAAACGTTATAGCTCATATAATTTCTTAACAGTTTCCCACTGGGGCCATCATATAGTGTTTCACGTAGAGGGCACATGAGCAGAGGGTTGAAGACAAGAATATACCTGGAGGACTCAAGGGCTAACAGAGAGGCTAGGGTGGCTGGAGTCGAATAGGAGGTGGGCAGAGAGGTGAAGACTGGGTCAGAGATGTATCCAGGGCCATATGCATTTGGAGGCCACTGGGAAGACTTGGATTTTTCTGAGCAAGATGAGGTATTGGGTGAACGTTTTTGATAGTGAAGTGACATGATCTGACTTATTTTACCAGGATAACTCTGGTTCCTGTAGAGAATAGCTGTGGGGGAGGAGGCAAGAACAGAAGTAGGGAGAACAGTTCGAAGGCTACAGAAATGATCCAGGCCAGAGAGATAGGGGCTTGGACTAGGAAAGGACTTCTCCACCAATGCGCGGTTGATATTTTAAGCTGGATAGTTTGTTGTGGGGGGCTTGTCCTGTGCTTTGGGGAATGTTTAGCAGCATCCTTGGCTTCTAGCAACTAGATGCCAGAAGTGCCTTCTTTTTCTTTTTGTAATTTTATATATTTGGGTCTTCTCTGCTGTGTGGGCTTTTCTCTAGCTGTGGTGCGTGGGCCTCTCATTGAGGTGGCTTTTCTTGTTGAGGAGCTGGAGCTCTAGGACATGTGGGCATCAGTTGCGGCTTCCAGGCTCCAGAGCACAGGCTCCATAGCTGGGGTGCACGGACATCGTTGCTCCATGGCATGGGGGGTCCTCCCAGACCAGGGATGGAACCTGTGTCTCCTGCACTGGTAGGCGGGTTCTTTGCCACTGAGCTACCAGGGAAGCCCTCAATAGTGCCTTCTTAATTGTGACAACAGAAAGTACCTCCATATGTTACCAAATATCCCCTGGGAGGTTGAAATTAGCAAGTGAAGTTGACAACCCCAGGACAAGGGTGATTGCCCTGGAGGGGTGAGAAGTAATCAGATTCAAGATTTGTTGGGTTTAACTAGAGACAGATGAGTCACAGCTGAATCCAGGGTTTTGGCTGAGCAACTGGAGGGATGGCACTGCCATTGCCTGAGGTGGGGAAGACAGACAGCAAAACAAGTTTGAGGGCAGGGCTGTCTGGAGTCCACACAAGAGGTCTGGGCTGGAGTGAGGTACATGCTTTGTTCATGGCCTATACAGTGTTAGAAGAGGCAGAAAGGAGTTCATAGTTAAGGTCAAGGAGTCTGAGGATGTTGGGGTCATAGACTTTCTGGGAGGTCAAGCATTCTCTGGTTTGAGACTTAGAGTAACATGTCTCTTATCTCAGTGAGGGTTAGCATTAATAGTTACTTGCATTTTCAATCTTTCTGTTAGGAGAGGTTACCAGGTATCTCTGAACCTTCAGAACCAAAGCAATGGATTATAGCCAAACCTCTGCTCTCCACAGCCTTGGGTCAATATGGAATTAGCTTCCCTGGTGGCTCAGCTGGTAAATAATCAACCTGCAATGTGGGAGACCTGGCTTAGATCCCTGGGTTGGGAAAATCCCCTGGAGAAGGGAAATGCTATCCACTCCTGTATTCTGGCCTGGAGAAGTCCATGGACTCTGTATGGGGTCACAAAGAGTTGGACATGACTGAGCGACTGTCACTTTCACATACTTTTGTTTAATTATTCAGTGTTTAGATTAACCCCAGCAAAGAGAGCAGCATGGTTTGAAGAATAATCTGGCATCTGAATTCCTCATATATCTGATTTATCAAACTGGAAAAAAAAAAAAAAAAAACCATTCTCTCTCCTTACAAAACTTCCATTATGCTATACCTTCAATTCTCTGGCTATAGCCAAGCTGAAAAGTATTTTGCTAAAGCACAGCTATATATAGAAACTTCTTATCTGTAGGAAGATATAAACAACTGCAGGAAGTTTGGAATACATTGCTAAGACTGTTCTCTTGGCTTCCTTGCCACAGATTTTCTTGCCATTCTAGAGGGTTTGTGTTTTTTTCTATCTGGCACATTGTTTCCACCGCTCCCCTCTTCCTCAACTTTCTGCAGATGCTCTTTCTACTTCACTGTTGAAGAAATTGCGTAAAAGAAAATGGTGCCCTGTTTTCCAATAAGTGCACTGAACTTTCAAGGTCTAGGAAGACAGTAAAATCTATTTCAGACTGTAGGTGGCAGGAGGGAGGAGTCAGGAGGGAAAGAGAGGAAAAGCCTGACTTTAAATTAATGAACATTCTGAGCTAAATAATTTTGCTTTTAATTTATTTCTTTTGCGTGCTAAGCCGCTTCAGTTACGTCCGACTCTTTGCAACCCTATGAGTTGTAGCATGCCAGGCTCCTCGGTCCATGGGATTCTTCAGGCAAGAATACTGGAGTGGGTTGCCATTTCCTTCTCTAAATCAGTGCAGTGCTTATGCAGCTCCAGACATCCAAGGGCATCACAGATGCCTGTTAGTGCAGTCTCAGATGGCTGAATACCACGTGTCCTTCTAAGAAGCTGGTGGACACCAACTGCTCAGGGGGTGCCTAGCTAGTTAGCATGCCAGAGTCTTTTTCGTTATCAGAATTAACCAAACAAATTGCTCCACCAGGAACGGCCATGCACCACCATCCATGGAATGGAGAAAGAGCTCAATCTGTCAGTCCTGTCTGTGACTGGTTATTTCTTCTAAGTAAAGGTAATAACAAAAACCTAATACAGAGTCCTTAAGTACAAGTCCAGTTGGAGTACACTTTAAGTTGTGAGGAATATATAATGCATGCACATTATTGCTGCAAAGAGAATATCCTGCAAAGAGAATTTTTTAGAGTGTCAATTTATTAACTAAACTGGTGCATCAAGAAAATGTAATTTCACTAAGTCTGTGTTAGTGGGTTACAACCAATGACAGTGATCTTCTCTCAGTGTTATAAGCTTGTCCACTTGCCTAACTGAGGTGATCCCAGTGACAAGGGGATGATATTTTAAGCATAAAAGAAGATTGAGTGATAGAAATAATTAATCCTAAAGGTTTTTTGTTACACTTTTTTTCAAATTTATGCTATAGGTCCATTAAATCATAAGATTATTTTATCTTCTTAAACTCAGATAAACCAAGTATTGCTCTGTTTTTTTTTTTTTCATCTGATCAAAGAAACAGGTATAATTGCCTACATTATATTCAGGGTCTGAGGGCTAGGGTCTTCACTTCCTTATCTCAGTCTTAGCAAAACCACTTCAGACGCCTTCCTAATTCCCCCAAACAACATGTTTATGAACATTTTGGAGACGTCTAGAATCTGTCCAATAGAACTTTCTGCAGTGATGGAAATATTCTATTTCTATTCTGCTTTGTCCAGTATTGTAGCCACAAGCCATATGTAGTTTTTGAGTACTTGAAATATGACTAGTGCTGATGAACTGAATTTTTAATTTCAATTCATTTTAAATTTAATAGCTACATATAGCTAGTGGCTACTGTACTGGGCAGCTCAGATTCTAGACAGTGTACTAAAGAAATAGAATTCTATATAAACTTAACATCATCCTTTCCCTCTTTCATCTCTTCTCCATCTCTGCCACCCTTCCATCTTCCTTCCTTACCCTGCTCTGAGTATCTACCATGTTCAGACTCTGTGCTTAGTACCAGGAAGTAGAGATTAAAGCGATTTCTCTGCCCTCAAGGAATTAACAAATGTTGGGATGACAGGGTCAGATTGTAGGAAGAACATGTGTATAATCAGAACCTAACAAACATGAGGTATGGTTCTCTTCCTCAAATGTATCTATACCCCATGTACTCATTTTAGCAAAATCTTATTTTTTTAATATTGATTATTCATCAAAATGGGCTTGTCAGATGGCTCAGTGGTAAAAGAACCACCTGCCAATGCAGGAGGCACAGGAAACACAGGTTCAATCCCTGGGTCAGGAAGATTCCTCTGGAGGAGGAAATGGCAGCCCACCCTAGTATTCTTGCCTGGCGGGATGCAGTCCATGGGGTTGCAAAGAGTTGAATGTGATTGAGCACACACACACGACAGGGAAGGGAAGGGAAGAAGAATCATGACTCACTGGAGGGGACAGAGGTGAAGCAAATAATTACAAAATCTAAAATAGTTGTTTTAAACTTTTAATACCACCTCTGAAGAAAAGTTACAGTGTGCATTATAGAGAAATTTGACTTAATATGGGAATCATGTAAGGGTGCTCTGAGGAGGTGACATGTCAGTTGAATAATTGCTCAGGCCAAGTTGAAGAAAAAGGCTTTTCAAACAGAGGAAATGATGCACTGTACTCTTCCTTCCTTCCTTCTTTAGCAACTGGCATTATGTAGCCATTTGTTTAATTATTTGTTTACAATTCCATCTCCCCATCTTGACTGGTTTCCCTAGGAGATCCGGAGTTGCATTGGTCTTGGTCACTGAAGCACCTTCAGTTTCCATCCCAGTGCCATGGACATATCAGGTACTCAGTAAAAACTTATTAGATATAAAACATATGTAACATGTGTAGAAGCTCAGATACAAGAAGAAATTTGGAGCATTTAACAATCTGAAAGGAGGCTGATATGGGAAAACATAGAGTGAGGGATGGGGAGATCCAAATAGGAATATAGAAGTTGTTCTGGGCCTTGTAGGCTATGTGAAGAATTTGGGGACACCCTCAGAATGGAAGAAAATGTTTACAAACAAAGCAACCGAAAAGGATTAATCTCCACAATATATTTTACAAACAGCTCATGCAGCTCAATTGAAAAAAACAAGCAAACGAATAATAGGTGGAAGATCTAAATAGACATTTCTCCAGAGAAGACATACAGATGGCCGAAAAGCATATGAAAGGATGCTCAGCATTATTAATTATTAGAGAAGTACAAATCAAATATATGTAACAGCCTATATGGGAAAAGAATCTTTTAAAAGAGTAGATATGTTTATATGTATAACTGATTCACTTTTCTGTATGTCTGAAACTAACACAACATTGTAGATCAACTATACTCCAATAAAACTCTTTTGAAAAGAAGAAAATCCTGTCATTTTGACAGCATGAATACGCCTTGAGAGCATTATGCTAGTGAAGTAAGTCAGACTGAGAAAGACAAGTACCACACGACCTCACTTATATCTGGAGTCTAACGAAGAGAATGACAGTAAGAGAGAAGGACACAGGAAGCAGAGACGAGAAAGCATAAAAGAGAGTGTAAGTGGTAAATCCAAATGCTTTGAAATTTGTCCCTAAGAGCCCCAGGAAAGTGTTTCCTCAATGGAGCCTGGAGTTTGGGCACAGAAGGTTGAGGTTGTGAAGAAACCCCAGGAACAGCTACAGCTTGCTTATTTTAACGGTCGTCCACCGAGGGGAACAATTTCCAGCTTTCCTGGGAACACTTTAACTTTAAAGGCTCTCTTATCTGCCGTGTCATTAGGGGAACCAGCATGGCAGCCATTAGATTAACTTAATAGACTTTTATATAGCATTTATCCACCTCCATATAGCAGTGATACCATACAGAAATGCCATCAGCGTGTAACTAGTGAGAGTGAGATCAATGGGAAGCATCAAGGAGTTGAAGGCTCTTGATAGGTATTAAATAATAATAGCTTCCCCCCAGGGTCCCCATGACATGGCAGATGAGAGGGTCTTTAAAGTTTAACTGCCCCCACCGGAAAAGCTAGACAGCTTCATCCCCAGGGCGAACAATCAGAGAAGGGACAAAAACACTCTTAGGCAGGCTCACGGATTAAAGAGAACTGTGTATCTATGAGTGACATATGTGATAGGTTTGCACTGGTTAATCCCTTTTCTGTCCCGAGACCTGGGGATGCTCTGTGATGTTTACACGACTTGAGAGAAGAGAGAGCACAGACTCCCAGAGTGAGGGGAGCAGCAGGGATTGGCTGTCCAAGCCAGTCCGTGTCTGGATGAGCAAGTGTCAGACTCAAGAGAGAGTTGTCAGTGAGTCAGACATGATCGCAGACCCAGACCATGGTCTCAACAGCCTTATTGGTGATAAGCATGATATTCTGATCTCCATCTGCTCAACTGAGGTAATGATCTGAACATGGATGGAGAGCATGAGTGTTATTTTTTGACCTCCCTAAAGCCCTGCTATCTGTTGTGTGAACCCAGAACCATGAGATATTGACAGGGCTGAGCATTTGGAGAGCAAAGGAACAGGTGGAAAATGAGGCTTCTGATGTTATCTTGCTTTGGGTAGTTAAGCCTTAGGCTTAGGGAGTGGGATTTCTACCTGCGTGGGATACCACTCCTAAGGAAACTATTCACAGGTCTCAGCGACCACTTGCTTCTTCAGTTTCATGGTGCTGAGCGCTGCCTCTTGACTTGAAACTTTGCATGCACTGCTTGGCATAGGCACTGGTTTGTGGGTAAGTCTGTGTCAGAGATTAGATCATTTTAAGCATGAGCAGGCAGAACAATATTTGCTGCTTTTATTGTGTTTCTCAGCTGTGTCTGCAGGCAGAGACTTCAAACTGAACAAAGAGAAAAGTTGTTTCATGTATGCTACAGAACACTAATATACGCGATAATGGCTTAAATTGTTGGTGTCAGACCTAGGAAACAATGTGGTATAAGACACCTGCAAACCTGCTAACTGCGTTTGGAGCCCCAGGAGGCAGCTGGAGATGTAATCCACAGCTCTCTGTCTTGTCTATTGGCTCCTAACATGTGGTTTCATACTGACTATGGATTTGATGATTATTTAAGCTCTGACTATGGCTTTAGATGGCTTCACCATAAGGGTAATGGGTTTTCTTGATAAACAGACCAAAAAGAAAAGAGAAAAGAATAAGAACCCATATTATATAGAGAATGTGCCATCTTCTTGAGATGAGGTAGAGAAACAAATAACACTATTGCACAGTCAGAGTCCAAGAGGGCCATGTAAAGGACCCACACCTGGAACTTTCTGTCTCTAGATATCAGATTGCACTGGAAATTAAGGGAAAAATTGGAGTGGTATGAAAAATATGCCTCCTTACCACCAGAACAGGAATTTAAGAAGAATGAGGGGTGAAATACAGGAGAGTAGATTGATAAAGCTGGAGGAAAGGAAAATTTTCCTTAGGAGAAAGGGTGATATATTTCAGATACAGAAAGGAAAATAATCTAGAAGCCTAAGTTAGAGAAATGGAAAAGGAGAGGCATACAAGTGTGATGACTCTTGAAAAGGGAGTTGGGAAGGAGGAGACACTTTAGTTGTCATAAGATCTGAACATGGATTGGGAATCAAAGAAATCTAACACATGAAGAGAAGCAAGAAGAAAAGTGTCTAGAATGGCTTCCCCAGAAGGAGCCTAAATCCAGAAAGACTGGGAGAAGCAGTCTTCTAGCGATGTTAATGAAACTACAATAAGAACAATTAGAGGGACATTCTGGAAAATGGAGACAACTATCCAAAGTCATTACATAATCTGGTATTTGGCCAAGGAGGGCTGACTAGAAAGATGAACACAAAATATTAGAGTATTACTGGGTATCACCAACAATTAATGCAAAGAAGGAGGCAGGTTTTGCCTGTTATCTGGGGATTCTGACCAGTAAATATATAGAATTATGACATTATAGGAACACCTCACAAAGATGGGACTTACCTAAAGAGAACAGGTGAGACTGGGTTAGATGTTAGTCTAATAGGAGTCTTATTAAACCTCCGAATTCTTTAGAAAGATGACATCCATGAGAAACTTTGAGCTTTGAAGAAACTATATCCATCCCAAAGAGAGGAAGATAGGAAATAGTTGCAGAAAGAATTTGAATCCCCTCCCACACCCCCACTATTTTTTTGCCTTAAGAACTTTGGTTATAGCTTGAGAATTTTGGACTTTGGGCTCACAAGGGCAACATGTTTTGCTTTAAAGATTGATTTCTTTGGATTTTAATCTGCAAGAGGTTTTAGTCCTTGAACTTATATTATTCCCCAAGAATTTGATGATAAAAAAGGCATTTTTCTTGTTGGAATATTTTCTGTTGTCAATACATTTAATTTCAGAACTTCAGATGAGCTGTGTTGGATGATATTTTTTGGTATGGGAAATAGAAGAGAAAATAATTTTCAGCCTTAGATCAATGCACTATTTGATTCTTGGTCCATGTGCTGGTAAGATGCATTGTGAACCTTCTGGTGACTAAATCTGCACTCCCACCTATAGACACAGATGACTCCATAAAGGAACAGTGGCGAGTGGTACTGGGGGAAGCCTCAGGAAAGTGGAATAAGACTTTTACCAGAAAAGATCACATTCATCCTCCCATGCATCTGCTCTGGAAAATTCCAAGTAACTCCTGGCTCCTCTCTGCCCTGTGTGAGTGGTAATTGGCTCCCATTGTGGGAGCAGGTTGGCTTCCTCCAGCTTCTCTCTCTTGGGCTCTGATGGCCTGCCGAGAAGTCACATTCTGGGTATAGATGCAAGTTACAAACTCAGTGTCATGGGGCAGGCCCTGTCTGGCAGGAGATACCACATGCTTCAGCACTACTTATGGCTGACAGATTCAGTTCAATTCAGTTCAGTTGCTCAGTCGTGTCCAACTCATTGTGACCCCATGGACTGCAGCATCCCTGGCTTCTCTGATGAATTAGTTGAAGTCAAAGAAGCAGAATCAGCTGGTCCATTTGGCAGACATGGGATCACATCCCCCAACATCACTTTTGATCAGCAGTTTCCATCTGTCTCACTCTGTGTCTATCCCTTAATTCTCTTTTCTACAGACAAATCATAGCATGTATATTGCATGATCGACTCTTGCATGTTTGGCTCTGACTCATCAAGGAGAAGACCAAGGAGATTAGAGTAAAGGGGACATATCCAAGGTTGTGCCCAGTCCAGAGGTTCTTGGTGGCAGTAGAGGCAACCCCAGTGACTAAAAGATATTCAAAAGGACTTCCCTGGTGATCTAGTAGTTAAGACAGTGCACTTCCACTGCAGGAGACACACATATGATCCCTGGTCTGCGGAAGATCCTGCATGCCATGAGAAGTGGCCAAAAAAGGAAAAAAAAAAAAAATCAAAACTCTCATTCCAGAACTTGTAAACAAAAGATATGTGTGATATTGTGATTTATAGTAAGAAATATGTAATTGATCTTCATCCCCATTTCTGGTACAGAGCTCCCCAAATCCCTAGAATTTCACCTGAAGAGAGTGCTAAGGGTCTTTTTGTACGGGAAGCACCTAAGGATAGGAGCTGGTTGACAGGAGAACCAACAAAAGTGGTTGAAACTTTCATTCCCACCTCCTTGACCTCTGGGTAGGGGAAAAGAACTGGAGGTTGACTTGATCGTCAAAGGATGATGATTTAATCATCTATGCCTATGTAAGGATGTCTCCATAAAGACCCCCAAAAGACCCTTTGACCTATGGGAGGTCAGAACTGTTATGGTGGAATCTCTAGACTCCTAGTTTCCAGGAAACACAATGAAATGACTCCCATTCCCACTCCTAATTTTGGGCAAAATGCACATGGAAAACCCCCGAATTCTTCATTTTCTAATTGTCTTACAAAGCCTACTTTTACTGTCAATCTCCATTCTTCCTTTCTACAAAATGGATTAAGAGAATATTCATTTATTGTGTAGGCTGTCTTAAAGAATGTATATGCCCTCAGGCTTGGTTATATTAATTTTGACTCAACTGAGAAGATTAGAATCTGGGAAGGAGGATGATGTACCTTCAGGTGCCCTCTCAAAATAGTTGTTCCTTGCTTGTAAAACTAGGAGACAATATGTTCTCTCGCCCAGCATGTATTTGTGCTGCCCACGTCCCCTCCCCAACTCAGAGTATGTGGGACAATCTAACCACGTTCTGAAAAGGTGGTCTTTGTCACAAATGCCACGTCCCACACTGTGTGCTATTTCTGTCCTGCTCTGTGACAGGGTGATTGCTCTGTAACAGGGTGAATGCTCTAAGAAAAAAAGTTTCGCTGGACCTAGTACCTATAGAGGATCCACCAGCACTGGATTGTTGCTATGGACTGAATTGTATCCCCCAGAATTCATATATTGAAGCCCTAACCCCAGTGTGATGGTATTTGGAGAGTCTTTGGGAGATTATTAGGCTTAGATGAGGTCATGAGGGTAAGGCCCTCATTGTGGGATTAGTGTCCTTATAATAAGAGGAAAAGATGCTAGAACTCATTTTCTATCCTGTCACATACAAGCCAGGAATAGAACTCTCACCAAAACTGAGCATGTTGGCACTCTGATCTCTGACTTCCAGCTTTTATAACTGTAAGAAAATACAAATAAATATCTGTGGCACTTTGCTGTGACAGTTCTAGACATCTAATATAGTCTGTCATCCAAATACAGTTGTCCCTTGAACAACACAAGGTTGAACCAGGCAGGTCACTTATAAGCAGATTTTTTTCAATGGTAAATACTATAGTACTGCATGATTCATGGGCTACAGAGAACCTACAGTGAGTTACACTTAGATTTTCAACTGTGTGGAGGGTCCACACTCCAACCTTGAGTTTATCGTGGGTCAATTGTACTTCTGAAGCTCAAGCAGATTCCTGTTCTTGGAGTTCATGAGCCAATACATTCTCCTGATGATAAATTCTTATCTCAAACTATTTTGAGGTGGGTCTTTAGCACAAGGAAAGAAATCCTGATTAGTACAGTAGTGATAAACAAGAAGGATCCAGTCAGTAAAGGAAGAGGGGAAAACACATTCTGAAAGTGCAGAGGCACAGAGGACCAAGGATGGCTGCAGCATGGGGCTTGAGGAACAGGCAGAAGGCAAGCCACAGAGGGTGTTTACACTGTAGCATAAGATCTCTGGTAAGCCCTGAAGTAACCTAAGCAGGAAAAGAGATGATCGTATTCAGATTTTTTTTTTTTTTTTAACAGAAACTGATCCCAGTTGGATGTGGGTTGGGAGGAAATATGTTAGAATGCAATACAGGATTCTGCATGAGAAATGATGATGCTTGAACTAAGAATCTAACCATGGAGAGATGGCCAGATTTCAGGGCACTTTTTAGAGGCAAAGCTGACAGATCTTGGTGACCAATTAGAGCTCAAAGGTGAGAAGGAGGGTGACTCCCAGGTGTCTTGCTCAGATGATTGAATGAACTGTGTTGCCCATCATAGGGCAGAAAATACAGATGGAGGGCAGGTTTGAGAGGTGGATGAGATGGGCTTGGTTTGGCACAGGTACCTTGAGGAGGGTTTTGGGGGAATTTTACAACAAAAGAGTCTACTATGACAAATGGGGCTGTAGCTGTGGAAAAGTCCAATTTGGAGGGTAACCATGGGTACAATGAGACTATCCTGAGGGAGAGGGGAGGAGAAGAGGGATGAGAAAGAGGAGCCTTAGATGAGACAGAGAAGGAAAGGCTGGGGGGAGGAGGAAAAACAAGAAAAAGAGGATTCAATGGGGAGATGTTGTTCAGAAGTGTTAAGGAGAGCAAGAAAGCAAGCTAAGTAAGGGTGGAGGAGTTTCCTGACTGTCAGAGGACAGCTGGTGATCTTGGAGAGAGAGACCCCTTTAAGAAGCACAGAGGGGTGAGAGAGTAGGGGTCCAGGTTGTCATGGGTTGAGGAGTAAACAGAGGAGGGAGGTCTTGGGTTAAGACAATGGCAAAAGTGAATGTAGATGGCTGCTTTGACAAATTTGGTGGTCAAGGAAAGGAAGGAGTGGGGGCTAGAAGGCTGTTTATATGCTGAAAAACCATTTGTCTGCTTAACCAAGAGCATTTCAGCATATTTTTGTACTGAGAGGATAAAATTCATGTAGAATATCTGACTGCAAAAGGACAAGGATGATGATAGTTTATAAATAATTATTGAGCACTTACTAAGTACCACATAGTTGGTGAACACAACACACAGGGTCTCCTATATGCTAGCAGCTCAAGTCACAGAGGTAGGTGGCAGAGGATGTGGTGGGGGAAAGATGATGCTTGTGCAAAGGGAGGAATTCCACGTTCATTGAAGGGAAGAAGGAAATGATGGATGGGGATTCAGCTAACTTCATCAGTGTGTGAGCAGGGGATTGATGGCGCCTCTGCTCTTTGTGAAGCAGGTAGTGAATCTGTTGCACGGGGGAGAGAGATGTGGCATCCAAAGTTTGAGAAAGGCAGAGTTAGAATTCTTGATGGGTGTGGGGTGAGAAGCCGAGTATATAGACACAGATGACTCGAGGCCCTGGTTGAAACCAGGCTGTAACTGTGTAATGTCCCAAACCCATGAAGTCATTTGCTTTTTCCAGCAGAGCTTTGCTGTTTGGTACAGGCTCTGAGAAGCAGTGGGGGGTTGTGGGCACTATCTGTGCACTTGTGTTACTAAGTTCACTCACTTTAGTCACCACCTCCCACCACAGTTCAGTGCAAATGCCTAGAACTTGGCATTGAGGATTTGGCTTCCAAGGCCAGGGGCCAGAGAAGAGTGCTGTGATGGCTTAGCAATGGCTCAACACTGGTTTATGGAGGCATGAGTGCCACATGGTGAGTCTGGTTTGACTGACCCACAGCTCATCCAGCTGAAACTTGGCAATATGTGTCTTAGAGCCACATTGACTCAGAGCCACAACATTGACGTCCTAGTGGCTTAGTATCACTATGCAGCTTGGGTAATATTTGGAGATATTAATTGATGGATTTGCTTTTCTTACTCTACTGTCTGCTTTTTCTTTCTTCCTATCCAAGCAAGCAGCAGGCAGGCCCTGTGCTCATTGTCTTTGGGCACACGTGTGTTCAGTGGGAGAGCAGATACCAAGCAGGTCTTTCTGTC
Organism: Cephalophus harveyi; assembly: GCA_006410635.1. Taxonomy (NCBI): domain Eukaryota; kingdom Metazoa; phylum Chordata; class Mammalia; order Artiodactyla; family Bovidae; genus Cephalophus; species Cephalophus harveyi. The sequence goes on along the minus strand of SJYT01015503.1, from coordinate 1,128,074 downwards.
CTTATTTTCCAAAAACCTAAACCCTTGAGGTAAGTGCATTGGCCTGTAATAAAACTGTCTTGGCCAGAAGAAGGGGGAAACCGGATGCATTAGTTTCCTAGAACTGCTGTAACAAAGCTTCAAAATGTGAGCGGCTTGAAATAGTAAAAATGTACTGTCTCACAGTTCCAGAGGCTAGGAGTCCAAAGTTAAGGTATCTCTGATGGCTCTGAGGAAAAATCCTTCCTTGCCTCATGCAGTTTCTGGTGCTTACTGGCCGTTCTTAGGGCTCCTTAGCTTAGGGACACATCACTCCAGTCACATGACTGCCTCCTACCCACGTGTCTTCACGTGGTCTTCCAGCTGTGCATGTCCATCTCTGAGTCCAAATCTCCCCTTCTCGTAAGAACACCAGGCATGTTGGTCACCCTAATAACCTAATTTTAACTCATTACCTCTATTACTACCTCATTACTACCCTATTTCCAAGTAAGGCTACATTCTGAGGTACTTAGCTTTAGGCTTTCCATGTGTTTTTAGGTGAAGGTGAAGTCGCTCAGTTGTGTCCGACTCTTTGTGACCCCGTGGACTATAGCCTACCAGACTTCTCTGTCCATGGGATTCTCCAGGCAAGAATACTGGAGTGGGTTGCCATTTCCTTCTCCAGGGGATCTTCCCGACCCAGGGATCGAACCTGGGTCTCCTGCATTGGAGGCAGATGCTTTAATCTCTGAGCCACCAGGGAAGCCTGTATTTTTAGGAGGGGGACACAATTCAACTGAAAACACTGGACTTTCAATCTTCCTGCTCCATTCTGGCATAGCGTTCTGACTGGTGTTCTGGCATAGTGGAAAGGATGGCAGTAAGATCCAAAAGAGAAGGCCCTCAGTAATGGAGCATCATTAGATAGACCTGGGGGAGCAGGTCAGGAGGGCTACCTTAATGCCCATCTGTGTGGACTGAGATGCTTTCTCCACGAACTCCTAGATGCGCTGACACCCTGGAGCATAAAAATGTTACAGGGGTGATTACCTCACAAAGAAATGAGAGTGATCCTTATGAGTTATGAGAGATAATTTAAAATGTTATGCTTCTTGTATAGTGAAGCTTGTGAGCCAAAATTTATGCCCATTTCACCTGTCTTTGACATCCCCACCAGCAGAGCCATCATTACTGTCTGGATTTCTTTTCACCCAGGCTGTCAATGAGCCAGATACTGGTCTTGCCAGCAGCTATGTTTTCTAGGAAACATTTATCACTGACTGCTTGCCTTTTCTCTCTCCTGCATATTTTGCTGTTCAATACAACTACAATCAATATTGGTCAATGCTATATGAAAAAAAAGATTGAGTTTTAAAAAAAAGAAACAGAAGGCAAACCCTAGAAAACTCTTAAAAATTTGCCTGGTTACTCTTTCTATTTCTTTTTCTATCTCTTCCTTTTCTTCTTTTTTTTTTTTTTTTTAAAGAATAAAATCCTTTAATCAATATATACATAGACAGACTCAAAGGGAAACATAATATATGGAAAAGAATATGATTTCATAATTGGAGAAGGAATTGTGTTCAGAGATGGAAAGTCTGCAGTAGTTTTCTAGAGTGAAAAGCAATTTCCCTCAAACATAAGTCATAACTTATGATTCTGTTCACAATTTTGTGGTTTCTATATTTTCTTAAAAAAATAAACCCCAATTTCCTGACCTTGCTTTAAAAGTTAGATTTGGGAAACCTGCCACTCAGCTGGCTTAACAGTTACTGATTTACAGGAGGAGGCCGCAGCATATCAACAGCTGACGGTGCCCAGGCCTTGACTCACCCGCTTCAATGTCCAATTGTCTGTGTGATCTCAGAAGGAAAGTAAACTTAGGGTCTCAGTTTTTATCTCATCAGAAAATGCAATTTAATAAAAAAAAATCAAGGCTGAATTCTCCTTCAATCATTCTTTTGTCAAATATTGAGTACCTACTAAAAAGCAGAGACATTACTTTGCCAACAAAAGTCCGTCTAGTCAAGGCTATGGTTTTTCCGGTGGTCACGTATGGATGTGAGAGTTGGACTGTGAAGAAAGCTGAGCGCCAAAGAATTGATGCTTTTGAACTGTGGTGCTAGAGAAGACTCTTGAGAATCCCTTGGACTGCAAAGAGATCCAACCAGTCCATCCTAAGGGAGATCAGTCCTGGGTGCTCACTGGAAGGACTGATGCTAAAGCTGAAACTCCAATACTTTGGCCACCTCATGCTAAGAGTTGACTTGTTGGAAAAGACTCTGATGCTGGGAGGGATTGGGGGCAGGAGGAAAAGGGGATGACAGAGGATGAGATGACTGGATGGCATCACCAACTCGATGGACATGAGTCTGAGTGAACTCCAGGAGTTGATGATGGACAGGGAGCCCTGGCATGCTGTGATTCATGGGGTCCAAAGAGTCGGACACGACTGAGTGACTGAACCGAACTATGTGACAGGCACAGGGCCAGTGGCTGGGGATGCAGCAAGGAGAACAGAGTTCTTTGCTTGAGAAGACAGACGCACATGCTAAATCAGAACCTAGATATATGCCAAGAAGGGAGGGACCAGATGTTACAGAAACAAGTAAGAGAAAATGTTGAGCCTGCCTGGGATTCAGGGAAGAATTCTAAGCGAGGACCCTTCATATTCTGATTTGTGGACAAGTAGGAGCTAACTAGACAAAGGCATCGGGACTGAGCACTTTAGAAAGAGGGTCCAATGTACACTAGACTGTGATGTGAGAGAGAACACAGTGTGCATGAAAGACTGAAAGATGGGTGCAGAGTAGAGTGATGAGGCTGGGACGAGACAGAGCCAGCCCATGTGTGTGCAGGGCCTTCCAGGCTGTGAGAAAGACTTGGTCTCTATCCCAAAGCAAGCATGTATGTATGATCATCCATCCACATCATTCCCCTGGCTACAGGTGCCATAAGTGAGTCTCCACAAACATAGAAAACAAACTTATGGTTACCAAAGTGGAAGTGGGGAGGTGGTAGTGGGGGGAAAAGATACATCAGGAGCTTGAGATTAATAGATACACACTGCTATATATAAAATGGGCATTCCCAGGTGGTCTACTGGTAAAGTACCCACCTTCCAATACAGGAGACTTGGGTTCAATTCCTGGATTGGGAAGATCCCCTAGAGAAGGATATGGCACCTCATTCCAGTATTCTTGCCTAGGAAATCCCATGGACAGAGGAGCCTGGTGTCAAAGAGTCGGACACGACTGAGTGACTGAACTGAACTATGTGACAGGCACAGGGCCAGTGGCTGGGGATGCAGCAAGGAGAACAGAGTTCTTTGCTTGAGAAGACAGACGCACATGCTAAATCAGAACCTAGATATATGCCAAGAAGGGAGGGACCAGATGTTACAGAAACAAGTAAGAGAAAATGTTGAGCCTGCCTGGGATTCAGGGAAGAATTCTAAGCGAGGACCCTTCATATTCTGATTTGTGGACAAGTAGGAGCTAACTAGACAAAGGCATCGGGACTGAGCACTTTAGAAAGAGGGTCCAATGTACACTAGACTGTGATGTGAGAGAGAACACAGTGTGCATGAAAGACTGAAAGATGGGTGCAGAGTAGAGTGATGAGGCTGGGACGAGACAGAGCCAGCCCATGTGTGTGCAGGGCCTTCCAGGCTGTGAGAAAGACTTGGTCTCTATCCCAAAGCAAGCATGTATGTATGATCATCCATCCACATCATTCCCCTGGCTACAGGTGCCATAAGTGAGTCTCCACAAACATAGAAAACAAACTTATGGTTACCAAAGTGGAAGTGGGGAGGTGGTAGTGGGGGGAAAAGATACATCAGGAGCTTGAGATTAATAGATACACACTGCTATATATAAAATGGGCATTCCCAGGTGGTCTACTGGTAAAGTACCCACCTTCCAATACAGGAGACTTGGGTTCAATTCCTGGATTGGGAAGATCCCCTAGAGAAGGATATGGCACCTCATTCCAGTATTCTTGCCTAGGAAATCCCATGGACAGAGGAGCCTGGTGGGCTACAGTCCACGGGGTTGCAAAGAGTTGGACAAGACTGAGTGACTGAGCATGCCCATATGTAAAATAAACAAGGACCTACTGTATAACATCAGGAACTATTTTCAATATCTTGTAATAACCTATAATGGAAAATAATCTGAAAAAGAGTGGATGTATGTATAACTGAATCACTTTGCTGTACACCTGAAACTAACACAACATTGTAAGTCAACTTACACTTCAATAAAAAAAATAAGACTCAGATTGATTCAACCTGTGAACAAATACTTCAGGGGGAAAGAGTGAATCTCTACAATTCTTTGAGATTCTAATTTTGAAGACAGTTTTTGGTCCACGAGACCCTCAAGTGTGGCCCTTGGTTCATCACAGAGAATCGAGATTGAACTGTGATCAGAACATGAGCCTGCTGCAGCTCCCAGCTTGTCTGTAGTGGGTGACACCGTTTTTATTAAAAATTTAGACAAGTAGATAATTACATTGATTATCTGGAAAGATGCACATTGAAATGTTATCTCCTGGTTATGGAATTTGTCAGCAACTTTCAATTTTCTTTGTTGGTACGTTTTATATTCTCCAAGGTTTGAAGAATTATTTTTTTAGACTTTCAATTTTACTTCATTGCTTTATCTGTCTATCTTTATGTCAATACCACAGAGTACTAATAATTACGGTAGGTTTTTAAGCACTTTATTTTTAATGGGAGGAAACTTGCTTTACAGTCTTGTGTTGGTTTCTCTCATTGTTGTTGTTAATCAGTTGCCCAGTCACATCCGACTCTTTGCAACCCCATGGACTGCAGTGCGCCAGGCCTCTCTGTCCCTCATCACCTCCTGGAGTTTGCCCAAGTTCACGTTCATTGCATCGGTGATACCATCCAGCCAGCTCATCCTCTGACACCCTCTTCTCTTCTGCCCTTGATCTTTCCTAGCATCAGGGACTTTTCCAGTGAGTCATCTGTTTGCATTAGATCACGAAAAGACTGGAATATTTCAGCTTCAGCATTAGTCCTTCCAGTGAATATCCAGGGTTGATATCCCTTACGATTGACTGGTTCGATCTCCTTGCTGTCCAAGGGACTTTCAGAAGTCTTCTCCAACACCACAGTTCAAAGGCATCAATTCTTTGGCGTTCTGCCTTCTTTACAGTCCAGCTCTCACAACCATAGGTGGCCACTAGGAAGACCGTAGTTTTGACTATATGAACCTTATAGTGTACTCTGACTATATGAAACAGAGTAATGTCTCTGTTTTTCAATACACTGTCTAGGTTTGTCATCACCTTCCTGCCAAGAAGCAATCACAGTGTTGTGTTGGTTTCTGCAACTGTTGTTGTTCATTTGCCCAGTCACTATCTGCACTCACCGTCCACTGTGATTTTGGAGCCTAGGAAGCGGAAATCTGTCACGACTTCCACCTTTCTCCCTTCTATTTGCCATGCAGTAATGGGGCCAGATGCCATACAACAACGTGAATCAGCCGTTAAGTATATATATGTCCCTTCCATCTTGAACCTCCCTATTTTTTAAAGAGTTCCCTAAAAATACAACTGAAGGTAGGTGAGTGTCAGATTTACATACAAGTCACTAGGCAGATAGGCCTTTCTCTCTGGGAACTGAGTAGGTTGATCAGATTACTGTGAGGGCTGGGGCTCCAAAGGAGTACGAAGAGAGGAGGGTGCTCTGGACTGAATTGTGTCCCCAGATTCATATATTGAGACTCTAGCCTCCAGAGTGTCTGTGTTTAGAGTAAAGGGGTAATTAGACTTAAGGAAGACACAAGGGTGGTCCCTGATCTGGTAAGATTAGTGTCCCTATAAGAGCAGACACCAAGATTGCTTGCTGTCACTCTGCCACATGAGGTCACAGCAAAAAGGCAGCCATCTATAAGGCTTCCATCTACCAGGAGGCTGGCTTTTGCTAGGAAGTGAATCTGCTGACATCTTGATCTTGGACTTCTCAGCATTCAGAATCGTGAGGAATAATATGGTTTAAGCCACCCAGTCTATGGTGTTTTGTTGTGGCATCCAAGCCTACTGAGACAGAGAGGGTTAAACTCCATGGTACCACCCCCTCTGGGAAGACTTCATAGAGAAGGAGAAATGTAAGTTGCACTTTGTTCAACTTCAGGAGAAGTTATCTATAAATCCTTTTATGAAGAAAAATCATGCCACCATCTAATTCCTACCAAAAATAAAAAGCCCAATAGAACAGGGTAAGAAGTACTTAAAACACGTTAACCTTGTCCTAAAGTACACCCCTGTGCATGTAGTACTTGGAGGGAGAAATACTGGCCCCAAATAAGATGTGAGCCAAGTTCTCTATCCGCTGAGACTGAAATAGGGATTTTGCATTGTGCTCTAGGTGGAGGGGTCTTGGTACCCAAGCTCCTAGGTGACTTCATTTAGAGAGAAGGGCAACACTACAAGGTTAGCACAGACATAAAAGGGAGGCTTTTGTCCAGGAAAAAGCAAAGAGTGTCTCTGAGGAAATAGTGTTAAAATCAAATTCTGAAGAATGGATAGTTCACCAAGTAGGTGAGGAGAGAGAGAAAAGGGAAGGGAAGGGAAAGGAAGAAAGGGAGGGAGGGAAAAATGGCTCTCTTACATGTTCATGTGGGCAGGAACTGTGGCTTTTTGTTCTCCATGCCTAGTAGCTGATGCTTGGAAACAGTTTGAGGAGTGGATAGGCAGAGGGACATGGAGGGCAGAGGAGAAGTTATGTGCAAAGGCACTGGGGCCAAAAATAGCCTGAGATGTTTGAAAAATTCCAAGCTGTCTGATATTGTTGGAGCTGAGGGGTATATGTGTAGGGGGGCAGTGGGGGTGGTATAGTGTGGAGGGTGGGCGAGTGGCCAGAGAAAGATGGGAGCGGAGCACAAAGAAGATGGGGTTGGAGAGGCAAACAGGGGCTAGGGCGAGTAGGGAAAACCACTGGGCCATTCAGATACGACCTGAATCAAATCTCTTATGATTATACAGTGGAAATGACAAACAGATTCAAGGAATTAGATCTGATAGACAGAGTGCCTGAAAAATTATGGACAGAGGTTCCTAACATCATATAGGAGGTGATGATCAAAACAATCCCCAAGAAAAAGAAATGCAAAAAGGCAAAATGGTTGTCTGAGGAGACCTTACAAATAGCTGAGAAAAGAAGAGAAGCTAAAGGCAAAGGAGAAAAGGAAGGATATATTCTGAATGCCCAGTTTCAAAGAATAGCAAGGAGAGATAAGAAAACCTTCCTAAATGATCAATGCAAAGAAATAGAGGAAAACAATAGAATGGATAAGATTAGAGATCTCTCTAAGAAAATCAGAGATACCAAGGAAACATTTCATGCAAAGATGAACACAATAAAGGGCAGAAATGGTAATGAACCTAACAGAAGCAGACGATATTAAGAAGAGGTATACACAGAAGAACTACAAAAAGATCTTAATGACCCAGATAACCACAATGTTGTGATCACTCACCTAGAGACAGACATCCTGGAGTGTGAAGTCAAATGGGCCTTAGGAAGCATCACTATGAACAAAGCTAGTGGAGGTGATGGAATTCCAGCAGAGCTATTTCAAGTCCTAAAAGATGATGCTGTGAAAGTGCTGCACTCAATATGCCAGCAAATTTGGAAAACTCAGCAGTGGCCACAGGATTGGAAAAGGTCAATTTTCATTACGATCCCAAAGTAAGGCCATGCCAAAGAATGATCAAAATACTGCACAATTGTACTCATCTCACATGCTAGCAAAGTAATGATCAAAATTCTCCAAGCTAGGCTTCAACAGTACATGAACTGAGAACATCCAGATGTTCAAGCTGGATTCAGAAAAGGTAGAGGGACCAGAGATCAAATTGCCAACATCTGCTGGATCATTGAAAAAGCAAGAGAGTTCCAGAAAAACATCTACTTCTGCTTTATTGACTATGCCAAAGCCTTTGACTGTGTGGATCACACCAAACTGTAGAAAGTTCTTAAAGAAATGGGAATGCTAGAAACCTTACCTGCCTTTTGAGAAATATGTATGCAGGTCAAGAAGCAACAGACTGGTTCCAAGTTTGGAAAGGAGTACATCAAGGCTGTATACTGTCACCCTGCTTATTTAACTTATATGCAGAGTACATCATGAGAAATGTTGGGCTGGATGAAACAATCAAGCAATCAAGATTGCTGGGAGAAATATCAGTAACCTCAGATATGCAGATGATACCACCCTTATGGCAGAAACTGAAGAAGAACTAAAAAACCTCTTGATGAAAGTGAAAGAGGAGAGTGAAAAAGTTGGCTTAAAACTCAACATTCAAAAAACTAAGATTATGGCATCTGGTCCCATCATTTCATGGCAAATAGATGGGAAAACAGTGGAAACAGTGTCAGACTTTATTTTGGGGGGGCTCCATAGTCACTGCAGATGGTGACTGCAGCCATGAAATGAAAAGATGCTTACTCCTTAGAAGAAAAGCTATGACCAACCTAGACAGCATATTAAAAAACAGAGACATTGCTTTGCCAGCAAAGGTCTATCTAGTCAAAGCTATGGTTTTTCCAGTAGTCATGTATGGATGTGAGAGTTGGACTATAAAGAAAGCTAAGGCCTGAAAAATTGATGCTTTTGAACTGTGGTGTTGGAGAAGACTCTTGAGTCCCTTGTACTGCAAGCAGAGTCAGTCCATCCTAAAGGAAATCAGTCCTGAATATTCATTGGAAGGACTGATGCTGAAGCAGAAACTCCAACATTTTGGCCACCTGATGTGAAGAACTGACTCATTGGAAAAGACCCTGATACTGGGGAAGATTGAAGGCAGGAGGAGAAGGTGACTACAGATGGTTGGATGGCATCACTGATTCAATGGGCAAGAGTTTGGGGAAGCTCTGGGGAGTGGTGATGGACAGGGAGGCCTGGAGGGCTGCAGTCCACGGAGTCGCAAAGACTCGGACACGACTGAGCGACTGAACAACCACAACAGGGTCTTGCACGTTGCACTTGGGTATCTGGACTTGGTTCTGTGGGCAATGGCCTCACAGGCTTGTTCGCAGGTGGCAGCCCAGGTTTGGGGATCCTAGCCTACATCCTCTATTTCTACTCTACCCCCTTTCCCTTTATTCATCTTTACCTGTGACTTTGCAGGAGGTGCCTGGCACCAGCGGCTGGGGGGCAGGGTGAGGCAGGGACTCATATCTAGGCAGGTGTCCAATGCCCAATCGGCAGAGCTGAGAAAGGTAAACTGGTTTCTCTTTCTTTTTTCCCCTGCCCCTATTCCTCACACCCAGTGTCCCTGCTGCTTATTGCCCTGGACACCATGAAATTGCTCTCTGCCCGGCTCATAGCCTGTCAGGAATTGATATGGAAGACAGTTTTGTGTGTTAGCTGGTGAGGACTGGGTGCAGGGGGGCTGTTCTGAAGAAAGGCAATACCACGCAGCCTTGTCAGATGCAGTGGGTGAGTTGGAAAGTCTTACCTGCCTGCCTCCATGCCGCCCCCAGCCCCATGCTCCAGCCACCACCCATATCCAGCTTCCGCCTTCACCTTCGGATTCCAGACTGGCAGAAACAGTGAGCGGAAGATTCCCACCATCAATGCCCCCATACAGTGTGAATGGCTGAGGACTGAAGCTCGGCCATACAGTGCCTTGCTGCAGACTAGATAACAACACCCTTTCTCTGGACTCTACAGCCACTTGCTGTGAACAACCGGCATTGCCACTTTTTCCTGTCCCCCGATGCTCCCCAATAAATCCCCTGTCCACAGGAGACCCTCTTAGGAAGTCCCAGGGTGCCAAGTATAAAACACGGGCAGGTGCATTTTTAAAATGCACTTTCAAGACTGCACTTCAGTTACATGTGAAACAGAACCAGCCCAGATCGAAGGTGCCCCCTCCTCCATCTCTGTCGTGAGTCACCGTGGTATCAGAGCCTCAGGATGAGGTCCCAGATGCTTCTGTGGGACCTGCTCTCTGCCTGCTACAAGATGACTCTGGCTTCATACATATTTCATCTGTTTGAGTGTGTGTGGTTTGGGGCAAGTAAAAGCAAGTGATTTTTGTGTATCCAGCTTTGTCATCAATATTTAGAGATTGTATTTCCACCAGAGCCTCTGAGAGGTAACCAAATGCAAACACTCCCTGCCAACATGCAGGTGAGCTTTCCACAGAGAAGGGGCTTGAGGTTGCAGATTCCCATTAGCAGACTGTCATCTCCTCCTCTCTTCTCCCCAGTAGGCCCTTGTATGAAGCTGAAATGCCAAGTTCATTCCCCAGAGGGATGCTCACCTCCCACAGTATGTTTCAATCAGACATGTCACACGTTCCCAACTGTAACCAACTATCTCTCCACCAGCCTCCTGGCTGGTAACTGACATCAGATGAGCTCATCACAGGCAGACGTGCTGGGGCCATAAATCTTTCAAAAGATTAAACAGAGGCACCGAATTAACTGTAACCAACTATCTCTCCACCAGCCTCCTGGCTGGTAACTGACATCAGATGAGCTCATCACAGGCAGACGTGCTGGGGCCATAAATCTTTCAAAAGATTAAACAGAGGCACCGAATCAGGCACCAGAGTGGGGATTAGAGAATACAGTGAGTGACAGAGACAAAGGCTGTTCAGATTCCCTGTGAGATTAAGAATAATTATCAGAAATGGCCAGAAGTTCTGTAATCGGGCTAGGCCAATCTCATTTAGTCTTCTGATGGTGTTTATCTGTCCCTTTCAGTCTCCCAAGGAGATTAAAAAAAAAAAGGGCAGTTGAATAGAAATAGTCATTTTGGATATTTTTATCTGTACATATATCTCCTCTGAAGCAGTCAGATCTGACTGATCATGTCACCATCTGATGGCTTTGAGCTTCACAGAAAAAAAAAGCACACATTTCTCATCGCACTTTCCTGGTCTCCTTGCCGATCGCTCCCTTGAGGTTGAATTATATTTGACTTCTTGGGACTCTCATGCATCCTAACACCACATGTCTTTGCATAAGCTGTTTAGTGGCTGCGATGCCATTCTGCAAGTTGAGTCCTCTGTCTTCTCCTGCAGGAACTCCCTCAGGAGAAACTCCCCCTGTGGGAGAATTAGTGCTGGCACATCAGCTTTACAAAAACCCTCATCAATTCCCTTATAATGTTGTCTGATGGTATGGTTACTTTTTGCTCACATTATCCGTTCCTTTGCTGGACTCTGAGCTCCCATCTCGATATCTGAGCCTATTCTTCTTTGAAATTCTGGCTTATAGCAGGGGGTCGATGAACATTTGCTGGATTGAATGGAATGGAATGGAGTGGAATTACATTTTAAAAAAGAAGTGGACTACCTAAACTGTATGTGATTGATAAGACTCAATGTAATGTTCTGGCCTGGTTTAGAGCAGGTTTATATTGTTACATAAACAACTCTGAAGAAGCAGTTAATTGTAGAACTCTTAAGTCAAGGCTATGGTTTTTCCTGTGGTCATGTATGGATGTGAGAGTTGGACTGTGAAGAAGGCTGAGCGCTGAAGAATTGATGCTTTTGAACTGTGGTGTTGGAGAAGACTCTTGAGAGTCCCTTGGACTGCAAGGAGATCCAACCTCTAGATAGCATTTTCAAAAGCAGAGACATTACTTTGCCGACTAAGGTCCGTCTAGTCAAGGCTATGGTTTTTCCTGTGGTCATGTATGGATGTGAGAGTTGGACTGTGAAGAAGGCTGAGCGCCGAAGAATTGATGCTTTTGAACTGTGGTGTTGGAGAAGACTCTTGAGAGTCCCTTGGACTGCAAGGAGATCCAACCAGTCCATTCTGAAGGAGATCAACCCTGGGATTTCTTGGAAGGAATGATGCTGAAGCTGAAACTCCAGTACTTTGGCCACCTCATGCGAAGAGTTGACTCATTGGAAAAGACTCTGATGCTGGGAGGGATTGGGGGCAGGAGGAGAAGGGGACGACTGAGGATGAGATGGCTGGATGGCATCACGGACTCGATGGACGCGAGTCTGAGTGAACCCCGGGAGATCGTGATGAACAGGGAGGCCTGGCGTGCTGCGATTCACGGGGTCGCAAAGAGTCGGACACGACTGAGTGACTGAACTGAACTGAAAATAAGTGTCCAAATGGGATAGAAGATCTTAATAACAAACAAACAAACAAAAAAAAACGACTCAGTAACAAACTAGCACTTGCTCATGAATATAGCATAGTTCTTTTTTCTGCTATATTACAACACCTCAGTGATGCAAGACTCCACGGCTGCTGTCACACGGATGGCCGCAACATGGACTTTTTGACAGCAGCTACAAGAAAATTCAAAACAGATGAAAAACCAACCGACCCGCTTACATTCTTGATGGAAATGTGGAAAACTTAATGGGGGAAAAGAAAAAAAAAAAAACCCTCCAGATCTTAAAAAGACTCTTTTGTGAACAAATATTGTAGGTGGTATTTTTCAAAATAGCCTTTACTACTTTGCAGATGGTACCATGATCAAAAATGAGTCCTTTCATTTTCTGTGGATTATACTTGATTTAAAGAGCAGGAGGGAGAGAAAGAGAGAGAGAGAAAATTTATCCTTTCTTGTTTGATGTCACATTGCAGCAGTTTTGAAGACTCCTTTCCCCTCTTAAAATTCATTAAAGACCCCAAAGGGCCTTTGCTCATCTTATTACATACGCACATATGTGTGTTTATTTGTATACACACACACAGAGGCTGTGCTGGGTCTTAGCAGCAGCACACAGGACCTTTTTGCTGCAGCACGTGAAATCTAGTTCCCTGACCAGGGATCAAACCCAGGCTCCTTGCATCAGGAGTGAGGAGTCTTACCCACTGAACCACCAGGCAAGTTCCTGTTTATCTGCTCTATAGCTATCAATATTTACCCTATCAGAAATTAAAAGTTGAAAGACTTAAAAAATATCAATTCATTTTAAAAGACAACAATACATTTGTTGTATATTAAGTTACCTAATGTATATATTATTTTTAGGAACTTTACTTTAAAAAAAACGCCCCCTCCCCCCCCCAAAAATTAGAAGTATGGCACTGTTTTACATGTCTACAAATCTCTTTAATGTCTGGTTTAATAGAAGACAGCTGGATTCTCATCTTCTTTCACATTCAGTCTGTTGTGGGTCCTTATTTTGGTGGAAGTATATAAAAAAATACAACTTAAGCGAGATATGCAACGGTTAGAAAATCGAGGCGTATTTCAATGCCCTTTCTAGATAATTGTGGATACCATACCCAAACTCAACAAATAGTAGTTTCTTAAAAGCTAGCTGCAATGTGAAATTTGAAACCATGGCAATGAATTTTTCATACCAGTTACAATAAAATGCACTAGTCTGTCTTGCACTCTGAATGGATCTCTTACCTGGGCATGACTGCATTATGCTCTGGTCATTTGGAAAATATTATTTCACTTATTATGCAGATGTTCCAAATGCTGACACATTTCAATATAAACTATTTTAGAAACACGTGTCTATATCATTACTGATCTTATCCAATGAGTCTTTAAATATGTGGTAACAGTCAAGGTCACAGTGGCAAGGATACATTTTCCAAAACTTTAATTTCCACTTAAAAGCTGGGATTTTATCATTGGCTACAAATACTGTCAGTTGTTTCCTTGAGGTGACAGGCTTGATTCATTCATTTTAGAGAAAATGTCTGCCAAATGCCCAAGAGTTCATCTGTTGATTGTTCTTTGAAGTAAAAACGACATCCTATGATAAAAGTGGGCGTCCCTGGTGGATCAGTGGTAAAGCATCCACCCGTCAATGCAGGAGACTCAGATTCATTTCCTGGGTTGTGAAGATCCCCTGGAAAAGGAAATAGCAACCTGCTCTGGTATTGCAACTCTTTGCAACCCCAAGGACTGTAGCCCACCAGGCTCCTCTATCCATGGGATTTCCCAGGCAAGTATTCACTGGAGTGGGCTGCCATGCCCTCCTTCATTTGGTCTTCCATGGTTTTCCTCATTGCAGGGCAGATTCTTTACTGTCTGAGCCACCAGGGAAGTCCAAGAATACTGGAATGGGTAGCCTATTTCTTCTCCAGGGAAATTTCCCGACCAAGGAATCGAACCAGGGTCTCCTGCATTGCAGGCAGATTCTTTTTCAGCTGAGCTACCCGGGAAGGTCCCTGATAAAAGCAGCTAGTCCAGCTCAAAATACAATCACTTAAGTATTCTGGTTTAATATTCTGATTTAAGTATTCTGGTTCCTATCTTGCCACACTATTAAAAAGATGAATGATGTATATTTAAACATTGAGATTTAATAAAATCATTCATCTTTACTGTTTCATCAAAGACATTTAAAAATAAAACTGATTTTCTTTTTAAACAGGTAATGATGAGAATACAATAACCACTACCACAATTTGGAGCCAGCACCCTGATTCCTGCTAAGCCGCCAGTCATCTTACCCACCACTGCTTTTGTACCATTAGTGCAAATGCCCTCACGGTGAAAAAGACAATATCTTAGTATCATTATGAAAATAGTTTTGACCTCGTGGACTCCATGAGAGGGTTTCTGGAACCTCTAGAGGTTCAGACATGCACTTTCATATGACACATACTCTAAAACTTCTACTTGAAAGCTTCATATTGCCAAAGACGAAGAAAGTCAGATAATGTAGGACCTAATGGGAAATGTTCAATTTATCAGTGTATACTATATATACACTCAACAAATAACTCCAAATTTGCCAAGAGAACTGCAAATGGATGTGTCCAAGTAACTGATTACAACCTGACAGGTACCTTTTCAGAATCTCCTTCCCCCTCCCCCTTACCAAGCCTTCTCTTGAATTCTCATTGCTCCTTGAATTCTAATGAACCAAAGGCTCCTGGCAGGAGCTTTCAGCTACAAGGGGCTGAGTAAGCCGAAAAGACAAATGAGGAAAGTCCAACTGTATTAATCAGTATTTTACAATCACTTTTTCATGTCCTAGACTGTGATCAAGCTCCTTTATACATTGAAGATTGAACAATGAAATAAGCATGAACGCTGGGATTTGTTTAGGTCATGAAGTTGTCTTCATCAGAGGTTCTAAAAAATCATGAAGTTTACTTAACTTTTTGTATTTTGGGTGGTTTTTTTTTTTTTTTTTTGGCTCCACCATGTGGTATGCGTGACCTTAGTTCCCTGACCAGGGATTAGCATTGGGAGCATGGAGTCTTAACCACTGGGCCACCAGAGAAGTCCCCAAATCATAAAGTTTAATACAAACAAAATTTGTCTTCCCATAGACCTACAATATAAACCCATCAGTCAGGGTGAAGACTGGTTTCTCTAGGTCAGATATAATGACTATGCTTGCTTACTCAAGAAGACTTCTGAAATCGGATTTTTTTTTTTCAAATGATGCCAAAGAACTAACACAGAACTATGAGCACAAAAGCTATTTAAGATGAAGAGCCCCAAATCGGCCACAGTGAAGCTGTCTCCAAAGCCCAGGTCAGTTCTTAA
Source organism: Cephalophus harveyi (assembly GCA_006410635.1). Lineage (NCBI taxonomy): Eukaryota > Metazoa > Chordata > Mammalia > Artiodactyla > Bovidae > Cephalophus > Cephalophus harveyi. The sequence goes on along the minus strand of SJYT01015503.1, from coordinate 1,112,628 downwards.
CATGATACTTCCTCTAATCAAAAAGGATATTAAACAGACACATCCGAAATCCCTGGAAAAAGCCAACCTAATAAGAAACTAAGTTGCCAAAGTCACCTCTGCATAAATGGCTCAGACTGGAGAAAGGGTATCCAAAGGCAGCCCTCCTCCACGCAGAAATCCGTCCCCCTGCGGGAAGTTACTCACTCAGGAAAGGGAATTATCCCCTCCTGTCACTGGGGCACTTCCGTTTGGTATCAAACCACTGTTTTAGGGAGCTCTAATTCTGTAAGAAACCCGCTTTCCTAAGGACTTAGGCACCTTGAGAAGCACCAGATCCTAAACGGCTCTGTTTCTTTTCCTCTTTCGGCCGTACCACGTGGCACGTGAGATCTTAGTTCCCCAACCAGGGATGAACCTTGTGCCCCTGTAGTGGAAACTAGATGTCCTAATCACTGGACGGCCAGGGGAGTGCCCCAGATGGCTCTATTTCTACAGAATCCCTTGGGATGATATCACTGGTGCTGGCGTCCTCTTCTCTTCGAGGGAAGTGTTAGAAGAGATTTGGAAAAAGATAGATACAGGTCTATGTGTAACTGAATAATTTTGCTGTATACCTGAAACTAACACAACATTGTTAATCTACCATTATATGAGGGCCTAGTTGCTCAGTCATGTCCAACTCTTTGAGACCCTGTGGGCTGAAGCCCACCAGGCCCCTCTGTCCATGGAATTCTCTAGGCAAGAATACTGGAGTGCATGTCTATCCCTTCTCCAGGGGATCTTCCTGACCCAGGGATCAAACCCAGGTCTCCTACACTGCAGGCAGATTCTTTACCGTCTGAGTCACCAGGGAAGCCCTGTTAATCTCCTGTACTCCGATGTAAAATAAAAAAAATTTTAAGAGTGTCATAGCAACCTAGATGTCCACCAACAGATGAATGGATAATGAAGTTGTGGTACATATATACAATAGAATACTATTCAGCCATAAAAAAAGAACACATTTGAGTCAGTTCCAGTGAGGTAGATGAACTTAGAGCCTGTTATATAGAGTGAAGTATAAGTCAGAAAGAGAAAAGCAAATATCACATATTAATGAATATATATGGACTCTAGAAAAATGGTACTGATGAACCTATTTGCAGGACAGGAATAGAGACACAGACACCCAGAGCCAAGACGAGGCACAGCACACAGCAGGGGAAGGAGAGGGCGGGACGAATTGAGAGAGCAGCAATCAAACATACAGATTACCACGTGCAAAACAGCTAACGGGAAGTTGCTGGGTAACAGGGAATGCAACATGGAACCCAGTGAGAACCTGGAGTGGTAGAATGGAGTGGGAGGCAGGTTCAAGGGGGAGGGGACAGATGTATACTTACGGCTGATTCATGTTGTTCTATGGCAGAAGCCAACACAATATTGTAAAGCAATTACCCTCCCATTAAAAATAAATTTTTTAAAAAAGTTACTACACACACACACACACACAAAGTGTCAGAAGATATAGACTTACCCAGACTGAATGTAAGAAAACCTCACTTTAAAAGTTTTTTAAAATCCACTTGAGTCTGAATATTCAAGTGGTTGCATCTACAGAAAGAACAAAAAATTATAGAACTTTATAAACAAAAAAATGTCATCCAAAATACCATCTGCGATTCTATTTCTTGGATGTTTAACAAAGGTTTCAATTCATTTCCTTGGACAAAGGAAGACTTGTCCTCCTACATTAAATTAAAGACAGAAATACCCACAAAATATAGGTTCAATGTAAAAAGCTGTCAAACCTTGAAAGTGATGAAAAACCATTACCCAAAGTGACTTCAGTGTTTGTTCACAGTAGATAAAATGTGAGAGACAGCATTAGAGGGTTTCTTTAAGAAACTAAGTTGCCAAAGTCACCTCTGCATAAATGGCTCAGACTGGAGAAAGGGTATCCAAAGGCAGCCCTCCTCCAGGCGGAAATCCATCCCCCTGCGGGAAGTTACTCACTCAGGAAAGGGAATTATCCCCTCCTGTCACTGGGGCACTTCCGTGTGGTATCAAACCACTGTTTTAGGGAGCTCTCATTCTGTAAGAAACCCGCTTTCCTAAGGACTTGGGCACCTTGAGAAGCACCAGATCCTAAACGGCTCTGTTTCTTTTCCTCTTTCGGCCGTGCCACGTGGCACGTGCGATCTTAGTTCCCCAACCAGGGATGAACCTTGTGCCCCTGTAGTGGAAACTAGATGTCCTAATNTCTGTAAGAAACCCGCTTTCCTAAGGACTTGGGCACCTTGAGAAGCACCAGATCCTAAACGGCTCTGTTTCTTTTCCTCTTTCGGCCGTGCCACGTGGCACGTGAGATCTTAGTTCCCCAACCAGGGATGAACCTTGTGCCCCTGTAGTGGAAACTAGATGTCCTAATCACTGGACGGCCAGGGGAGTGCCCCAGATGGCTCTATTTCTACAGAATCCCTTGGGATGATATCACTGGTGCTGGCGTCCTCTTCTCTTCGAGGGAAGTGTTAGAAGAGATTTGGAAAAAGATAGATACAGGTCTATGTGTAACTGAGTAAGTTTGCTGTATACCTGAAACTAACACAACATTGTTAATCTACCATTGTATGAGGGCCTAGTTGCTCAGTCATGTCCAACTCTTTGAGACCCCGTGGGCTAAAGCCCACCAGGCCCCTCTGTTCATGGAATTCTCCAGGCAAGAATACTGGAGTGCATGTCCATCCCTTCTCCAGGGGATCTTCCTGACCCAGGGATCAAACCCAGGTCTCCTACACTGCAGGCAGATTCTTTACCGTCTGAGTCACCAGGGAAGCCCTGTTAATCTCCTGTACTCTGATGTAAAATAAAAAAATTTTAAGAGTGTCATAGCAACCTAGATGTCCACCAACAGATGAATGGATAATGAAGTTGTGGTACATATATACAATAGAATACTATTCAGCCATAAAAAAGAACACATTTGAGTCAGTTCCAGTGAGGTAGATGAACCTAGAGCCTGCTATATAGAGTGAAGTATAAGTCAGAAAGAGAAAAGCAAATATCACATATTAATGAATATATATGGACTCTAGAAAAATGGTACTGATGAACCTATTTACAGGACAGGAATAGAGACACAGACACCCAAAGCCAAGACGGGGCACAGCACACAGCAGGGGAAGGAGAGGGCGGGACGAATTGAGAGAGCAGCAATCAAACATACAGATTACCACGTGCAAAACAGCTAACGGGAAGTTGCTGTGTAACAGGGAACGCAACATGGAACCCAGTGAGAACCTGGAGTGGTAGAATGGAGTGGGAGGCAGGTTCAAGGGGGAGGGGACAGACGTATACTTACGGCTGATTCATGTTGTTCTATGGCAGAAGCCAACACAATATTGTAAAGCAATTACCCTCCCATTAAAAATAAATTTTTTAAAAAAGTTACTACACACACACACACACACAAAGTGTCAGAAGATATAGACTTACCCAGACTGAATGTAAGAAAACCTCACTTTAAAAGTTTTTTAAAATCCACTTGAGTCTGAATATTCAAGTGGTTGCATCTACAGAAAGAACAAAAAATTATAGAACTTTATAAACAAAAAAATGTCATCCAAAATACCATCTGCGATTCTATTTCTTGGATGTTTAACAAAGGTTTCAATTCATTTCCTTGGACAAAGGAAGACTTGTCCTCCTACATTAAATTAAAGACAGAAATACCCACAAAATATAGGTTCAATGTAAAAAGCTGTCAAACCTTGAAAGTGATGAAAAACCATTACCCAAAGTGACTTCAGTGTTTGTTCACAGTAGATAAAATGTGAGAGACAGCATTAGAGGGTTTCTTTCAAGGAGCCAGATAGCCTTGTGTTTTGACAATACAGATTTTTGCAGATTCTGTCAAACCATGTATACATCTGCTGATTCTGAAATGGGTCCAGTGAATTGGGGTGGTGCGGCTCTTTGGGTTGAAAATGCCTACTCAGGCAAGAGCCTATAACATAACTGACAAAATATGGGCTCTGATGTGACAGGGTCATGGCTGGACAGTCAAGATTTTAATTAGGAAGGGAATGGCAAAACGAAAGGTTTTCCTGAACTGGCTGCTGCTGCTAAGTCGCTTCAGTCGTGTCCGACTACCCCATAGATGGCAGCCCAACAGGCTCCCCCGTCCTGGATTCTCCAGGCAAGAACACTGGAGAGGGTTGCCATTTCCTTCTCCAATGCATGAAAGTGAAAAGTGAAAGTGAAGTCACTCAGTCATGTCCGACTCTTCGCAACCCTATGGACTGCAGCCTACCAGGCTCCTCCACCCGTGGGATTTTCCAGGCAAGAGTACTGGAGTGAGGTGCCATTGCCTTCTCCGTTCCTGACTTGATGAGATCTCTTTAAACAGCAGGTCTAGGGATTCCCTCATTGTCCAGTGGCTAAGACTCTGGGCTTCCAATTCAGGGGACCTGGGTTCGATCTCTGGTCAAGGAACTGGATCCCATGTGCTGCAACTAAGAGGTTTGCATGCTATAAGGGTGTATAATGCAAGCCGCCACTAAAAATTCTGGGTGCTGCAACTGAAAGAACCCGCATGCCACAATGAAGATCGAAGATTCCACGTGCCACAACTAAGACCCACTGCAGCCAAATAAATAAAATGTTTAAAAACAAATAAGGAAGTCTACAGCATGTCAGAAAAAAACAGGTACAAAGTTAGGTATATTTGCTATAATGAGTCACTGTTGTGAACTCTGTTATGAAAATGAAAATACTAAAGAATTACTCCATGTTCTTTCCAGCCATTGCTCTGGAAACAGGAAAGGTAAGGACATAAACACGTGATGAAAATACATGTTCGAGTCAAAAACAAAAACTGTAGCTGAAGTTTAAGAGGCAACAGCGTATGGATGAAGTTATTGACATAAAGAATGTGGAGAGGCACACAGAACATGAAAAGTTGCGTCTTGGAATTTTTCTAACAATAATTACATTGTGTACAAAGGGCAGTAAGGAGGCTGGTGCTGGCTGGATGTACAACAAATTAAAGGCCCCAGAAAGCAGAGGACTCAGGCCAGTGAATGAGGGGTGCCCTCGGCCAACTGTAATGTGATTTTATCCTGCATCCTGAAATGAAAAGAGAAGGTAACAAATCGTATGTGTAGAAAAAGCACCCAAGTTCTGACTGGACTGGAGACCAAGCAGATGAGACTTGGAGGGGAAATTGCTCTGGAACACACTGCTTTAAGAAGCTGCAATGAGCTTCTGGCCTATTTCAATGTTCTTAGAAATTCTTAATCACTCTCTGCCCCCTTCTCTGTTCCTTTGGATACAGTAAAAGCAACAAACAAACAAAAACAGACATCTGTAACTGCCCCAAACAGGCTGCGTGAAAGAGATAGCAAAGAATAAGATTCTGGAGGAAAAAACACTTCAAGGAGCATTCACTATTTTTCATTAAAAAAAAAGAAAGAAAAATAAAACACTAACTTTGTAAATGATATTTCATGGTAATATATATATTTTTTTAATTAGAGGAAAATTTATTTACAATGTTAAGTTTCTGCCTGTAAATGATATTTTTAATGGTACTCCTCCAGATAGACATTGTCAAATATTTAAGTAGAGGAAGAAAAGAATTAAGGGTGATGGGTAGGGTGGGGAAAATTAGGAGTTTGGGATTAACAGATACACACTACTGTACAGAGCTTCCCTGGTGGCTCCGAAGGTCAAGAATCCACCTGCAATGCAGGAGACCTGGGGTTCGATCCCTGGGCTGGAAAGATCCCCTGGAGGGCATGGTAACCCACTCCAGTATTCTTGCCTGGAGAATCCCCATGGACTATAGCCCACCAGGCACCTCTGTCCATGGGTATCACAAAGAGTCGCAAAGAGTCGGACACGACTAAGCAAACAAGCACTGCTCTACATAAAGTAGACAAACAACAAGGACCTACTGTATGGCACTGGGAACTATACTCACTATCTTGTAATAATCTATAACTGAAAAGAATCTGAAAAAAAAATATATGCATATATATATAATTGAATCACTGCTCTGTACACATGAAACTAACACACTGTAAATCAACTATACGTCAATGAAAGAATGAAGGAAGGAGGGATGATGAACCTATAAAAACTAGGTTCAGAAAGCTGGGTCTAGCTTGAAATTGTAGTGGGCTGCATCAATGCTAAATGAAGATGGAAATTAGTCAGAGAACAAAACCTTGCTCCTTATAAGAAAAAAAACGCTCTCATTCCTTAGTCAAGTTTGTTAAGATGAACATTTTTAAAACAAACGCTCGGGATCATCGCCATCTGGCCTCGACCTGGAATGGAATCTTCTCATTCATTCCCAGGTATCTGTGCATCAGCTTGGACATGGAAGGCTGTCTAAATAGGAACTGGCTTCTTTCCCGGGCCGGCTCCATCAGCAGGTGCAAGAGTTCAGTTCCCCTCCCCCTCCTCCAGCTGGCCAGCCGTCCTCTAAGCGCTAGAGAACTCACTGTACCTCTCAAACATCCCACACCATCCTCCCCAGGTTTAAGACTAACGCAAGGGCAGAAGAAAAGAGGGAGAGGGAGAGAGGAGAAACCGCATTTCGAATACCAGGAGGAACTTTGAAGGCGGTCCAAAGACTAATGAAGAGCAAAGTATATAAACTAAACTTTTCATGAGAAGGAAAAGCAAGATTTTAAAACTCTGACTTATTTCTAAACTGTGTAAATTATTTCCAGGTGTGTGTGTGGGATTGGGCAGAATATGAGAGAAATGCCATAGGGGAAAATTTTTGTTTAAGTCCTGGCACCTGAAACTTAGTTAACACCAATGAAAAAGATTAAACACGTAGCAATTAACTCCCTTCCAATGTTAAATAAAGAAGGTTCAGGGACTTCCCTGGTGGTCCAGTGGTTAAGAATCCACCTTCCAGCAGAGGGGTCATGGGTTCGATCCCTGGTCAGGAAACTTAGATTGCACACGCCACAGAGCAACTAAGCTTGCATGCCACAACTAGAGAACTTTTGAGAGTTTGTTTTGTGACCAGGAGAGCTCTTATTTGTATGAAACAGTTTTAAAAATACAGAATAAAATAGTTTTATTTCTATTATTCACAACATCTGGTCCAAATACTACATATTTTTTAAATACTTAAGTTTAAAGAAGGCATGTTAGAAAAACTAATGAAAGATCCTGCTTGATGAAGACCTGACACATACAAATAAATAATAAAAAAGTATTTTAAGAAATATTAATTCATCTAGTGACAAACTTTACCCAAGCCTATTTATAATCTTGATTTGTCACACTTACTGTGATTATTTTTATCTTCCATGGTAGAACCAGATTGTTATTACATGATATATTTACTGGAGTTCCTTTCTACATTTTAAAAAATCTGGAATTCCAAACACATCTGTTCCCAAAGGTTTTGGACAATGGATGTCAGACCTAATTTGGGGAAATCAGTTGCTCAATAAGACAAGATAGGGAAAAAAAGTATAAGGATTGGAAGGGAAGAAATATGTCATTCACAGAACATACGATTAACTATGTAGCACAGACAAAAGAATCCAGTGATAGCTTTTAAAAAGTAAGAGTTTAATACAGTTGCTGGATATAAAATCAATGTATAGGATGAAACTGCTTTTCAATACAAGAGCAACAAGCCAAACATGAAGTTTTAGCAACAATATCATTCACAATAGCATGAAAAATTGCAACTGGGTAGAAATGAACTTAAAAAATCTGTGAGACCTTCAGGGAGAAAACAATAAAATCTTCTTGAGACATTAAAGAAACCCAGAAGAAATGAAGAGATACAAGGCTCTATAATGTAAATATATCAAATCATTCCCAAATTATCTATAGAGCTAATGCAGTTTCAATTAAAATCCCAACAAGTTTCTGGAGAATAAAGGAGCTGCAAAAGTCAGTCAACAGACAAAACACTCTTGAAAAAAAGTAAGGTGGGGGTATTGGCCACACCCAACACAGACTTACTGTGAAATTAATTAAAAAGCTGTGTGGTATTGGCCAGGGGCAGAAAAACAGGAGAATGCAAAGAAGAGAAGGCCAGGAAGAGGCCCAAGCCAAAAAAGACTGTCTAGAAAACAGGTAATCGTATAGAAGTCAGAGAAGCTAACGGCAGGACCCGGAGGCTAGAATGAATCGGTTTGAACTCCAGTTCTTTGGGGCTCCCCTGGGGGACTCAGATGGTAAAGAATCTGCCTGTAGTGCAGGAGACCGGGGTTCAGTCCTTGGGTTGGGAAGATCCCCTGGAGAAGGGAATGGCAACCCACTCCGGTATTCTTGCCTGGAGAATCCCATGGACAGAGGAGCTGGAGGACTACACAGTTCATGGGGGTCACAGGGAGTGGAACATCACTGAGTAACTAACACTTTCACTTTAGCTTTTTGATAGACCAGCTATGTCACATGGAGCAAGTTACTTAAACTCTCTGCGTTTGTTTCTTGTCTAAAAACTGGGAACAATAGCAGGATCTGTTTGCAGGAATTGGTGTAAGGATTTGTATAAGCTATCTCACACTGAGAACACTGCTTGGTACACGGGCAGTCCTTAGTGAGTGTTAACATTAGCATCATGACCACCATCATACCATCATGATCAAAGGTCAATGGGGAAGAAACAAGCTGTTCAACAAAAGGTGCTGGGATAACTGTACATCTGTTGGGAAAAACGAAATCAAAACTCTCTTTTACAATATATACACAAAATAATTCCAGATAGATTAAGGGCCTAAATGGAGACGAGCAAGACGGTTAACACTTTTAGAAGACAATATACAAGAATGCTTTTCCACCTTGAAGTAGGAAAGGATTTTTAAACAAGATACAAAAATGCATGTACCATAAAGAAACATAAATTGATAAACTTGTCTGTGTAAAAACTAAAAACTTCTGTTCGTGAAAAGATACCATGAGGAAAATGAAACGATACATGACAAACTGGGAGAAGATATTTGGTTAGTAAGTATCTACAATATATTAATAGAAGGAATCGACAAATCAATTTTCTTTTTTTAATTGAGGTATAACTGACATAACATTATATTAGTTTCAGGTGTACAGAATAATTGTTTGATATTTATATATATCCTGAAATGATTGCAACAGTAAGTCAACATCTGTCACCATACACAGTTACAAAACTTGTTTTTTCTTTGAGATGAGAATTAAATTTCTGAAAAAGAGGAAAGAAACTCAACAGGAAAGAAGAGAAATCATAATAACTTAAAGAATGAATATCAAGTCACAGAATTGACAAAACTAAACTACTGTTTACTGATATATACATAAGCGATGAAAAACTACAAAGAAAAACTGAAGTGTTTTTAATACAAAATTTTGAATAATGCTCAATTAGGGCAGTACGACAGGAAGGGGAGATGTGATCGGGCTCATAGGGGACTTCTGGATGGAGTAAAGTTCTATTTCTTTCCCTGGATGAAATGCTCATGGATGTACATTTCACTATTTCTGCACACACCATTCTATCCATACACAGCTTCATACATTGATTTATAATACATCATACTGCTCATTGCTCACGCATGCTCAGTCATGTCCAACTCTTTTCAATCCTATGGACTGTAGACCGCCAGGCTCCTCTGCCCATGGGATTTCCCATGCAGGAATACTGGAGGGGGTTGCCATGACCTCCTCCAGGGGGTCTTCCTGACCCAAGGATGAAATGGGTCTCCTGTATCTCCTGGCAGGCGGACTCTACCACTGAGCCACCTGACTCAATTATACTATACTAACTATACCATAAATAATACTTAATTATTAGTTTACAGTTTGATTAATGGGGAAACCTTCAATACAAGAGGAACTTAAGATCACTGAAACCTCTGCCAACGGGAAACCAAAAATGAAGACACATTTATGAAAGAAAAAAAAATGAAGTCAATAGAAAAATCATATACATATAAGTATTGAACTATTGCTTTTTTCTTGATTGATGTGCTTCTTAGTTTGTTCCCATAAAATATATAAAATGTTCTTCAGAAGATGGGCATCATTTAATACCCAAGAATGGATTGATTATTGATTGCAAAAAATACTTCACACTTACAAGAAAAAAACTTTAAAAATCCAAGACTATGATTGTCTAAGAGCCAAAAATATTTTTCACATACTATTACAGGAATATAATAGATAATTCCTCTCAAATAAAATGCTGATGAAGGTTGCTGCTGCTACTGCTGCTAAGTCGCTTCAGTCGTGTCCGACTCTGTGCGACCCCACAGATGGCAGCCCATTGGGCTCCGCCACGATGAAGGTTAAGACAACACATTATATTACAGAGTAAGCAACATATGCTATGTCTTCTCTATACCAAAATCACATTCATCCATTTATCCAGTGATATTTATTGAGCACCAACGTCAAACGGGGCTTCCCTGGTGGCTCAGAGGTTAAAGCATCTGCCTCCAATACAGAAGACCCGGGTTCGACCCCTGGGTTGGGAAGATCCCCTGGAGAAGGAAATGGCAACCCACTCCAGTATTCTTGCCTGGAGAATCCCATGCACAGAGGTGCTTGGTAGGCTACAGTCCACGGGGTCACAAAGAGTCGGACACGACTGAGTGACTTCACTTCTTCACTTCATGTGTCAAACACTGGAGGGCATAGCAGCAAAGAGAAAACATAAATTTTCTATTCTTATGGAGCTTATGTACTAGTAGATCTTTACTGTATTAAACTATAAAAAAAAATCTCAGAAAGATTAATCCAAAATTTATTTAGCTTACATTCCCATGAGAAGAACTACTAGGTCTCCAGATAACATCATTTTAAAACCCACTGATACCTATTAGCAGAAGTGACAGTCAAAATATTTAACAACCAAATATCAACAGACTCCCCATCCAACCAGAACAGAGGCCAGCTCTGCTGGGGCATCCTGACTGAAAATCAGCCTTGTCTGTTGCCCAGATCTCTTCCAGAAAAGGTGGATCAAAGGTGGTGGGACAGTTACATCCCACCAACAGAGAATAAGGGTCCCTATCTTACTAAACGTTGACCAGAATTTAATATTACCATTTGTAAAGCAAAAAACAAATGGTGCTGGGAAAACTGGACAGCTACGTGCAAAAGAATGGAATTAGAACACTACCGAACGCCATACACAAAGATAAATTCAAAATGGATTAAAGACCTAAATGTAAGACCAGAAACTGTAAAACTCTTAGAGGAAAACATAGGCAGAATACTCGACATAAAGCAAGATCTTCTATGACCACATCCTAGAGTAATGGAAATAAAAAATAAGTGAGTAGGACCTAATTAAACTTAAAAGCTTTTACACAGCAAAGGAAACTACAAACAAGGTGAAAAGACAATCCTCAGAATGGGAGAAAATAATAGCAAAGGAAACAACTGACAAAGAATTAATTTCCAAAATATACAAGCAGCTCATACAACTCAATACCAGAAACGCAAACAACCCAATCAAAAAGTGGGAAAGGGACCTGAAGAGACATTTCTCCAAAGACATACAGACGGCTAACAAGCACATGAAGAGAGGCTCAGCATCACTCGTTATTAGAGACATGCAAATCACTCATTATTAGAGACATGCAAATCAAACCTCCAGCAAGACACCACCTCACACTAGTCAGAATGGCCACCATCAGAAGACTGCCAACAATAAATGCTGGATAGGGGGTGGAGAAAAGGGAACACCCTTGCATTGCTGGTGGGAATATAAACTGATAGAGCCACTATGGAAGACCGTATGGAGATTCCTTAAAAAGCTAGGAATAAAACCACCATTTAACCCAGCAATCCCACTCCTAGGCATATTCCCTGAGGAAACCAAAGCTGAAAAAGACACATGACCCCTAATGTTCATTGCAGCACTATTTACAATAGCTTGAACATGGAAGCAACCTGGATGTCCATCGACACATGAACAGATAAAGAAGCTGTGGTACCTATGTACAACGGAATACTACTCAGCCATAAGAAGGAACGCATTTTAATCAGTTCTAATGAGGTGGATGAACCTAGAACCTATTGTACAGAGTGAAGTAAGTCAGAAAGAGAAAGAGAAATATCATATACTGACACATATATATGGAATCTGAAGAGATGGCTCTGATGAATTTATTTTCAGGGCAGCAATGGAGAAACAGACACAGAGAACAGACCCATGGACGTGGGGGAGGGGAGGAAGGTGAAGGGGAGATGGATGCAGAGAGTAACATAGAAATTTACACCATATGTAAAACAGATAGCCAACGGGAATTTGCTGTATGACTCAGGGAACTCACACGGGGGCTCTGTGACAAGCTGAAGGATGGGGAGGGAGGTGGGAGGGAGGGAAGTCCAGGAGGGAGGAGACACGGGTGTACCTATGGCTGATCCGTGTTGATGTATTACAGAAAATCACAAAATTCTGTAAAGCAATTATACTTCAATTAAAAAAAATTTTTTTTAATGAACAAAAAAATTAATTTTGCCAATTTGTTAAACAACTTGCTTTATTATGCGTTTCTTTGACAACTGATGGATTTAAGTTTTTTACACAGGTTCATCAGCATTTGGAATTTCCTCTCATAACTATTCTCTTAACCTCTATTCACTTATCTATTAGAAATTTTGAATTTATCTTATTGCTTTGCATAAGCTCACCATTTCTTAAAAGTTAAAGCGTCATGTTTGGTATAAATGTCTTTCGTAGTTTGTTGGATTTAAAATTGGATGTATATTTTTTATGCAGAGAAATGTAATATATGGTTATGGTTACCTCAGGGGATTAGAGAACTCCGAGGGTCCCCCCACTATTTTATACTTCTCTGTGCATTCCAAGTTTTCTTCAATGAGCATTTTTCCTGATTATCAATATGCTGCTGCTGCTAAGTCGCTTCAGTCACGTCTGACTCTGTGCGACCCAATGGACTGCAGCCTACCAGGCTCCTCTGTCCATGGGATTTTCCAGGCAAGAGTACTGGAGTGGGGTGCCATTGCCTTCTCTGATTATCAATATAGTTTGATGTTAATTTAAATTAGCTATTATTTTTAAAGATACCCAATGAGAGCCTTCCCTAGTGGTCCAGTAGTTAAGAATCCACCTTTCAATGCAGGGGACACAGGTGTGATACCTTGTCAGGGAACTAAGACCCCACATGCTGCAGGGCTACTAAGCCCGAACCACAGTTACTGAGGCTGTGTGCTGCAACTAAGACCCGGTGCAGCCTACAATACACATATATATAAAGACACCTAAGGAAATAGCATAAGTAAATATCTAGTATACTGAAGTAACTCCATTTCCTTCCAGGCTGTGTGCGTGTGTTAGTCACTCAGTCGTGTCCGACTCTGCGACCCCATCCACGGTAGCCCGCCAGGCTCCTCTGTCCACGGGCTTTTCCAGGCAAGAATACTGGAGTGGGTTGCCATTTCCCTAATTCATGATAAAAACAGCATACATGCGGCCATTTTATTCAAGTGTGGTGCTTCTACTAAAAGGGAAAACATCTCCACGGACTTACGTATATTAAACAGGAATCCATGGCTCACTTTCAAATGTCTTTCCGTCTAAATGCCAAGTGCCGACGCCTTCATAGTAATCCATTTACCAAAGATGCGCCGGGCACTCTCACCTGTAATCCCAACACTAGCTACCTCTTCCACGGAGCACGACCTCATCTGAGCCTGACTCACCACGTCTTGCACCATCGAACAAGACTAACAGGGCACATGCCACCAGGGGGGCCATTGTTAAATATTTGCGGAATGAATGAATCAGTGGAAACCTCTTCAGCTACAACTGAAACTCTTTTGCTGTTTAATTCCTTCAAGCCCATGATCAGAATGAGTTTAGCTCACATACACTGTTTTTATCCTGGATTTCAGGATAATGTGTGATAGCCTTTCTGCCAAGAGCTGGGGCTGCAGTTGTGAGCAGAAAAGTACCCTGCTCTCATGGAGGCATTAAATATGTTACTTTTGAAGAACCTACAATAACATGAGGTTTTACATATATAAGGTTGCTTTTTCTTTTTGGCCTTGTTTTTTACAACTTCCAACCAGAATAACTAGGAGAACTTAAGTCCCTGAAACTGAAAGTCACTCAGCTCATGGAATTCTCCAGGCCAGAATACTGGAATGGGTAGCCTTTCCCTTCTCCAGGGGATCTTCCCAAACCAGGGATACGAACCCAGGTCTCCCACATTGCGGGCGGATTCTCTACCAGCTGAGCCACAAGGGAAGTGCAAGAATACTGGAGTGGGTAGCCTATCCCTTCTCCAGCGCATCTTCTCAACCCAGGAATCGAACCAGGGTTTTCATGCCCTTAAGTCTCTGAGCTCAGGTGCAAAAAAAAAAAAAAGAAAAAAAAATAAAAAAAAATTATGCGGACTTGCCTGATGGTCCAGTGGTAAAGAACCCCCCTTCCAATGCAGGGGACATAGGTTTGAGCCCTGGTCTGGGAAGATTCCACATCCATTAGAGCAACTAAGCCTGTGAGCCATAGCTGCCGAAGACACCGTGCTCTAGGGCCCTGGAGGCACAGCTAGCGAAGCCCGCCCGCCTAGAGCCTGTTTTCCGCAACAAGTGAGGCCAACCACAGTGAAAACCCGGGTACTGCAACAAAGACCCAGTGCAAGCATAAATAAGTAAAACCTGTTTATTCTAAGGAGACAAAGTCCAACAACACAAGAAAAGGTCATAATAATAGTTGGTACTATAAACAGCAATTGAAACAAAAGTCAAGTTCAAGTTTTGCTTTAAGAAAGATTAAAACCTAAAAGCTATTAACCTTGTTCTCATCTGAGTGACCCAAAGCACTTCCAACATAGAACTTGGCTTGCAGAGTTATTTGCTTTTTTACTTATTACAAATAAATGAATAGCAATACTGCCCAACAGAGTGCCCGCAACCATACCCTGGTTATTGTCAGACAACACCATTATATATTTGAATATTTTAATGTTCTTGAAACTAGAGCCTCACTCTTGGTGTAGTACCAAATTTAGGGGTTGTACCAAATATGATTTTTTTAGTTTGGTAAAGAATTCGCCTCCAATGCAGGAGACCCTGGTTTGATTCCTGGGTGGGGAAGATCCCCTGGAAGGGATAAGCTACTCATTTCAGTATTCTTGGGCTTCCCTGGTGGCTCAACTGGTAAAGAATCTGCCTGTAATGTGGGAGACCTGGGTTCAATCCCTAGCTTGGGAAGATCCTCTGGAGAAGGGAAAGGCTACCCACTCCAGTATTCTGGCCTGGAGAACTCCATGGACTGCATAGTTCATGGGTTGCAAAGAGTTGGCCAAGACTGAGTGACTTTTTTTTTTTTAGCTTCAGCATCATTCCCTCCAAAGAAATCCCAGGGCTGATCTCCTTCAGAATGGACTGGTTGGATCTCCTTGCAGTCCAAGGGACTCTCAAGAGTCTTCTCCAACACCACAGTTCAAAAGCATCAATTCTTTGGTGCTCAGCTTTCTTCATAGTCCAACTCTCACATCCATATGTGACCACTGGAAAAACCATAGCCTTGACTAGATGGACCTTTGTTGGCAAAGTAATGTGTCTGCTTTTCAATATGCTATCTAGGTTGGACATAACTTTTCTTCCAAGGAGTAAGCATCTTTTAATTTCATGGCTGCAGTCACCATCTGCAGTGATTTTGGAGCCCCCCAAAAGAAAATCTGACACTGTTTACACTGTTTCCCCATCAATTTCCCATAAAGTGATGGGACCAGATGCCATGATCTTTGTTTTCTGAATGTTGGGCTTTAAGCCAACTTTTTCGCTCTCCACTTCCACTTTCATCAAGAGGCTTTTTAGCTCCTCTTCACTTTCTGCCATAAGGGTGGTGTCAGCAGTACGCATTTAAAGTTCCTCCATGTCATACACAGACCCACTATATAGCACAGGGAACCCTAATCAATATTATGTAATAACCTATAGGGGAAAATAATCTGAAAAAGAATGCATATATTTATGTGTATGTGTGTGTGTGTCCCCGTATAACTGAATCACTGTGCTATAAACCTGAAACTTTCATGATGTTGTAAATTAACTACACTTCAATTAAATTTTTTTTAAAGTTCCTCCACATCTTTCTGTGACTTGATAGCTCATTTCTCTTTATTGCTGAATAATATTTCATTGTCAGAATATACCAGTTTGTTTTACCATTCACCTATTGAAAGACATCATGTTTCTTTCTTGAGTTTTGACAATTATAAATAAAGCTGCTATAAACATGGGTGTGTCTATCTGACTGATATTTTCCCTTCAGAAAAAAAAATTCTTTTGAATAATTTAAGGTGTGGTAAATTGTAGGCATGCCGTGCAATTTTTTTTTCAGGCAGTATTTGTAAAGATAGCATAAACAAACAAGACGGTATTCACTTCCCCAGGGAAACCTCTTGAAACTCCTAGTCTTAGCTAGCTCCCCAATCATAGTCTCATAATATGATATACTTCTCTCTTGTGGGAATGATAAGAGTATAAATCCACACTTATCTGGGCTGTTATTTGATTAGTAAGCTCTATGAGGGTCGGTACCCTCTGTGTGCTCACCCCTGTATTCCTCCAGGGTATTACAGAATGAGTATCTTGGCAAAATAACTATTTTAATAATATCAAAAGAGCCAGCGTTAGTGAGAAATTTCTTAAACTTAAAAAACATTCCAGGTTTTGAAAAGATTCAAACAGCATCTCATATACAGCTGATTAAAAATTACTGCAGAAAGAAAAAGACAAAAAAAGAATTGCTAAGGTTCACTGCCATTTTCACTACCTCAAAACTGTGTTTTTAGACTTGTCACATAGCATATGGAGAATGCTGGATTGCTTTTTTAATTGGGGTATGACTGCTCTACACTGTTGTGTTAGCTTCTGCTGCACAGCAACGCACTCAGCTCTGAGTGCACATGTACTCCCTCCCTCCCACCACCCCCTGGATTATCTTAAATGCAGTAAAGAAGAGTCCACTTTTATATACAGGCACTTACCCCTTACTAAAATAAGAATACATGAATAAAGACATGTGATGTATATATAAGCAATGGAATATTATTCAGTCATGAGAAAGAAGGAAATTCCAACATTTGTGACACATGGATAGACTCGGAAGGTTATTATGCTAAATGAAAGCAATCGGACACCAAAAGACAAATATTGTATAGTGTCACTTATATGTGGAATATAAAAAAAGCCAAACAGAGAGTAGAATGGTGGTTACCAAGGACCAGGGGGTAGGATTGGGGGTGAATATGGGAATGGTGAGATGTTGGTGAAAGGGTGGAACTTTCCAGTTAGAAGGTGAAAAGGTTCTCAGGATCTAATGTACAGCCTGGTAATTATAGTTAATGATGCTATAAGTGAAGTGAATGAAGTCGCTCAGTCGTGTCCAACTCTTTGCGACCCCATGGACTGTAGCCCTCCAGGCTCCTCTGTCCATGGGATTTTCCAGGCAATAGTACTGGAGTGGATTGCCATTTCCTTCTCCAGCGGATCTTCCTGACCCAGGGATAGAACCTGGGTCTCCCGCATTGTAGACAGATGCTTTACCGTCTGAGCCACCCAGGAAGTCCTATAATATAATGATGCCATATTACATGCCTAAAAGTCGGGAAGAGAGTAGCTCTTAACTGTTCTCACCACAAGAAAGAGATGGTAACTGTGTGACATGATGGAAGTGTTAGGTAACTATGGTGGTAACCACTCTGTAATACATAAGCATCAAATCAACAAGTTGTACTTCTTAAACTTATACCATGTTATATGTCAATTATGTCAATAAAGCTGGGATAAAGAATGTAAGGCAGCTAAATTGTACCACAAGAATTTCTACAAACTGAAAACTCTGCCCCATGAAAATCTGAAGTGGGGAATTTATTTCAAGCAAGTAAGTATCAGCTTTTCCTAGCTAGAAATAATAAAATAACACATCAAAAAGACAATCAAATTGTTATATTTTTCCCCAAACCAAAGCCAACATACACCAGCCAAGATGATTTCCTGGGTTAAACTAACAATGGGATTGCATTGGTTTCATAAAAAGTCTTTATGAGTTTAACAGTGACTTTGGATGAAAGAGACATCATGGAGTGGAGTGATTTAAGAAAATATTTTGGAGTGATTTAAGAAAAAATTTTGTAATTTGCTCCTGTGTTTACAAAAATCAATGAATAAAGCTCCAAAAGAGTTGACTGCTCCATCTGGGGCCCAAAGCTGCCACACAAATTCCTATTTGACAATAATTAACTGGAAAGAAATAAACAATACCACTCCTGCTTGTTTAGCTGTTTGTTTTGCTTTTCTGAATGATGGCCGGCCAGGAAGGAACCTCGAGTTTTTCAAGTGGTCAAATGCACAGTGCTGATCGTATCTCTGTAAACAGTGGACTATGTTCACAGGACCCCACTAGATTAAACATAAAAAAGCCTACAGAACGTGAAAGCAACCCGGACGTCCCTTAGGAGGCCGTTCTGATGATCTGCCTTTTAGGCAACAGAAGTGAAGTGAAGTGGGTTGCCATTTCCTTCTCCAGGAGATCTTCCCGACCAAGGGATTGAACCCAGCTTTCCCGCATTGTAGGCATACGCATTACCGTCTGAGCCACCAGGCAAGTCTCAACAGAACTATGTTACCATCATATTTCTCCATGTGGATACTGAAGGGGAAACTCCCATTGGCTGTCAACACACGGTACGAACTGCACTGATTCTGCCTGGGAGGAAATGCCATGCGTGCTTACTGTCACATCAGCAACATACATGAACATTGATTTTTCTCATTGAATTTGGGTACTTCAGAATTGCCCTGTGATTATTCTTGTGTTAGGCATTTTCCCCCCTATTTTGGTTTATTAAATGTTATCTATTTGAGACTAATAGTACAATAACAACTTTAAAATGATGGTTTCTGTAACATTTAAACTACCTTACATCAACATAAAACCAAAAGGTGGGACTTCCCTGGTAGGCCAGTGATTAAGACTACACCCTTCCAATGCAGGGGCATGGGTTCAGTCCCTGGTCAGGGAACTAAGATCCCACAAGCCCCATGACTTGGTCAAAAAATAAATAATAATAATAAATTACAGGAAAAAAAAGGTACTAAGAATTTATTAAGAAGAAAGTGTTAGTTGCTTAGTCATGTCCGACTCTTTGCAATCCCATAGACTATAGCCCACCAGGCTCCTCTGTCCATGGGATTCTCCAGGCAAGAATACTGGAAAGGGTTGCCATTCCCTTCTCCAGGGGATCCTCCCAATCCAGGGATGGAACCCCAGGTCTCCTGCATTACAGGCAGATTCGTAACTGTCTGAGCCACCAGGGAAGCCCTAGGAATTTATTAACAACACCAAAAACTGCCAATAGGAAGAGAGCATTAATAGGCTATGCCAGCTCAGCAAAGAGAGAGTCCAAATTCAGACCCTGAGTTTCTTGTACTCGGCTCTGAATGCCTTAACAGATTCAAGGGAGGGGAGCACTCCAGGACTTTGAAAAGCTGCCATCTTTTCAAGTGGCAGGCAGCCTTCAGCCTTTCATTCCCACTGCAGGAACAGCAGAGAATATAAAGCCCAACTGGCCCCTGTAGATTGTGGGTGTCAGGACATCCTCGGTTACTAAGACAAATCAAAATCACCATTAATAGATACTCTAGATCCCCACCTGCTAAAAAAAAAAAAAGCCTTCTTCAAACAATGTCAAATTATTGGCTATTAATATTTTTCCAACATGCTTTTGACCTAACAGAAAACTGGCCATTCAGAACAAATGGGTTTTTACGTATTGAAAAATGATGATAGCAATTTCTAGAAACCTCACACCTGGTCAGCTTAAGGACGGCTGTCAGGTCTTTTCCTATCCACCCCCTCAGCACCTCGTTCCGTGCTTTGCACACTGCATGTTTGTGGAAGCGACTTACAACACAGGTAAACTGCATGATGTTTATAGTCGATCTAACTATAGTAGCTTAAAAAAAAAAAAAAAAAAAGTAGCTATTTTTAGTCCCACGCAGTAATTACAGTAAGATGTAAAAAGTCAACCTTGACTGCTCACCCTCAGCTCCTTTCTCTTCTTTAGAACACTAACATTAGCCAACTTAACTGAAAGCCACTAAGTACTGGTTTGGGTAGATAGCTTAACAACTGATTTGGTGAAAAATTAATTTGCAAAGAGAACAATTCCCAATTAATTCTTCGAGTCTGGGCTAATGTTGTGGGTGTATTTTTTTTTTTTAATTGCACCTAATGCACCCTTAGAACCTGTTTTGCAACAAGAGTTCTCAGACAATCATTAAGGAGACTTCAAACACAACACAGCAATCCTTTAATTACTTGGGAGAAAATTTCTAGAACCCTTCTGAGGAGTTTAAGCTCAACTGTTTTATATAGTGTTTACAATGGCTTTTAAATTTCCAAAGATCAAGAAGCTTCTCAGATTAGTTGTTTGTCATCTTAGAGATAACAAATATGCCCAGTACCAATCTGCTTTTTTTGTCTTAAACTGAGATGAAATTCACCTAACGTAAAATTAACAACACTCAATCGTTGAGCAGATATCGAAACATTTGATTATAAACAGTTAAGGAGAACTCAATACGTGCCTGGTGACAACACAGTTGTCAGACCTCTTTGGAGGGTGATCTGATGACACTTATACAAGTTTTTGGTATTTATCCTTTAAATATACTTACACTGATGCAAAATAACACATAGAAGACTATTAATCTGCACTGTTTTTAATAGGAAAATATACTGAAGACAGTTTAATGATCATAGCAAATTTCAATATATCAGTATGATAGGATTTTATTAACTAAAAGTTAAGTTACATTACAGGAAATTATACTCAATATTTTGTTATAATATATAAGGGAAAAGAATTTGAAAAAGAATATATACATAGCTAAATACATAGTTATATATATTTATGTAAGAGTTGACTCATTGGAAAAGACTCTGATGCTGGGAGGGATTGGGGGCAGGAGGAGAAGGGGACAACAGAGGATGAGATGGCTGGATGGCATCACGGACTCGATGGACATGAGTCTGAGTGAACTCCAGGAGATGATGATGAACAGGGAGGCCTGGCGTGCTGCGATTCATGGGGTCGCAAAGAGTCGGACACGACTGAGCGACTGAACTGAATTGAGACATGGTTTTATATAAAACTATCACTTTGTTGTACACCTGAAATTAACACAACATTGTAAATCAACTATACTTGAATTTAAACAAAAAAGAAAAAAGGAAAAAAGGGACACACAAAGAATGAGGTGGCTAAGGAAAAAGATGAAATAAAGCACCAAGATATTGTAAGCGATAAAAGGTAGCAAAAAGTGAGAATAGTATACTAACGTTTCTATGGGGGAGTGGCATCTGTTTATCAACACTTGATAGCTCACTGGAGCTATCCATCGTGTACGGATGTGAGCGCTGGACCATAAGGAATTGATGCATTTGAGCTGTGGCACTCAGGAAGGCTCTTGAGGGTCCCTTGGACTGCAAGGAGATCACACCAGTCAATCCTAAAAGAAACCAACCCTGAATATTCACTGGAGGGACTGATGCTGAAGCTGAAGCCCTGATACTTTGGCCACCTGATGTGAAGAGCTGACTTATTTGAAAAGACCCTGACTGAAGACAAGGGGAGAAGCGGGTGACAGAGGATGAGATGGTTAAATAGCATCACTGACTCAATAGACATGAATTTGAGCAAACTCTGGGAGAAAATGGAGGACAGAGGAGCCTCGTGGGCTGCAGTCCGTGGAATCACAAAGAGTCGGACATGACTTAGCAACTGAAAACCAACAACTCACTGGAAGAAGTCACGAAAAACACCAGTACGGTATATCAACGCATGAAGTGAAGTCGCCCAGTCGTGTCCGACTCTTTGTGACCCCATGGACTGTAGCCTATCAGGCTCCTCCGTCCATGGGATTTTCCAGGCAAGAGTGCTGGAGTGGATTGCCATTTCCTTCTCCAGGGGATCTTCCCGACCCAGGAATCGAACCTGGGTCTCCCTCATTCCAGGCAGACGCTTTACCGTCTGAGCCACCAGGGAAGCCCTATATTTGGAATTTAGAAAGATGGTAACAATGACTCTATATGCGAGACAGCAAGAGACAGATTTAAAGAACAGACTTTTGGACTTTGTGGGAGAAGGCAAGGGTGGGATGATTTGAGAGAATAGCATTGAAACATGTATATTTCCATATGTGAGACAGATCACCAGTCCAAGTTCGATGCATGAAACAGGTCACTCAAAGCCAGTGCACTGGGACAGCCCTGAGGGATGGGATGGGGAGGGAGGTGGGAGGGGGGTTCAGGATGGGGGACACATGTACGCCCATGGCTGATTTATGTCAATGTATGGCAAAAACCACCACAATACTGTAAAGTAATTAGCCTCCAATTAAAATAAACAATTAAAAAAAACAACAACTAGTAACAAGGATTGTCCCCAGGGAGGAAAAAGGGTGTATCGCCTATTCAAATGCATAAATAAATTCAGTACGTAAATAAGAAATAAATCATTCCTTTGAAATCATGACTCTTCCCCAGTTTGGCTGCTTTAACAGTCTTCTCTCAGGGCTGAACTCGCAGAGTTCATGTAAGTGTGGAATTACATGAAGGATATTACAGAGACGAAACGACACACAAGGAGGGTTGGCAGGAGGAGGTGAAGAGGCATGAAGCTACCCCGGGCAAGGGTGCTCCTGGTGGAGGGCAAAGCTGGGACAGAGCAGTGCAGAGCCCAAGGGGAGAAGCAGGTTGGTGCTTAGGAAGGAAGGCAGGTTTGGCTGGAAGAGAGTATCTAGGGATACCGGGCAGGCTGGCAAGGTAAAGGGTTGTCTACATTTTTTTTTTTTTTTTTTTGATGTGGACCATTTTTAAAAACTTTATTATAATTGTTAAATAATATTGTTTCTGTTTCATGCTTTGGTGTTTTGGCTTAGAGGCATGTGAGATCTTAGCTCCCCAACCAAGGGGTTGAAACTGCACCCCCTGCATTGGAAGGTAAAGTCGTAAACCCTAGACCGCCAGGGGAGTCCTCTTAAATTCCCATTTTATTCTGGGATGGCAAGACCTCCTTAGGTTTGGGCTCAGGTCCACGCCTCATCTACCACATAGGAGATAACCCAGGTTCCTACGTGTTCACCCCTTGAAGCTGCCTACGAGATCCCAAGAATGGGTCATCTTTTTAAATCTGGGTATTTAGTAACCTCCTACTGACGTCAGCAAACCCAACATTCCTCCTATCTAGTCTCTCTTTTCTCCCTTTCTTTCTTTCCTTTCATCCCATATGAGATTGCCTGGTCCCCAGGATGAGCCCACAGTTCAGAGATGACCAACTAAATAGTGTAGAAAATCCTTTAATCTCCCTTTGAGCTACCCTGGTCTCTGCCACATTGTAAAATCAAGATACGTACAATCTTCAGCTTGGCCTACGTTTGCAATTGTTTAACAGCCAGCCCCATACTCCAAGCATGTGACCTGAGTGGGGTCTATACCTCAAACAAACTTGATATCTTTTTAATCAAACAGATCTTTTTACAGACTACGGGACATGGGTGACACCTACTTGAACACTGCTGACGGAGATGATCCTTTGCCCATTTCTGCAAATGACTTTTTAAGTTTTTCTTTTTTCCAATAATCAAAGCGTGTGGTAGATCTGCTTGGAATTATCAGGAACATTCTTCATCCCAATGTCTCTCATCTAATGGAGGGTTTCCATTTCATTCGACTGGCTGTTCCTTCCACTTTCTCAATTATTAGCACTTCATAAAACAAAAAATAACCCAGAATGTAAAGAAGAAAAAAGCCGCTAACCTGCATTTCATTTCCATCAGTGTCTGAATATTTTTATCTAGAAACGAAGCACTGACGGCCTGAAAGTTTTCCTGGAATGATCTTATGTGTTTACCTTATTTACCTGCAGCTACCAAAGTGACAATAAGTTTAACATCCAGCCTTTCAGGTTTCTCAGCCAAAAAGCTTTTGTTCGGCAAAATAGTCCCTGATATTTCTGCGTATGGAGTCACATCCAAGACATTCAATCCATCTATAGAGCAGCTGACAACTTAGAGAGTGCGTCTAATGAGTCTATTTACGTGCCACTTTTTTGATTTGTTGAAACTTCTACAAACCTCCGATTAAAATTATTGGCATCTCTTTGAGCTTCAGTGTGGGAACTGTACATAAAATTTCTAAATAGAGTGGCTAGCCTTGGAAGTAGCTACCACGACCATAATTGACCTTGATGTATTCTCCGTGTATTATGAATCATTACTCTTGGGACAACCACCTCTAGGGTCAATTGATCCTGGAACTCAGATTACCCTAGAACACTTGAAGGGGCCTGAGGTCATGCGGTCTAACTTACACCCAATTCGTCAATCACCTCGACAAAACCCCCAACACAGAAAGGAGTACTCATTCAGCTTCTTCTCAACAGAAAACTCAAGATCGTCACAACATGGAAAGGTGAATAACACACACAATGCTCATAAAGCTTACTGTGTCAGACATTTACTGCTCTAAGTATTCATTAACTCATTTAATGTTCTCGATACCCCCATAAACCAGGCACTCTTATTCTCCCCATTTTACAGATGAAGGAACTGAGGTTGGATGACTTGTCCACAATTACTCAGCTAGTTAGTATCATGTTATGAACCAAGTCGTCACCATCCAGTCCCATGCTGTTGAACAATGTGGCGTTGGCTAAATTGTGGAAATCTTGTAAGAATAAAAGAACTTTAAGCAATCGTTAGAGGCTATCAAGCCCAAGTGGTCCACTCAAGAGAATGAAGAGAGAATGAATGAGCAGCAGAGAGACAAGGAGATGCATCTGCTTAGCTTTAGTCTAACAGGTTCTTTGCCTCCAGAATATTGACTCTAGTTTACAACTAAAGCAACAGAAATCATGGCATTTTACTTGATATTTCTTATATAACACTTCTTTAGTGGATCAGTATGGCTTATGGAGAGAAGATGCATTTTAGGGGGGAAAAAACTAGAAAAACAATTTCTTGTGAAAAGGAATTGCAGGCAAATGTCCTCTTCTGTGGGTCCATGGCTATGACAATAATGCAGAAAATCTTGAGGCTTGGTAAAGAATGACACAGTATCATCATACTCAAAGTTTACAATTTCATGACAAAAACCTTAGGACAAATTTAGTTTAAGGAGTTTATTTTCTTCTGTATCTGCCTGCAATGCAGGAAACCCTAATTCAATTTCTGGGTCGGGAAGATCCCCTGGAGAAGGGATAGGCTACCCACTCCAGTATTCTTGGGCTTCCCTGGTGGCTCAGACAGTAAAGAATCCGCCTGAAATGCGGGAGACCTGGGTTCGATCCCTGGGTTGGGAAGATCCCCTGGAGGAGGGCATGGCAACCCACTCCAGTATTCTTGCCTGGAGAATCCCCATGGACAGAGGAGTCTGGTAGGCTATAGTCCATGGGGTCGCAAAAAGGTGGACATGACTGAGTGACTAAGCACAGAATAGTTTAAGGAGTTTATTTTCTCCTTTAAATCTTCATGTTAGAGCTTCTCCGTTTCCTATCTCACCATCTTCAGAAAGAGTAAGCATAAGTACTGTTTGAATGTTCCTCAACTTTTTGATTTCTTATTCTAAGGAATTTCTTTAGAAAGGCATTTTATTTTATTTTTAGATAGAAGAAAAAGGCAGACTGTAGCTCTAAAGTAAATGAACAATGGTAGTATTATTATCAAGCATGACACCCAAGGATATTGTTTTAGTTGTTATTGTGTAAGAAATCACCCCTAAACCTTAGTGGGGAAGAATCATTTTTAGGCCAGCAATTTGACAGGGACAATTTGTCTCTGATCCTCCAAGGCTGGGACCCCAGCTGGAAAGGCTTGAAGGCTGTGTGTGGGGACTTGACTGCAAAAGGGTATGAGCATCTGCATGCCCTTCCCTAAGGCTGGCTGTTGATTATAACTGTTCACCAAGCCCTCAGTTGGGCTGTCAGCTGGGACCCCTACAGTTAACTTCTCCAGATGGATTCTCTATGTGGACAGCTTATTCATTGGAAGGACTGAGGCTGAAGCTGAAGCTCCAATACTTTGGCCACTTGATGCCAACTCACTGGAAAAGATTCTGATGCTGGGAAAAATTAAGGGCAGGAGGAGAAGGGAGCAGCAGAGGATGAGATGGTTGGATGGCATCACCAACTTGATGGACATGAGTTTGAGAAAGCTCCAGGAGTTGGTGATGGACAGGGAAGCCTGGCGTGCTGCAGTCCATGGAGTTGCAGAGTCAGACACGACTGAGCGACTGAAAAACAACAACAACGTGGGCTGCTTGGGCTTCCTAACAATATGGTGCTGAATTCTAAGAGTAACCACCCCCAAAGAGCAAGGCCAAAGTGCACGGTCTATTAACAATCCTGCTTCAGAAATAACATGGCGTCACTTTTACCACATTCTACCGGTCAAGGAAGTCACAAGGATCTGCCTAGGGTCAAGGGAAAGGGACAGAAGCCTTCCCCTGCTCCTCAGTGGGAGGAATCTCAAGGTGACATTGGAAGAGCAGGTAGAATGGGAGATACTGTTGTGGTCATCCTTGCAAAACAGAACCTGTCACACGTCTGAAGTAGAATCCTGCCCTCCCCGCTGTCCAGTCTGATTGATTCTGTGGTCTAATATTTTAAACTACCTCTGAGAAATGCAAAGGGGAATATTAGGCCATGTATCAGGCACAAGAGAGATCCCTAAGTCAACAGAATGCAAACTGAATAATTATAAACATTCTTTAAGCATTTCCAAAGCACACGTGGAGCTTTCAAAGAAATATAATTGAAACTCAGACTGTCTGCAAAAGCTTATTAAAATGATGCATGTGTGACATTAATTTCTGATTATTACCAAAAACTCAATACCCATCAGTGGCCATTTACTTTTATTTTTTCATCTGTGAATCGGTACATTAGCTTTACTTCTACGCCTATCAAAGCTTCAGATCTGTTTATTATACTCCTATAACATTTTACAAAACCAATCAACTCTTAATAGTCTATGCCCCTCCTAACCTAATGCAAGTCTCACATCATGATTCTCAGTAAGGTTTTCTTTTTTTTGCCTTCGTTTTTGTTTTTAGCCATGCCACGCAGCATGTGGGACGTTAGTTCCCTGACCAGGGATTGAAACCTCATCTCTTGCATTAGAAGCACGGGGTCTTAACCACTGGACCACCAGGCAAGTCTGGATTCTTAGTAAGGTAAACAGTGGAGCAGAGAGAGCACAGCCCCTGTCCAAAAGGGCAGCATATTATGACAGTTTTTCTAAGTGACAGAGTTCTAAAGTTAAATTAAGAGTGCTTGTAGGAATATAACCATGTCAAGAGCTTAGAATTTTCTGATTCCCCAACCTTATATTGAATAATAAGATCCAAATAGACCCAAACAGCCCAGAGCCCAGAGCTCCAGATGCACATATTTAACTAGATATCTAAGAGCATCTGGCAAAATGTCCAGCACTAAACTTCTATTCTGCCCCTCCCCGCCACCATCAACCTTAATCCTGTTCTCAGTCTCTCACAGTCTTATTTTTCTCCACGGCATTTATCGTTATTGGATGCATTAGATATACCCTTACACTTGCCGTTCGATCACATATATGAGGGCAACTTTTTTTTTACCGTTTGGTTTATTGCCCCTTTCCCTATGCCCAGAACAAAGCCTGACATATAGGAGGTGGTCATTAATATTGCTGAATGAATGAATGATGACTTACCTGGTGCCTGAATAAATCACAATGAGAGAACCAAAAGGAATAAAGAGAACTGGACTTCCCTGGTGGTCCAGTCACTAAGAATGTGACTGCCAATGCAGGGGACAAGGTTGGGGAAGATTCCACATGCTACAGGGCAAATAAGCCTGTTCATCACAACTATGGAACCTGGGCTCCAGAGCCCGGGAGCAGCAACTCCTGAAGCCCATGCGCCCTACAGCCTGCGTTCTGCAACAAGAAAAACCACCGCAGTGAGAAGCCCACGCTCTGCACCAAGAGTAGAAAGCCCGCGGGCAGCCATGAAGTCCCCATTCAGCCAAAAATAAATAAATAAATAAATAAACATTTTTAAAAAGACGTGACACCATGTCATGTAACTTCAAAGAAAGAGTACCTTAGAATGATTATGTTTGTAAGTGGCTGACGGGGTAAGAAAGTAGCTCCAAAGCATTGCTAGATTTTAAAGTTGTTATAAAGGATAAAATGAGCAAAAACTGAGGATGTAGGAAAAAGGAATCTTAGTGTTAAATCATGCTTCTTTAGCAACATCAGAATTACCTAGGAGAGCTTTTAAACGGACAGATGCTTGGATGTGCCAGCCTGGAGAATGCTGGGAAGGGAGAAGATGATGAAAACCCAACACCCAACCTGGAAACCCTGATGGAATCTCAGGGATGGAAGATGGAATAGAGATTAGAATTTAGAAAGTCTGACTTAACTAAATGTGTTATAGTCTGTCTAAAGAAATATAAAAGGACAGGGAATAATCTACATAGTATCAGCAAAACGGACCCTCTTGTTTAGTCCCTCAGTTGTGTCTGACTCATGGGACGTCCCAGGCAGGAATCCCGGAGTGGATTGCCATTTCCTTCTCCTGGGGATCTTCCCGATCCAGGGATCAAACCCGTGTCTCCTGCTTGGCAGGAAGATTCTTTACCACTGAGCCACCAGGGAAACCCCAAACAGATTCCATTCTATCCTTAATGTAGATTTATCCCTCCAGAAGAAACAGATGCCTCAGGCTTCCACCGCTTGGCGTCACAATCCATTAAATTCCTCCAACTCTATTTTGATTTTATGCTATCCAAGAAACTTTGTATAGAATTTAGCTTTCCACAAAGATTAGCCTTCAGGGAGAAAAATGTGCGCTTCGGCAAATATGAATAGCTTAGTCTCCTCATAGATATACTTCTCATTGTAAATTTGAAACTTTGCATTCTGGTTTGTGCATCAGTCTTGGGAATTTGGTTAATGTGAGTCACCTCTAAGGCATATTGAAAATACCAATTCTGTTAGGTGAAAAGAGCTGAGAAGCAGACCCGGGAGCCCTATCAAAGTTGCACTATCTGAGCACAAACAGAGACAGCAAGAAAGAAGTGACTGTAGGTTTCCAGTCTGTGTCCAATTGGGACAGAAAACAAAAATGAACTAAAGCCGATACACTGTTTAACCCATTAGCCAAAGCAGTGAATTGATCTCATCCTTCCAATGCCCCAGCTCACCACGCACCAAGTACACTGCCAGGGCTTCTCTAGGCAACAAGACTCCCTAGCAAATTATTTACACCAATTCCACGCTTTGGTTCAGTTCAGTTGCTCAGTCATGTGCGACTCTTTGCGATCCCATGGACTGCAGCATGCCAGGCTTCCCTGTCCATCATGAACTCCCAGAGTTTGCTCAAACTCATGGCCATTGAGTCAGTGATGCCACCCTTAGAAAAATGTGAAGGGGTGCTCTCTGCTCCAAACCAGGGGATTAATCCAATAGGCCAGTTAAGCCTAGTCTGGCCTGCAGCTTTGTCGCTGCTTCCCAACCTTTTCTGCACTGCAGTAAGGAGACTGAAGAACTAGCCCCACAGCAATTGCTTTCAGCAGTTCAAGGGTGGATATCTTATTTTGTCCCCAAGGTGAAGCATTGTCTTCACCTGTTTTCAGCCGCAGTCTACCTTTTCAGGCTTCTCTTCATGGCTCGGTTCATTCTGGAGCTCGGCGTTCTGTTGTACTTGTGGGTCTCTGAACCTGGCGTTTAATCCCTCCTCCAGGAAGGCTGTCCAGATCGCCCTCCCAACCTGATCACCTGTCTTCACCTGTGTAACTTCCCAGTCCTGCAGGACAGCATATAGATGCCAGTTCTTCCCCAATTGAGTTACACTCCTGTGTACAAGTTTCCAGGTAGTTTACCCTACCTTAGTTCTTACCACTGCTGCTGCTAAGTTGCTTCAGTCGTGTCCGACTCTGTGAGACCCCAGAGACGGCAGCCCACCAGGCTCCCCTGTCCCTGGGATTCTCCAGGCAAGAACACTGGAGTGGGTTGCCATTTCCTTCTCCAATGCAGGAAAGTGAAAAGTGAAAGGGAAGTCGCTCAGTCGTGTCCGACTCTTCACGACCCCATGGACTGCAGCCTACCAGGCTCCTCCACCCATGGGATTTTCCAGGCAAGAGCACTGGAGTGGGCTGCCACTGCCTTCTCCGTAGTTCTTATCACACTGTACTGAAATTTCCTATGTATGTTTCTGTCCCCTGACTAGACTGTAAGCCAGTGGGCAAGAACAATGTCTTGGCACTTAGCAGATGCTCAAAGAATAAATAGATACTATGGACAAAATTGGAGAAGGAAATGGCAATTCACTCCAGTGTTCTTACCTGGAGGATCCCAGGGACGGTGGAGCCTGGTGGGCTGCCATCTAAGGGGTCGCACAGAGTCGGACACGACTGAAGCGACTTAGCAGCATGGACAAAATATGAAGTTTCAGTCATTCTCAAGGTGTTTGTCTCTCTCGTCTGATGCAGATTTTTCTAATTTTGGTGTCTTCCTTTATGTACTAAAGTCGTAATTATTTGCCACCAACATCACTGATCCTCTTGCTGAAAATGGTAATGACAGTTAAGAATTACATCTATCCTAAGATAGACACTTTTCATGTAATCTTAGTATCTTTTGAAAATTGAATAATGCAAACAGATAACCTAGGTTTATTTATTTAAATTGAAGGATAATTGCTTTACTTTTAAAGATAAGTAAATTTTAAATTTAAAAATTCAAAGTCATGCTGAAAAATATATTTTACATACACATGTACACTCATGAAATCCAACTTTCTTTGCACAAACATTGTCAATTTCATATGTATCTGTCCTAACACAAACATTTTTAAAATTCTTAGTTCTCTTTGCTAAGAAGAAAACAGTCTCAAACTAAGCTGATATATAGAATAATTCATTAGCTGCCTCAAGCAACAAATATCCAGCTTCTGCAGGGGAGGGGGGAGGACAATGTGACTCCAGCAGAACTTTTTTTTAAATGGCAAGAATAGCCACAAAGAATTATGTCCACCTGAGGGATAATATTAAGATTATACCTTAAGTAGATCCAAATATGTTGCTAAAAAATTAGAATGGTTAGAGTCTTATCTCTTAAAGAAAAGAGATAAACATGCATACATAGTCTATAATTCAGATTTCCTTTCCAAAGCACTTATTTCCAGGCACTTTCCTACTATTAGGTTATTTTATTTTATGGCTAACATGAAAACAGAATTTTAAATCAAAGAACAGCCTGTGCCATGCAAACTAGAAATGTTCATTTAACAGAGATTAGCTTTCAGCAGGAGAACTCTGCAATTTGTTCCCAAGGAACAGGTTTGTCTGTTTTTTTCCCCTTTAACCTTCCCCCAGACTCTAGTTGGACCATAAAGAAGGCTGAGCGCTGAAGAATTGATGCTTTCAAATTGTGGTGCTAGGGAAGACTCCTGAGAGTCCTCTGGACTTCAAGGAGATCAAACCAGTCAATCTTAAAGGAAATCAACCATGAATATTAATTGGAAGGACTGATACTGAAGCTGAAGCTCCAATACTTTGGCCACCTGATGAGAAGAACTGACTTACTGGAGAGGATGCTGATACTAGGAAAGACCGAAGGCAGGAGAAGAAGGGGGCAACTGAGGATGAGATGGTTGGATGGCATCACTGACTCAATGGACATGGGTTTGAGCAAACTCTGGGAGGTAGTGAAGGACAGGGAAGCCTGATGTGCTGCAGTCCATGGGGTTTCAGAGTTGGACATTACTTAGTGACTGAACAAGACTCTCCTAACTTGTATTTATCCATCCCCTCTCATCCAACAATTTCGAAGCGCTTCACAAGCAAGCAGGCACTTTCTTGTGAAGAAGAAGGCAAGCTTCACCATAGCAATTTATAGATCAGGAAAACAAGGAGCAGAGATGAAGATGTGCCCAACACTAATAAATGCTGGATGGGGCAAGCCGTGCAGTCCAGGCTGAGCGCTTCCAGGCCCTCTCATCCATCTGGGCGTGTCCACACCATTTCTCCCAAAGACCTATAGGTATTTTATTGCATTTCAGGAACCGTCAGTTTTGGTTGTGCAGATAGAAGTACAAAGGGTATAGCTTCCTGTAAAGATGCCAGGTTTTCTTTGCTGTTGAAATGAAGGGAAATATTTAATTTCTCGTTCCTAGGGAACCAAAACTTTGAGGTGCAGCCTGGGACAGCCAGATCACCATCAAAGTGGTCAGTATCTAATTCTCTTTGCTCTATCTCAATTTCATTAAAAGTACTTTTCATCAAGACATAATTTTGTTAGACCCCCAGATCAGAAACTTGATACTGTCCTTTACAAATTAATACCTTTATTTAATTGTAATACAAATTAATAATTACAAATTGTAACACCTTTACAGGGCTTCCCTGGTGGCTCAGCTGGTAAAGAATCCGCCTGCCATGCAGGAGACCTGGGTTCGATCCCTGGGTTGGGAAGATCCCCTGGAGAAGGGAAAGGTACCCACTCCAGTATTCTGGCCTGGAGAAATCCATGGACTATAGTCCATGGGGTCGCAAAGAGTCGGACACGACTTGAGTGACTTTCGCTTTCATTCTCTTTCACAATACCTTTACAAATTAATGTCTTTAAACAGAAAAATAACCTTCAGATTTACAGGAATGGGGGTGTCATTAGACATACATGAAACACCTGCTAGAACAGCAGCTTCATTCACAGTGGTTTCTGCTGTGATTACAGCACAGCACTATGAGTCATTAGTCCTCAATGACCGTCAACGTGAGTAACATCAGATGTTTTAGAAAGCAAAACCTCCGTCGGTGGTTGGGGAAATACGAGTGAGTAATGGGGACGGAAGGGAGATCCGAACAGTCCATCCTAAAGGAAATCAGTCCCGCATATTCACTGGAAGGACTGCCGTTAAAGCTGAAACTCCAATGCTTTGGCCACCTGATGCGAAGAACTGACTCATTTGAAAAGACCTTGATGCTGGGAAAGATTGAAGGCGGGAGAAGGGGAGGACAGAGGGTGAGATGGTTGGATGGCATCACCGACTCAACGGACATGAGTTTGAGTAAACTCTGGAAGTTGGTGATGGACAGGGAGGCCTGGCGTGCTGTAGTCCATGGGGTCACAAAGAGTCGGACACAACTGAGCGACTGAACTGAACTGAATGGGGAAAGAGGGATTATGAGCTACAAATACAGAAGATACATTTTTTAAAACTCACATTTGTTTAGTGTTAGAAGAAAAAAAAAAAGTAAATTCCAGCACTGGTATTCATTGTTTGGGTGGATCTGGTCTATAAAATGTGAATAGCAAACTCACAGGGTCCTTATTAGGTTATGAAAGCACGTATTTAAATCCCTTAATCAAGGTGTGTCAAGCACTGAACAGGCTGGTTCTCTTCTGTTTTCACACTTTAAAAGATGGAGGGACAGTTTGGGCTCTTTGCAGATTCCTCAGACAAGGAGGCAGCAGACAGGTTTTACGATGTGTGCTGGTGAAGACCGAGGGGTTGAAAAAACCACACGGGGGCAAAAAGATGGCACAAAAAGATGCCAAAATACTGATAATCTTGAAGCTGGGTGGTGTGTACAGGGGGGTTCATCATATTTTCTCTATGTATGTTTGAAAATTCCTATAATTAAAAAGTTCAAACAAACAAATTTGTGTGGCTGAGTCCCTTCCCTGTTCACCTGAAACTACAACATTGGCAATCGACTATTTCCCAACAGAAAATGTTTTCGGTGTTAAAAAAAATAAAAATACATAAATAATAAAAATAAAATAAACAAACAACAACAACAACATTTGATAGTATTAACTTGAAAGAAAAAGAAAGATGAGGAGAGCTCTAGAATTCCAGACCTGGGATTGAATCTCTGCTTTCGGCTCCGTGAACTTGCTAAGTTATCTTACTGTTTGTTCTGTGCTTCAATTTCCTCTCTTGTAAAAGGATGATGATGGTGTGGTCAGTGCAGAGCTGTGCCACTCAGATCCTTCTTCCAGAAAGGACTTGCTGCCCAGCTGCACAGGGTGTGGTTAGCAGACAGCTTCCTTTAGGGTCTGCCTTGTCTTCCGAGCCAAAGTCACATTGTTCTTGGGGTAGCCCTTTGCCAGTGAACGAGCAAGGCAGTGGTACAAGGGCCTGGCCGTTTCCGCCCACCGTGAGACTCCCCGAATGGGTAATCTTTGCTCGAGAGCTTCTCGTTGGCCTGGTGGAGACTTTCTCAGGAGGCATTATGATCTGAAGTCTCCCTCGGCCCAATCACACTTACTCCCTTTTCCTTTCACAGGGGTTCCTTCCCTACAAAGCTTAGCATTCCTAGTTCCATCTCAGAATCTTCTCAGATGCTGGCCCAAATGGTACTTCTAACTTCACTGGATTCTTGTGAAGAATCAATGAGATGACGGATGACAAACTTTCACAGCACTTGAGGCATGGTAAGCTCTCAGTAAGCAGCAGTATTATTATTATTATTATTTTGCTTTGGTTTTGTTTTACTTCCAGTTTTATTAAGATATAATTGACATACAGAAAATAAGTGTGAGGTGTACAGCATGATAATAATCAGCAACGTTGATGACACCAATTCAACTGTTTTTAAGGCATGGTGCACGTGAAATTATTACAAGAACTACAGAGTTTATGCAATGATAATCTATTTCTATTTTTACAACCTGTAGAGTAGAGAAGTAAAGGTGGAAACTGCAGCTGCTGAATTGTTAACACACTAAAATCATAGCTTTAGTCTAAAAATTAATTTTTATTAAAAATTTCATTCCAGTCATTAGAATAGTGTGTTCTAAGTTTTAAAAAGAAACCATAATATAGTGAATGTGATATTGCAGTTTTGAGGTGAACAAATCTTATGATTTGTTCAACAGGAAATTTTAAGTTTCATCTATTTTGTTGTTGGTGGTATGAATCTAGTTCTAGTATTAGGCAACTGAGGTTGTTAAGATTTACAGAAAGTTAGCACAGAATCTTACAGATGAAGTTTATGAGTTAAAAGAATCAATATTAAAAAACGTGTATATTCCCAACTAACTCTTTGACATAATAAACACATTTGGCCAGAAAGGAGCTTTGACTTTTCGACTTTTTGAATTTATTGACTTTTTGAATTTATTAACCAGACACATCACTAGGCTCAGGCTGGTAAGACTATATATAACTAAATCAGGAAACAAATATTTCATTACAAATGCTAATTCCAGAAGACTTCACGCCCACATTCCAAAATCTAATTAGATTAATTTCCTAGGGCATACATGTATTCTTGGTAGCTTGCAATTTTTAAGTATCAAAATAAAGCCTTATTTTAAAATGTGGGCGGTGTTGATGAAACAAGTATGAGTAATACTTGCAGGAAACACAATATTAGCTTAGCGAGGAAGTGGGTGACACTTGAACAGTCCTTCAGCGAGGCACTTTCCGTGTCGCACCAATGTAAAGCAAGAGTCCTAATGTAGTCACACAGTAAGCACAGGCAAAACCCTTAGAGCACTGGAAATACAGCTTTACCTACCAAGACTGCATGTTTAGGATGACGTCTGAGTATAAGGTGAAAGCAACGAACTGATGGGTAAATGTCAACCACAAAATCACCACAGCTCCCATGTTTTGTTTAATATCTACTAACCAGAGAGCTGGTGATGGACAGGGAGGCCTGGCGCTGCGATTCACGGGGTCGCAAAGAGTCGGACACGACTGAGCGACTGAATTGAACTGAACTGACTGAACCAGAAAGACAAATATCATATTACTTATAAGTGGAATTTTTAAAAAATGACACAAAGGAACTTACTTACAAGACAGAAATAGACTGGGGCTTCCCTAACAGCCCCGTGGCTAGGACTCGGCGCTTTCAAGACTGGCTCCAGGTGCATCCCTGGGCAGGGAACTAAGATTCTGCATGCCTTGAGCAGTGTGGCAGAGAAAAAGAAAACCAGAAATCGACTCAGAGACACAGAAAACAAGCCTCTGGTGACCAAAGGAGAAGGTTGTTCAGTTGCTAGATCACGTCTGACTCTTTGCGACCTCGTGGACTATAGCACTCCAGGCTTCCCTGGCTTTCTCTATCTCAAGGAGTTTGCTCAAACTCATGTCCATTGAGTCATCAAAGGGATAAATTAGGAGTTTGAGATTAGCAGATACAAACTACTGTATATAAAATAGATAAACAACAAGGACCTACTGTATGAACTACATTCAATATTGTGTAATAATCTATACTGGAAAAGAAACTGAAATATATATATATGACTGGATCACTTTGCTGTACACCTGAAACATTATAAATCAACTATACTTTGATTACAGAACATAAAGATAAAAAATAAATTAATATTTTAAAAAATCTACTATCCAGAGAAGACGGTGCAAACCCTGCTTTAATGGAAAGGTGGGGTTGACAGAACTACACTTGTTTTTTTTTTTTTTTGGTCTGTCTTCTGAGGTGGTTTTGCTCACCCTAGTTCCAGGATTGATGTCTCCCATGTCGGTCTTGCCGTCTTTATCCCAAACAGAAACCTCTGAAGGGTTAAAGAAGAAAAGAGCTGGAGGAGAGCTATGAACTGTTGTTAGTACTCTGCTCCACTGAGTACTGGGCAGTGAGAAAAGGTAATAATTCTCCAAATCCTGCAACTAGTTAATTACATCAATGTTAAAAAAAGAATCAGTATTGTCTAGCTTAAAATTTTAACACACTACAAAGTGTTCTATGGGTTTCCCAGGAGGTGTAGTGATAAAGAATCTGCCTGCCAATGCAGGAGATGCAAGAGATGGGGGTTCCACCCCTGGGCTGGGAAGATCCCCTGGAGGTGGGAAGGGCAACCCACTCCAGTATCCTTGCCTGGAGAATCCCATGGACAGAGGAGCCTGGTGTACAGTCCATGGGGTCAGAAACAGTTGGATAAGAACGAGTGACTTAGCATGCACAGGCACGTGTGCACACACGCGCACACACACACACACACACACACACACAGTGTTCTTATATAAACACACACATATGCATCAGGTATCAGCCGCATGAACAACAGAAAACTTTTCAAGCTCTACTTTAAAGGTTAAAAAAAAAATGTCTAGAGGGATTTCCCTGGAGGTCCAGGGGTTAAGACTCCATGCTTCCGCAGGCCCTCCTCCAGGGCTTCTTGCCTGGAGAATCCCATGGACAGAGGAGCCTGGCAGGCTACAGTCCATAGCATCGAAGAGACTTGACTTAGCATGCACACAGCTTCCACACATAGGTCTCCGGGGTGGCCAAAAAACAAAAAAGGGTGTTTGTGTGGAAGGAGTATATGAGGAATCTCTGAACCTTCTGCTCATTTTTGCTGTGAAACTAAAACTGCTCTAAAAAGTAGTCTATTAGGATCTCCCTGGTGGTCTAGTGTCTAAGCCTTCAAGCTCCCAATGCAGGGGTCCCCAGTTCATCCCTGGTCAGGAAATTAGATCTCAAATGCTGCAATTAAGAGTGCAAGCCGCAACTAAGACCTGGTGCAGCCAAATAAATAAGCAAATAAATATATATTAAAAAAATTTTTAATAGTCTACTTTTTACAAAAAGGTGCCTGGATTTTTTTTTTTTTTTTAATCTTTACACTGTCAAAGCAAAGAAAGGCATTAAAACTACCCTGCCATTACTTTAAAACAGCAAATGTTGGGACTTCCCTGGGTCCAGAGGTTAAGACTCCACACTCCCAATGCAGGGAGTTCGACCCCTGGTCAGGGAACTAGATCCTGCATGCCACAACTGAGATCCAGCACAGCCAAATAAAAAATAAGTAAATATTAAAAAAAAAACAAAACAGCAAATGTTAAAACAAGAGGGGAAAAAAAAGGATTCATTCATTTATTCAATAAGTTATTTCTTGAATTACTACTGTGAGGCAGGCATTGTTCCTGATCCAGTTGGTTGACAACTTTCACTGCTGCCTCTTAAAAATGAACACCACAATCAATGTCACTATAGCCAACAAATTGTGGAAAGCATTATATGCCTGGCACTGTCCTAAAACCAACAGGTTTAAAAAAAAATTAAGTACCATCAACACAGGTGGCTTAACATAGTAATATGTTAACCAATATGTATTAGTTGGGTCTCTGCTTTCTTGTTATTATTTTGGGCTATTCCATTTCTTATTAGCATCAAAAGAAAGAAATAAAGATAGCAGAGAGGACACTAGGAGATAAAAGTAGATTATATCACCTAGTAATTTATTAGCCACAAAGAGTAGACCATTGTAAGGCAGGTTAAAATTTCCAATGGGTTTATTTTTACTTCACATTAATGATCAAGCTTATAAAAAGTTGAGCTGACACTTCAATAATGCCTTACTTCTTTTTAATACACAGATACAAAACCCAAAAAATTTCAAAAGAAAGTCTTGCTTTGCCATTTCTCCAATGACCAGAGAGAACTTGAACAAGTCAGTACAAACTAGACAGTCTCTTAACATGACCTTTTAAACACAGTCTTGAGTAAATGCATTTTGGTTAATCTTAGAAACAAATCTCTTTTTTGACTTTGAGGTTGCAGGCTAGAGTTTAACCCGATTTTACATGCTTTCACTGAAACAGGCAGATTCCCTTCAAAGTATATAAAGTGAAACAACAGGCTCCTATCAGTCTTACACACAATAGCTGTTCAATAAAAAATTAAACACTGACTAAAATGCAAATTAGGAAGAGATGTACAGAAATATTTTATTAATCCTAATTACTTATTTTTTAATTTTTTCAATTAATTTTTATTGGAGTATAGTTGATTTACAATATTGTGTTAATGTCTGCTGTGCAGCAAAGTGAATCAGTCACACATACATAAACTGATATAGCCACTCTTTTTTACATTCTATTCCCATCTGCTCGATACTCTGTAATGACCCCATCACTTCAAATCATCCATTTTATACTTTGTTATGACCTACTGGTATAAAATAGAAAGCCCCAATTTTCACACAATCTAGTAAAGTTATTATAAATTATGGGTTTTGAGTTCATTTTTATGATTGCATGAGAACTTCCTGACGTTTTCTGATTTCTCACTATCAGGAGTATCAAAATTTATGCCGATGAAGAAGTTAAAAGAAAAAAGAGAAGAGAACGGTTTTACTGTCTACAAAGCAGGATGTGGCTAAGAACAGAACTATAATGTAAAGTGCACATTAGAAACACGTCCTTTTGAAAAGCTTATAGGGACGTTGACTAGCGTCGACGTGTAAAACCTGACGGCGTTTGTGAAGGTCTATGAAAGCTGCAAAAACCTGTCGCAAAGAACTCATGGCCATCCAAACCAGAGCTCCATCTCTCTCCATCTAGAAGCATCCTTCTGCCAAGTTAGGCTTGAGTGCCCCGTCATTATCTCATTACCCCTGTGCAAAATCCCACAGCCACCAGTCAAGGAAAACCCTCAATCAGGGCTCTGCCAGGCGGCCCCATGCACCACACCACAGAGTCTCTCACCACCAGAGAACGGGAGGTCGTTTTTCAGAATTCTTCATTTTTTAATCTCACATTTTTCTTCTTTTTGATTTTTAAAATTTTCTTTTTTAATCTCAAATTTTAATGAAATGAGGCAACTGAAAACAGACAGTTTGGTGCCCTTACGCTTCTTGGAATTTAAACTCAAATTCTGCACTTCTCTCAGTACAAATGACAAGTTCCATTCTTTTCCCTCTATTAACCTCTAAACCACTCAAGGGCAAAGGGCGAAAATGCCTTTTTTCTTTTTTTTAACTCTTCATGGACAGGTCCTTCCTAGAGACAACAGATAACTAGGTCTTTCTCGTAAACCTTAACAAGAGAGAAAAAACGTCAAGTAGTTTACACACTTTCTCCCTGAAAAATCTTTTCCTATTATTTTCACTGTAGGAAATTTCAGTCCTAGAGAGCAGAAAGCCTGGTAAGGAGCCTTCCTGTGCCCATTACCCAGGTCAGCAGAGACCCGCTCCTGCGCAATTTCATTTCATTCACATTCCCATCCACTATCACCCCAAACTCTTTTGAAGCAAATCTAAGGTTTCCTTTTACTTGTATATATTCCAGTTCCTACTGATTTTCAACAACTTGCTTTTGCCTTCCCTTCCACCGTCTACCGGCCGAAAGAAGTGTACAGAATAACGCAGGGGATTGAGGCTGTCTTACCTGCTGTTCCTCATAACTACTGTGATCCCATCGCCAATCCCTTTCTGGATCAACATCACCATGAAATGGCCACCATGGTGTTCAATCCCTAAACCACAGCCCATTTCACTTGGAAATATATTGTATTCCCCCCTCCCGATAAACCCTTTCTCTTGTTTGAACAAGTGAAAATAAAACTTGTGCCAAAATTTCTATTCTGTTGATAAAAATTTATTCTGATTAGTTCCCCCAGATAGGGTAAAAAGAGGCAAAGGGAATAGAAGGAATAGGAGAGGAAAGCAATCCAACCCTTAAAATGGTAGACTCGGCCTGATTGGCTGTGTATAAATACTTACGACCATCTGCTACTTTAAGAATGAATATTTGCAAACATCAGTCGAAAATTTGAGATCCTTTTAGACTAAGGGGATGTTTACAAAATAAATTCTCATTTAAGGGAACTACTGCCTTCAGGATGTTGGTATTAATAACAGGAGCGGCTTCTGAGCCTAAGAAGTGGTTATGTAAAAACAATTAAAGCAAAAAAAATTTTAATTAAGGGAGGATGCGCTCTGTTTCTATAGCTGCTCTAACCTTTTATTTTGACGTGAGATTTCTTGGCCTCCACTCAGATAGCAACCACCACCCCACACTTTCTTCTCCACACCCTTTACAAATGGAATTCCGAAAGGAGGCACTTTCGAGTTCCTCCTGGGAAATGTCTCATCTTGAGGACGTCTCGGTGCAATAACTGAGATTTCATCTCCTTCCTCTGCACTCCGCTCTGCCCATCGCTTACCCAGAGAGGAAAACAAGCCCCAGTCCACCAGCCAGCGCCTCTCCTCCCCAGGACCGCCAGTGCACCGCCGTGGCAGCCGGGTCCGGGAGAGAGGAGCTTGCAGACACCACGCCGCTTGTTTCTCCATCCGCGCCCCGGGTTAAACATCCCGGCGGGGCGCTCCCTACCGCATTTCAGACTCTTCTCCCAGCGGTTAAGAAATACAAAACTGACCCCGCTAATGCCCGTTCCCGCAGGCGGCAACACCAGGCGTCCCTCGAACTGCTGCTACTCTCCGCTCCAGGCCGAACGCAGCAACCCCCACATCAAATCCAAGCTCTGAGTTGCCCCTGGGAGAATCACAGGCGCACGCCAAACCACCACGGGGCAAACGTCCTCGCCACTAGAGGGAAGACACCAGTTCTGACTCACCCCTGCACCCCCAAACCCAAGCCCTGGGACCCGGCCCCGCCAGGGCCGCCCCGCCCCCCGGGAGAGCGCCCGAGCCACCCGCACCTCCTTGGAGACAGAGCAGAGGACCGCGGGTCTGGGCGCCGGATACCTAACGCAGCCCTGAAAATCCCCGGCCTTCCACGCCCCCACTGAGTCGGCCCGCCGCGCCGAAGAGAGGGGCGTCCCGCCCGCGCCTCTGATCGGGAGGTGC
This sequence comes from Cephalophus harveyi, assembly GCA_006410635.1. Classification (NCBI taxonomy): domain Eukaryota; kingdom Metazoa; phylum Chordata; class Mammalia; order Artiodactyla; family Bovidae; genus Cephalophus; species Cephalophus harveyi. The sequence continues at coordinate 1,071,042 of SJYT01015503.1, read as the reverse complement.
TCGGGCTGTGGAGGGGACCCGCACCAGCGGCCCCTGCTCTGGCCGCCGGAGGGGGGAGCGGTTCACACCAGCCCCCCCCACCTCAGAAGGGCGAATCTGGCGCGCACCTCCCGCTCAAGCCGAGGCCAACGAGAGGCACCCGGACCTGCGCCTCCCGCCAGGGCCGCCGAGACCCCCGACCGGCGCGCGATCTCGTCCACCGGGGGCAGCCCGGCCCGCGTCCCCCAGCCCAGGCGCACCAGGCACCTTTCCCCCGCCTCCCTGCATCCTCGCGGGCCCGGCCCCTCACTCACCCAGAGCTCGGTGCCCCAGCTCATGGTGCAGGGGGCGGGAAGGGGCGCGCCGCGCGGCGGGGCGCGGCTCTCCGGTCCCCCTCCCCAGCGATCCCGTCTCCCCGGGAGATCCCCGCGATCGCGGAAAGTCCGTGCCCCGTGCGGCCGCCGCCTCCTCCGGCTCGCCGCTCCTCGCCTAGGGTCTCCGCGGCGCTCCTCCTCCCCGGTCGCTCCTCGGCAAAATGGCCCGAGGAAGCAGCAGCCGCGGTCGCCGCAGCGCCTGCCCGCCCCACACCCGAGAGCGAGGGGCGGGGGAGGGGAGGGGAGGGGCCGCGCGCCGGAGGCGGGGCCGGCCTGACAGCTCGCGCACGCGCGCGCCCCGCCCCCGGCCCAACCTCCCCTCGGGCGCCCCCCGCCCGCGTGGCCCGGGGGTCCGGAAGGACTTGCAGAAAGCAGGGGCCCCTGGTGGGACCTGGAGCCGCCGGCCTCCCCGCTGCCGTTTTTTTTTTTTTCTTTTTATTACTTATTAGCAGCCACACTCTCTGCTCTTAGGGACAAACCACTCGCCTCCGAACGGAGCCGGCCCCTGTTATTACGGGGGCTCTGCCAAGGCCTGAGGTTGCTCCCCTGCGCCGAGCGCTGCTTTGAATTTAAGGACCATGCTTTTCGTTGCTCAGCCATCAGAGCTAGCTCGAGCGGGTCTTTTCCCCCACCGCCCGGGAAGCCCCGGAGGCCCGGGGGGCTTTCGCAGCCTTGCGCCGGTTGGCGTGGGGCCAGGTGCGGTGCTGTCTGCGTACTGCACACAGAAGGACTCGGAGGCCGAGAGCGACCTAGCAGAGTGGCTGGGGAAAGGAGTCCAGGGGCGCACAACCGGTGATTTCTAATCTCTGAAACCGGTGATTTCCGACTTGTTTGGCCAAGAAACTCTCAGACGTTGAAATCACGTTGTTGCGTAGTGGGTGAAAAAAGCAAAGGCTCTGGGTCCACAGATACGCGTTTCTGGTTCCAGTCCCGCCACCCGCACTCACTAGCTGGGTGGCCTAGGACAAGGCCTCCACTTCTGTAGAAGCTCAGAGCCTTCTGCCCCACCGCCTGCCAAAGGGAGGCAGTAACTACCCAGCTCAGCGAAAGGAGATGACCACCTGTGGTTGGTAAACTGAGAACTAATTTTTAAGTAGATACGGACTCCTTTTTCCCTGCACTCCCAGAGTATACACAAATAACATTCCAGGATTGTGTGTGTGTGTGCGTTGCTCAGTCGTGTCCCATTCTTTGCGACCCCATGGACTGTAGCCCACCAGGTTCCTTTGTCCGTGGAATTCTCCAGGCAAGAATACTGGAGTGGGTTGCCATTTCCTTCTCCAGGGGATCTTCCCCACCCCAGGGACCCATCGGGGTCTTCTGCATTGCAGGCGGATTCTTCACTGTCTGAGCCACCAGGGAAGCCCAATTCCAGGATTGGGACTGGAGAACTGTTTGGGTTCCGACTCCTTCCTCTGATTCACTAGGCCGTTTCTCCCCCAACTTTTTCTTCCTCAGCTAATCCTACTCACTCTTCTATCTGTGAACTCCTAAAATGGGCCCCATTTAAGAAGTATTTCAGCTGCCTGTCTCTCTAATCCCACTACACCCAGCCTCAACCAGCTTATCATTCTTCTCCAGGAGAGGGTGGGGCAAGGGTGGTGTTCTACTCTTGCAGATAAACCAAGTCTACTTCCTTTGTTGGACAGGATCACAATAAATTTAAACTGTCAAACCTGTTTTGGTCTGTCTTTTTTCAGTAAAGAGTTCCTTCCACCAGTTTGTTGTTAGTGTGTGTTTTAAATATTTTGCTCTCAGTTACCAGTCTGGAAACTCTGTACTCCAATCCTGCTAGACCCGTAACCATCAGAACAGCCAGCCACTTACCTCCCAAGGTACATTCATTAACAGCTTGAGTGAGTTGGTGAGGTCAGAAACTCAATCAATACTGCACAGTTCAGTTTGCTATTTGGAAATGCTGAGTGAAATGCAGGTAATCTAACAGGACCCTGCCTCACAAATCACCTCAATTTCTTCCTGCCAAGATTTACTATTTTTTCAAATACAGTGATCTACTCTAGACTGCCTTCTAAAAGACTTATCAAAAACAGTGACTTGTGAAAAGATGCTAATCAGGAGGAAAAACAACCTGCAGCTCTAAAGAAGAGAAAGGGGGGGCCAAAGAGCAAGAGACAGCAGAAAGAAAGAGAGAGAGACCACATTAAAAGGAAACCTTTTAAGATGAGTAAGCAGGAAACAGTTATAGGAACCCATTAAAAGCCACAGCAGCAGTACTGTATGGAACTGGGTTAATTAGACCACACTGCAAATACCTTTAACTTCATTAAGTCTGGTGGTAACTGAAAAAAAGGGTTGAAGGCATCAGAATCGCCAAGAAATAAAAGTCACCGCTGATTTAAAGCAATGGAAACAAACAGGATTCAGCATAAAAAGAAATAAGCTAGCAAAGAAAAAGATTAAATACAGCACAGTATTTTTTAGGAGGAACTAAGACTCTGATGCTGGGAGGGATTAGGGGCAGGAGGAGAAGGGGACGACCGAGGATGAGATGGCTGGATGGCATCACGGACTCGATGGACGTGAGTCTGAGTGAACTCCAAGAGATGGTAATGAACAGGGAGGCCTGGCGTGCTGCGATTCATGGGGTCGCAAAGAGTCGGCCATGACTGAGCGACTGAACTGAACTGAAAATCCATTTCAGTTTCCCTTACAGTAAAAGGGAGTGAGTTTAAGAGAACTTCTATTAACAAGTCACTGTGACTGACCTGCTTAGGAATCAGTTTTCACAAGAGGTATTGTAAATCCTGTGGCTTCCCCACTGGCTCAGTAGTAAAGAATCCATCTGCCAATGCAGGAGACGGGGGTTTGATTCCCTGGGTCAGGAAGATCCCCTGGAGGAGGAAATGGCAACCCATTCCAGTATTCTTGCCTGGAAAATCCCCATGGACAGAGGAGCCTGGGGGTGGCTACAGTCCGTGGGGCTTCAGGAGAGCCGGACATGATTTAATGCCTAAACAATTGCAAACCCCATCTATGTAAATACCAAAATGACCTCAGTTCAGTTCAGTCCTGCAGCCGTGTCCAATTCCTTGCAACCCCGTGGATTGCAGCATGCCAGGCCTCTCTATCCATCACCAACTCCCAGAGTTTACTCAAACTCATGTCCATTGAGTTGGTGATGCCACCTAACCATCTCATCCTCTGTCGTCCCCTTCTCCTCCCACCTTCAATCTTTCCCAGCATCAGAGTCTTGTCCAGTGAGTCAGGTCTTCGCATCAGGTGGCCAAAGTATTGGAGTTTCGGCTTCAGCATCAGTCCTTCCAATGAATATTCAGGACTGATTTCCTTTAGCATGGATTGGTTGGATCTCCTTGCTCTCAAGGGACTCTAAATTATCTAGGGGATCGGGTTTGAGCTATATACACCTGTTTCACCTTTTAGGAACATGTGGAGAATACTGATTTACAAAGTTATGATCTTGGCAGGTAACTACATAAATTTCCACTGAATAATCTGATCACACGGATATTATTAGCACTGAAATAAGGTATCTAGAAAATATAGACCCTGTATAGTTGCCATGGAGTTAGAGGTAAACAATTTTAATAGAGTCTTTCAGCAACTCCAATTCGTCTTGCTAGTATAAACATCTAATTCAGGGGCTTACATGTAGAGATATCACTATCTAATCTATTTAAAAGGCTTCCTGTTCTTCAGTTACTAAGTCATGTCCAACTCTTTGCGATCCCATGGACTGCAGCACACCAGGCTTCCCTGTCCTTGACTATCTCCCAGGGTATTATCAAACTCATGTCCATTGAGTTGATGATAACATCCATTGAGTCAATGATGCCATCTCACCCTCTGTTGCCCCTTTCTCCTCCTCCCTCAATCTTTCCCAGCATCAGGGTCTTTTCCAATGAGTTGGAAAAGTATTGGAGCTTCAGCATTAGTCCTTCCAATGAATGTTCAGGGTTGATTTCCTTTAGGATTGACTGGTTTGATCTCCTTGCTGTCCAAGGGTCTCTCAAGATCTTCAGCACGACAGTTTAAAAGCATCAATTCTTCGGTGCCCAACCTTATTTCTGGTCCAACTTTCACATTCATACATGACTACTGGAAAAATCATAGCTTTGACTATATGGACCTTTGTCAGCAAAGTGATCACTCTGCTTTTTAATACACTAAGTGGTTTTGTAATTGTTCCATTGGGATCCTAGTGTTCCACTACTTATTAGGTATGTGGCCTTAGACAAGTTACTTAAATTCTCAGAACTTCACTTAAAACACGGACCTCCACGGTTGTTGTCAGGCTGAAAGAAGGGAGCTGGCAGTGAGCACAGAGTGAGCACAGAGTGGATAGCCCGGCACAGAAAGCTCTAGAGCTTTGATTGAATTATTTCCCTTCTCTAGGCCTCAGTTTCCTCCTCCATAAAATGGACATAATGCTTTGCTCCAAAAGTTACTGCAAAGATGAAAAGAAAGAACACATGTAAAATGCTTAGCACACGGGGGCACAAGTATCGGTTCCCTATTTTTCCTCTTATTTTTGGAAGATTTTTACTTCCTCCATCAAGGAAAGCAATCCTTTAAGCACTCCTGATGTGGCAAAACAGATTGCCTGAACTACCGTTGATTGGTTGTCTATCGCTGAAGTACTCTTCTTAAGGAAATTCTCAGGATTTCTTTTTTTTCCTTTAAAATGGCTTCCATCCGTTTCCAGCTTAAAATTCTCCATTTGTTTAGCATTCAAACTACTTACTAAGGACCCAAGAAAGCAGTGGAGTGGAAAAAGTTGGAGTGGGATAAAAGGAGAACTCTGTCGTGAGTAGAATCTTAAGACTGCAACCAATTTTTGTACTCAATAATGGAATTCCCCTGAAGGTCTATAAAGATGTGCATAAAATCAGGAAAAACCAGTTGTCTGTGGCTGAGCAAGTTACACACTGTGCCACCAAACTGAGAAGTGGATTGGAAGTTTTTCTCCAACCTGCAGGATTCAAGATGTTAGGGGCTAGCTTTTCCAAGAAGATGACTCTGCAAGGAGAGTCTGTGGGCATTCCCCAAGCCCCAAGAAATGACATTTCAAGTCAAAGAGCGAAAGTGACATTTGACTTCTGCATATATTGCCAAGTTCTACTTTGAACTCTGGTTCCCTGTACTGTGTTTATACAGAATTTTGATCCAAAATGTCATCTCTTTCGATAAGAAAAACAAGCAACAATCATAACTAGAGAATATTAACCCCATAATTACATTAAATATCTCTGGAAATTTCTAAACTGATGTCAAACATTATTAATCACACTAGATTCAAACTCCAAATTCTGCTACTAGTGGCAAACTTCAGTAGATCTTGCAATGTTAGAGGAAACAGAAAAATAAGACCCACTTGACTAAGAGGGTAAGGCTGAAAGTCAGGTTTAGGATATAGTCTTTCCAGCCCCTCAAGGCTTTTTCAGTCAGTACCTTCAAGTTTAATGCCCCTTTGAAAATGTGGCCAGGGAGAGGCAAACCTAACTCGTTCTGTTACTCAACAGGTCTGTTCCCAGTTACAGTATCATGATTATGCAAATAACCTGCTCTTGAAACTGAAATCATGTGCCTAAGTTAAGCTGCCAAGACAGCATTTTCACAGAATTTGAGAACTAATTATCTAAAAAACCCTTTACTTTCAGTTCAGTCCAGTTGCTCAGTCGTGTCCAACTCTTTGCAACCCCATGGACTGCACGCCAGGCCTCCCTATCCATCACCAACTCCTGAAGTTTATTCAGACTCATGTCCATTGAGTCGGTGATGCCATCCAAACATCTCATCCTCTGTCATCTCCTTCTCCTCCTGCCTTCAATCTTTCCCAGCATCAGGGTCTTTTCAAACGAGTTAGTTCTTCGAATCAGGTGGCCAAAGTATTGGAGTTTCAATTTCAGCATCAGTCCTTCCAATGAATATTCAAGACTGATTTCCTTTAGGATGGACTGGTTGGATCTCCTTGCTGTCCAAGGGACTCTCAAGAGTCTTCTCCAACACCACAGACTTCCCTGGTGTCTCAGACGGTAAAGCGTCTGTCTACAATGAGGGAGACCTGGGTTTGAGCCCTGGGTTGGGAAGATCCCCTGGAGAAGGAAACTCCAGTACTGTTGCCTGGAAAATCCCATGGACTGAGGAGCCTGGTACGCTACAGTCTACGGGGTCGCAAAGAGTCGGACACGACTGAGCCACTTCATTTCACTTCACTTTCTTTTGTTGTTCAGTTGCTAAGTTGCATCTGACTTTGACCCCATGGACTGTAGCATGCCAGGCTTCTCTGTCCTTCACCAACTCTTAGAGTTTGCTCAGATCTCTCAGTTCCAAACTAATGACCAGCACAGTATAGTTCTCAGATACCTGAAGAAGCTATTTCTCATAAACTTCTGGACAGATGCCACTGGTATGTGACCCTGTGAAAGTCACATAATAATTCCCAAGTGAAAAGGAGCAAGGTATAAAAATCCAGCTTTGAGCCCTTGTAAAACTGTTTTCCAGAGACTAAAAGACAAAGGTCTCCTATTTTATAAACGAGTTATTCTAATTTAAATTAAGATTCTTCCTGATCAATCCATTTTTAGAAGCCTATTATTTTCAAATTTAAAACCAGAGATTCTCAAAAATGGTACCTCACTTTAAAAAGTATACAATAACGCTCCCAAACATTGCAGATTGCCTTTAAAAATGAAGTGCGTGTGTGCTTAGTCGTATCTGACTCTTTGTGACCTTATGGACCGTAGCCCACCAGGCTCCTCTGTTTGTGGGATTCTCCAGGCAAGAATACTAGAGTGGGTTGCCATTTCCTCCTTCAGGGGATCTTCCCAACCCAGGGGTCAAATCCGCATCTCCTGCACTGGCAGGTGGATTCTTTACCACAGAGCCACCTAGGAAGCCTCCATAAAAAAAGAAACTGCACTTAAAAATCCCCATTTCTTTTGACTAGTTTGATGCTGATGAGAGGATCAGTTGACTGTCGGGTTTCTTCTCTTACCTAAAAGAAAGTATCAATTATTTTTTATTTCTTCCATGTTCTTTCATATTGCTGTTTTTTAAAATGCTTTCTGAACGTTCCTCTTGAATTTCACTTGATAAGATACTGGCTACTCAGATTCTGGGATTTTATTTTTTGAAAATTTAAAAGAATTTAAAAAAATAATAAAATTTTAATAATCGGAATGCCGTGTACGGTATAGCACAAGAAACACAGAGCCAGTTTTATAGCAGATGAGGTTCAGTCCTGGATGCTTGCCCAAAATTACCTAAGTCCTTGTGTGATCCTGAGAAAATCATTTTTGAGTTCTTTGGATTCGTTTTCACATCTGTTAATAAGGTGAAAGGATTTGTTGATTTTCCAAGGACACTTCCAGCCTCATATGAGATTAATTTTTTATAACAATTGCAGGATAAGGATTAAATGCTGGGCTTTGTGGGCAAGGCCTGGATGAGAGTCATTTATAAATGATCAGACCACCCTTGAATAAATTTTCTAACCAAGTCTTGTCTTTAAGAAAGGAACAAAAATACAGACCATACAAAGATTTCGTGGTCTTACATGAGATAATGTGCGCAAAGACCCTGATGCTGGGAAAGACTGAAGCCAAAAGGAGAAGGGTGTGGTAGAGGGTGAGATGTGTTAGACAGCATCTGACACAATGGACGCGAATTTGAGCAAACTCTGGGAGATAGTGGTGGACAGAGGAGCCTGGTGTGCTGCAGTCCATGGGATCACAAAGCATAGGGCATGACTTACTGACTGAGCAACAACAACATATAAAGTACTCAGCAGAATATTTGGCAAACTTAACTGCTTAATAAATAGATTAACTATTATCTCATTTGTGGATTTCTAAGACAATAAAGTTTCTTGTTCTAAGTTTCTTCATCTGTAAAACTGTGTAGTAAGATCAGCCGAGAATTTTGTTCAAAGAAGTAAGATGACATACTCACGCTGCTGCTCCTGCTGCTGCTAAGTCGCTTTAATCGTGTTCGACTCTGTGCGACCCCATGGACGGCAGCCCACCAGGCTCCCCTGTCCCTGGGATTCTCTAGGCAAGAACACTGGAGTGGGTTTACATATTCATAATACATGGCTAAAAATCTTAGGTTGGAGAAAGAAATTAAACTACCAACGAGTAAACATTGCCTTTCTATCTTCCTGGCTACACCTTAGTGCCCTACTTTTGTTCTTACAGAGGGTGTGACAGAATGTGTACCAGCTTTTGACCGGCCAGCAGTGCAGGACACCCCAGTTCGATTCTTGGGTGGGGAAGATCTGCTGGAGAAGGGATAGGCTACCCACTCCAGTATTCTTGGACTTCCCTTGTGGCTCAGCTGGTAAAGAACCTGCCTGTAATGCCGGAGACCTGGCTTGGGAAGATCCCCTGGAGAAGGGAAAGTCTACCCACTCCAGTATTTTGGCCTGGAGAATTCCACTGACAACCCGACTGAGCCACTTTCACTTTCAAGAATTCATAGATTCATGACTTTGACTGAGATTGCACAGCTAAAAGATCTGGGACTCTCACTCCTCTACTCTGTACTTCCCCTCCTGATTTTTGTTAACCTGAGTGCAGCACTTTATTCACTTTATTTTCATTTAGATATATCATGTTAACTTCAGTTCCTAGTTCCAGTTAAACACATTAGGAATCTGATTCTGTCATAAAACACTGATAGTCATGCAGTATTGGGGGATTCCTTGTGGTTTTTCTTTTCTTTTCTTTTGTTTAAATGATTGCCCACAAAGACCATGCATTGTGTGGCAAGCCAAAAAAAAGCAAAACAAGAAAACACTTAAAAACTAAATAAACCTAGCTAGTCTATTGGTAATTTTAATAAACATTATCTTTTTTATAACTCCATGATAAAAATAGCGATTTGGAGAGAACAATCTACAAATTCTTTCATTAAAGGTCTCTCTACAAATTTGAAAGATTAGAAGCAAGGAAAATTTCCACACAGGATTAAGAGATTCATACTCTAGTGGTTGGATGAAATAGCATGAAGCGATATAACAGTATTTAGCATTTTCCACATGATTCCCACTTCAACCTGGAACAAATGACAATCTCTCAGAACTTCAGTTTGCTTACCAGTAAAGTGTGTGTGTTTGAGTGTCGGGTGGGGTGGTAATACTTACACCTACCTCCTATCTCATCAGACTGTTCCAAGGATTACATGCAAAAATGCACCCAAAAGGCTTAACGAAGTGCTTGATACGTTGTCCTTGTTTAGTCGCTCAGCTGTGTCCCATTCTTTTGCGACCCCATGGACAGGCTCCTTTCTGTCCATAGCATTTCCCAGACAAGAACACTGGAGTGAGTTGCCATTTCCTCCTCCAGGGGATCTTCCCAACCCAGGAATGGAACCAGAGTCTCTGTGTCTCCTGCACCGCAGGTGGATTCTTTACCGCTGAGCCACTGGGGAAGAAGTACCTCATAAAGGCTCAATAAATTACTAAAACCACCTCATCAAAAATTTGTGTTAAGTGCCTCAAAAAACAAAAACAAAACCACCCAAGGGCAGATGACAAGCCACGAACTTGGTTTTTCTACCGAGTGAAGGCTGCTCGGGGCAATCGGTCCCATCAACCCAGGAGGCATTCCCCGCCCCGGAACGCCAGATCCCTCGGAGGGCCGACGGTCGCGCAGGAAAGCTCCGCGGGGCGGAGGCAACGCCGGGGTTGGTCCAGCCCAGCGACTGTTACCATGGCAACCGCCACAGGCTACCCTCCGCGGGCGCGCCTCTTCTGGCTAAACCGAAAAGTCCTCACAGCAGAGGCCAACTGAACGGCCTCGAAGTGTACCCGCCCCGCTCCCGGGACCGCAAACTCCAGGAAAAAGGCCACAGTCTCCCCGCGGCTGGCCGCAGAGAGCCCCCTTTCAGGCGCTTCCGGCAGCCGCCGCCCTTTAACCCCGGAAGTGGGCGGGAGAGGAAGCAGCTGGTGATGCTGGAACAAACATGGCCTCCCCGGCGCCCTTCGGCCTCTCGGGCTCCCGCAGTCCTCGGCTAGCCGCCGGCCTCCGGCTGTTCCCGCTGTTGGGGCTGCTGCAGCTGCTGGCCGAGCCCGGCCTGGGCCGCGTCCACCACCTGGCGCTCAAGGTAAGGGCGACCAGGGCCTTGCAAGACCAGGGCGGCGGACCGAGGCCGAGGCCGCTCCCTGATGCTGAGGGGCAACTTTTGGCCCAGGGGAAGCGGGGGTGGGGAGGTTGTCTATGAGCGATTGGGGTTCCCGCCTCTATTCCCAGTCGCGGACTCCTTCCCAGAGGGATCTGTTGGGAACCGTGGGAATGGCGAGAGTCCTCGGTCGGTCTGGAAAGGGTAGGAAGAGAACTAAGAGAGGGGAAGGGGCTGAACTGCGGCGTAACCCCGAAGGACTCTCGGGGCCGTGCTTGCCGTCCTGTTGGCTTCCCTGTCTTCCTTGCCGAGAGCAACTTGATCTTCCTCCTCCCTTTGATCTCCAACTTCTACCCCTGACTTCGCTCGTCTGCTGTCTCCTTTCGTCCATCCCCCTGGTGCCTGGTGGTTGGAAGGTCCGCGGAACCTTTGCCTCAGTTTCCCTGGTGGACTTGGCGGTCTCTGGCCTGAGCAAAGCGAGCATCTCCAGGAGGAATTTCAAATCTCGCTTGAAATCCGTTACCGGAAATTTAAGCCCAGCAATGAAAATATGTTTTTGATTAGAGGCCCTTTTTATCCCTCGCTTCTGTCATTGTCTGTCTAGGGAAGAAATTTACGATAGGCCTAGAATGAACCCTTTGTATCCTGCTTTTTAACTCAAAACATGCCTCCAGGAGATTTAGCTGGTTAATATATGAGACCAGGAAAAATAAATCGTTGTGACCCAAAACCTTGTACATTATTTTCATTCTGTAAGGTATTTTTAGCAGAGTGAGGTTTCAGCAGTGAGAAAGTTTGTCTTATTAAAACCCAGTACATTAACAAAGCAATGTATTTTGTGAGTGTAGTTTAAAATACAGAATCTGGATTAAAAAAACCTGACTAGACCCATACTGTTATTTGTAAATAATAAATATCCTGATTGAAATGGTTGTCAACTGCAGGGAGAGAAGTGAGTCTTGGCTTCTTTTGAGAATATGCTGAAAGATACTGAATCTCTTCCCAGAAAATGCAGGTAGAAATGTAGGCAAAACTTCTTGGAATTTATAGGGCTTTGTAATGCTGCCAAAGCTTATCCATAGGCCTTAGTCCCCAGGCCTGTGACTCCAAGTGATGAACTCCTAAAATTCTTTCACTTTATAGTTTAGAATCTTGAGTCTTAGGAGATATCATGTAACTTGAGTTTTTGTAGCTTATAAATTAGAGGATAAAACTAATACTGAACCATAGACACACTGAACCATGTCTCTTGGCTTTAGGCATGTCTAGAATTAAAATGTCAGATGGCCAGCATCATTAGGTAAATATCGACAATGTTGATATAGAAGGAAAAGTATACTACCCTCAATGGGAGAAGCAACCTGAGTTGGTGTAATTCTGGTGATTGATTTCTCCACATTGTGCTACATTGCTTCAGTTCAGTTCAGTTCAGTCACTCAGTCGTGTTCGACTCTTTGCAACCCCGTGAATCGCAGCACGCCAGGCCTACCTGTCCATCACCAGCTCCTGGAGTTCACTCAAGACTCAGGTCCATCGAGTTGGTGATGCCAGCCAGCCATCTCATCCTCTGTCGTCCCCTTTTCCTCCTGCCCCCAATCCCTCCCAGCATCAGAGTCTTTTCCAGTGAGTCAACTCTTCACATGAGGTGGCCAGAGTACTGGAGTTTGAGCTTTAGCATCATTTCTTCCAAAGAACACCCAGGACTGATCTCCTTCAGAATGGACTGGTTGGATCTCCTTGCAGTCCAAGGGACTCTCAAGAGTCTTCTCCAGCACCACAGTTCAAAAGCATCAATTCTTTGGCGCTCAGCTTTCTTCACAGTCCAACTCTCACATCCATACATGACTACTGGAAAAACCATAGCCTTGACTAGATGGACCTTTGTTGGCAAAGTAATGTCTCTGCTTTTTAATATGCTATCTAGGTTGGTCATAACTTTCCTTCCAAGGAGTAAGCTACATTGCTTAATGTTTTTCATCTTTGTTTTCTCAAATACTTGGTGCCCGTTCCATAATCAGTATTGTACTTGTTTCTCTTCTCTTAAACAGTCTGACATTTTGCCCAGAAAATGAAGTCACCTGAAGGAGCCTGTCAGAGCAGCAACATTAGATTGTCTTATTTTGCTTGAGATTGAGAGAGAGAATTTCAACCATACACCAAAATAGACAGAATAGTATGGTGAATTCCTGTGTAGCTGTAACTGTTAACCAGTGGCTAATTCTGCCCTATCCCCACACGCATCCCTTCTCAGGTGCATTCTTTATTTTTTAACTAGAAAATAAATCCTTTTTTCTGTTTAATGTGTTTACTTATGTGGCTGCTTCTGGTCTTAGTTGAAGCAAGTGGGATCTCAGTTCCTCAACCATGATCAAACCAACATCCCCTGCACTGCAAGGCAAAGTTTCAACCACCAGGTCACCCGAGAAGTCCCCCTGTCATTCTTTATTCAGTTTTCTCATTACATGTTACATGTTCCATTGTTCTTCTAGTCTTCTCAAATTCCTTGTCTTTTGTTTTTTAGATTCCTTAACTTTTGGAAACTCTTGAGGCATAGTTTATATACATTAAAATCCATACATTGTAAATGTACAGTTCAGTGATTGTTGGTACATTTACTGAGTTATGCAACTATCACTACAATCCAGCCATAGAACATTTACATCACCCATGTAAGGTCTCTTTTGTTGGTTTACAGTTAATTCCTAGTCTGACCTCCAGCCCCAGACAACCACTAATCTACTTTCTGTCTCTATAAATTTGCCCTTTCTGGATGTTTCATATAAATGGAATCACATAGTATATGGTCCTTTTTGTCTGGCTTCTTTTACTTATGCTATTGAGGTTCATCCATGTTGTACTGTGTATTAGTAATTCATTCCTTTTAATGGCCAAATACTTTTTCATTGTATGAATATATCACCTATGCTCAGCCATTTACCAGAACATTTGAACATTTGGGTTTCCATTTTTGGCTGTTGTGAGTAATATTGCTGCAAACATTCACATGCAAGTCTTTGGGAAACATGTTTTCGTTTTGGGGGGCTGATAGCTAGGAGTGGAGTAGAATTGTTGAGTCATATGGTAGATAGCTTCCCAGGTGGCTCAGATGGTAAAGAATCCACCTGCCAATGCAGGAGACACAAGAGACATGGATTCGATTCGGTCCTTGGGTTGGGAAGATCATAGGAAATGGCTACCTGCTCCGGTATTCTTGCCTGGAAAATCCCATGGGCAGAGGAACCTGGCGTGCTACAATCCATGGGGTCACAAAAGAGTCAGACATGACTGAGCGACTAACACTTTTGCTTTTTTTTCATGGTAGATGTATATTTAACTTTTTAAGAAACTGCCAAAGTACTTTGTAAAGCAACTGTACCATTTTGCAGTCCTACCAGCAATTTGTGAGGGTTCTGCTTTCTACGTATTATGCCGACATTTGTCCTCATATTATTTTCGAGTGAATCAAAGTCATCACGTTGTTTGATCCTTAAAATCCATAAATGTTTCAGTATATATTTCAGTGTGTACCTATAAGAAATAGGGCCTCTGAAAAACGTAAATGCAGTATCAGATGACACCCTTATGGCCGAAAGCCAAGAGGAACTAAAGAGCCTCTTGATGAAGGTGAAAGAGGAGCGTGAAAAAGCTGGCTTAAAACTCAGCATTCAAAAACTACGATCATGGCACTCAGTCCCATCACTTCATGGCAAATAGTTGTGGAAAAAATAGAAACAGTGACAGATTTTTTCTTGGGCTCCAAAATTACTGCAAACGGTGACTGCAGCCATGAAATTAAAAGACACTTGCTCCTTAGAAGAAAAGCTATGACCAACCTAGACAGCATATTAAAAAGCAGAGACATTAACTTTGCCAACAAAGGTCCGTCTAGTCAAAGCTGTGGTTTTTCTAGTAGTCATGTGTGGATGTGAGAGTTGGACCATAAAGAAGGCTGAGCACCGAAGAACTGATGCTTTTGAACTGTGGTGTTGGAGAAGACTCTTGAGAGTCCCTTGGACTGCAAGGCCATCAAACCAGTCAATCCTAAGGAAATCAATCCTGAATATTCATTGGAGGGACTGATACTGAGGCGGAAGCTCCACTTTGGCCACTTGATGAGAAGAACTGACTTACTGGAGAAGATGCTGATACTAGAAAAGACTGAAGGCAGGAGGAGAAGGGGATGACAGAGGATGAGATGGTTGGATGGCATCACCAACTCAAGGGACATGGGTTGGAGCAAGCTCTGGGAGATGGTGAAGGACGGGAAGCCTGGTGTGCTGCAGTCCATGGGGTCGCAAAGAATTAGACATGACTGAGTGACTGAGCAACAACAACAACAACGTCATTTTAACAGAAAGAAAGATAATGTTTAATATCATGAAATACCAAATCAGGTTCAAATTTCCATTGGTCATAAATGGATTTAAACTTTTTAAAAATCAGAATCTAAATAGTCTCCTCACATTATGATTGGTTAATATACCTCTTAAGTCTGTCTTGATCTGGGCGGGGCGGAGAGGGGGCGGGTCTCACTCCTTCCAGCTCCCCTGTACTGGATTTTGCTGATTGTTTCCTCGTAGTGTAGCTCAGTGTGTTCATCTATGCTTCCGTCCTGTGTGGCCTAGATTTGCTGGATTATGTGTGTTTGTGTGTTTAAGAAAAACTAGAAATACAGGCTTTCAAGTGAAACTAGCTAGCTCAAACTCAAAATTTAAAAACAGAAGCGAAGCACTGTGTCGGCCACATGCAGCACATTTGTGGGCCAGTATGGTCAGTGGACCGCCAGTTGAGGAGCTGTTTACAATAAAGAAGTGACCGGTAGGTGACCATAAGCTCGCTCAGTTAAATGTTACTCTGTTTTCTAAAATTCAGTTTGTGAGAAAAACTAAATTGACGTATCATTACCCCACTTGCTTTATATTTGAAAACAGTCTAAAATGTGAAGTTATTGAGGAACATAAACCATTTCTTATATTCCAATATTTAGTAAAAAGTTTAAAACAACTTTCTAAAATAAGGGGGAAAGGAGAAAAATACAGTAATTGTCTATAAGGGTTATGGGAATTTTTTTGTTTTTTTAATTTTGTCTCCAGATCTACCCTTTCTTCTGAGCTCTGGACAAGTGTATCCAGTTTCCTAACCCCCATTTCCACGTAAGTGGCTCATAATCATCTCTGTATATTAGAAACATCCTCACCCTTCAGCCCTAATCTGTACGTACTCTTTCTCCAGTTTTTCTTTTCTTAGTAACTGGGACCACCAGCTGCTCATTCTCTAAAGTCAGGAATCTTTTATTCGTACCTTCTCATCCCCAGGTTTCTAAACACAAATCTCTCCAGTCTGCTCACTGCTGTCATCGACACTGTGACTATTAGGTCTAGGCCATCCTTGGACCAGGGAGGTCTCCTCATACCTGTTTTCCCAGCATTATCTTAGTTCCTATTTTGTTTTGTAGCCTTATCTTCCTAAAAGCCAAAGCCAATCATGACACTCCCCTTAAGCCCATTGGTGGCACCCTGTACCCCTCAGGGGGATCGCTCAGTCCAGGAACTGCCCATCTTTCTGTGTGCCAGTCTCCTCTCTGCCCTCATTGCCCTGCCTTTCTTTAGTTTCTTAGTTCATACGTGTGTAGTTTGGTGAATTTTTTTAAAGTCTGAATGTACTCAGGTAACCAGCACCCAGGTCAAGAAGAAGGATTTTATTAATACCCCAGAAGCCACCTTGATTTTCTCTCCCAGTCACTAAAAGTCTTATAATACCCAGCACACATCAAAACAGGAGGAGCGAGGTCTTATCCTGCTCAGTTTTGAACCATGACGCCACATGACTCTGTAGAGGGCATCAGGCAGATCCATGGGGCAGAACGGGAAGCCGGGATGGGAGACTCATCCTAGTACAAACCTGACGTGCAGCAGAGGCGGCACCGCAGGGCAGTGGAAGTTAGGACGGATCGCTCTGGAGTGGCCTCAGGACACCCCGCTGGTCTCCATGGGAGGAGCGGGTGGGAAGAGATGGCTCTCCTACAAGCAAAATATATTCCAGGTGAATTAAAGACTAAATGTGAAGACAGAACTCTCAAACTTTTAGAATAACATATCGTGAATATTTTTGGGCTTCCCTGATAGCTCAGTTGGTAAAGAATCCACTTGCAATGCAGGAGACCCCGGTTCAATCCCTGGGTTGGGAAGATCCCCTGGAGAAGGGAAAAGCTACCCACTCCAGTATACTGGCCTGGAGAATTCCACAGACTATATATGGGTCGCAAAGAGGCAGACACAACTGACCGACTTTCACTATCGCAAATATTTTAGACTTTGGAATAGAGAAGGACGTTTTCTAAAAGACATTTAAAATTGTTATCAGGAATAAACATTGAATTTTTAAAAATTTAATTGAGATATAGTTGATTTACAGTGTTGTGTTAACTTCTGCTGAACAGCAGTGACTCAGTTATACATATATTTTTTCTGTATCTTTTCTTTATCCTTATGGTTTATCGCAGGATATTGACTACAGTTCTCTGTGTTATACAGTAGGTGCTTGTTGATTATCTATCCTATGGTATATAATAGTTTGCATCTATTAATTCCAAACTTTCAGTACTTCCCTCCCCCACACCCCTGATAGATTTTTTTGAAGACGAAAACTGTCAGGAATAAGGATCAATAGGTTTTCTCTTTCAAAATATAAAAAGACTTGTATAACAAAAGATACCACGGTTTAAAAAAAAGACCAGGAAAAGATACTTGCAGCATCAAAGTCAAAATTGGTACCCAGAATATATAAAGAACTTAGGAAAACAAATCCAAAAGGAAGATGGATATATGATGTTTATTTATTTAGTTTTCTAAATTTTTACTTTTTAGGCCACGCTGCCTGGCATGTGGAATCTTACTTTCCCAACCAGGGTTGGAACCTGCATTGGAAGTGCAGAGTCTTAACCACTGGACTGCTGGGGAAGTCTGACGTATGATATGTTTTAAAAAAGCATTTTACAAAAGAAAAACTCAAATGGCTAATAAACCTAAATGAGGTGCTCAAGCTCATAAAGTACCAGGAAATGCAAATTGAATCAACATCAGCATTGATTTTCCCCCAAACTGGGAAAAATGAAATGTCTAATGACATCAAGGTTCAGTAAGGATGTAAAGAAACTTACTTATACTTTGGGAATTCATTTGTCAATTTCTATTAAAATTGAAAATGTGCACACCCCGTGTCCTAGGATTGTCCATCTAGATGTATATACCCTTAATCCCCACCCAGATTATACGTAACGTATGTGCAAGGGGGGCTTCCCTGGTGGTCTAGTGGTTGAGAATCCACCTTGCAATACAGGGGACACCAGTTGGATCTCTGATCGGGGAAAGTCTCACATGCCGCGGAGCAGCTGAGCCTGTGCATCACAGCTACTGAGCCTGCATTCTAGAGCGCGAGAACCACACCTGCTGAGCCCACTTGCTGCAGCTGCTGAAGCCTGCGTGCCCTAGAACCCATGCGCCGCAGAAAGAGAAGCCACCGCCGGCAGAAGCCTGTGCACCGCAACTAGAGAAAGCCTGTGTGCAGCAGTGAAGACCCCGCACAGCCAGAGCATAAAGTGAATAAATAAGTACATCTTTAAAATAGCACAGAGTTTAAAGGAAAAAAGATATGCACAAGGAATTCTCGTAACAGTGTCGTCATAGCAAATGGTTGGAAATTACCTGAATGCCCAGGAATGATTGGGATTTACCTGAATGCCCAGGTGATGCTTTGGGGAAATAGATGTACTATGATGTACATGCGATGCAACACAAGCATATAAAGTGAGGAACCAGAGCATATTCAATGTGTCAACACAGATAGGGCCTCAAAGAATGCAGTGCTGTCTGAAAAATGCAGGTTGCCAGGTGTACACATACGTTGTAACACAGTTTATCCAAATTTAAAAAACATCATGATACTGTATTGATTTTTATGGTTATGGATATGTCATGAGCTTGGGAAGGGATGGTCGAGGGGAAGAGGATTTATTCTCTTCCTCTTCCTGCTCCTTGCCCTCTCTCTGTTCTGATGGCTCTGAAGCAGCTTTGATGTAGACACATCGTAACTGTGAGCAGTGGGTAGATGGATATTTGTTGTTACTCCTTTTACTTTTCTACAGCTTAGGGGATTTTGAGCCTCCTGGGGGAAAGGGCCTTCTTGTCTCGCTGACCATTGATTGTCCTTGGGGAGATTTCTGGCTTCCCTGTGGTGGAAGAAGAGGTTTCCTTATTCCTGGACAGTAAGGACTGGCTGTTGGGAGACTTTTTTGGAGGCGGGAGGAGTGAGTCTTTTATCACTTCTTGGGCCTTAGTCGTTAGTGTGTGTGTGTGAAGTCTCTCAGTCGTGTCCAACTCTTTGCAACCCCATGGACTGTAGCCCACAAGACTCCTCCGTCCATGGGATTCTCCAGGCAAGAATACTGGGGTGGGTTGCCGTTTCCTTCTCCAGGGATCTTCCCAACCCAGGGATAAAACCCAGGTCTCCTGCATTGCAGGCAGATGCTTTAACCTCTGAGCCACCAGGGAAGCCCCTAGTGGTATTTTGTAAATACTGGTTTATTAACATTTGAATTAAGTCAAAGTTGAATAA
The DNA here is from genome assembly GCA_006410635.1 of Cephalophus harveyi. Lineage (NCBI taxonomy): Eukaryota > Metazoa > Chordata > Mammalia > Artiodactyla > Bovidae > Cephalophus > Cephalophus harveyi. The sequence goes on along the minus strand of SJYT01015503.1, from coordinate 1,051,975 downwards.
GTGATTAGTGCATATGACTTTCTTGGTTCCTATTAATCTGAAATTTTGTGTCTTCTATTTGTATAGTGAAATACAGTTTACAGAGTCCCTTCTTTATATATCTTATTTGATATGGTAACATGATCACTTAAAAAGGAGTGTTGGAAATTAGGTAGATGAGGGTCTTGCAATTAATATATTGCTGGCAAATAATAATTGTTGAAAATAACTATTTTTTAGTAATTATAAATTAGTACATGGTCTTTGTTAGGAATTTAGAAAATACAGATTCCTAACAAACACCATGTACTAATTTATTTCCCACGTTAGCAAGGTAATGCTCAAAGTCCTTCATGCTAGGCTTCGGCAGTTCATGAACTGAGAAATTCCAGTTGTACAGGCTAGATTTAGAAAAGGCAGAGGAACCAGAGATCACATTGCCAGTGTTCTTTGGATCATAGAGAAAGCAAGGGAATTCCAAAAGAAATCTGCTTCATTGACTACACTAAAGCCTTTGTGTGGATCACAATAAACTGGAAAACTCTTCCAGAGATAGGAACACCAGACCACCTTACCTACATCCTGAGAAACCTATAGACAGGACAAGAAGCAACAGAACCTTACGTGGAACAACTGACTGGTTCAAAATTGGGAAAGGAGTACATCAAGGCTGTATATTGTCACTCTGTTTATTTAATCTCTATACAGAGTATATCATGCGAAATGCTGGACTGAATGCCTCTCAAGCTGGAATCAAGATTGCTGGGAGAAATATCTACAACCTCAGATATGCAAAGGATACCACTCTAATGGCAGGCAGAAAGCAAAGAGGAGCTAAAGAGCCTCTTGATGAGGGTAAAAGAGGAGAGTGAAAAAGCTGGCTTAAAACTCAACATTCAATAAACTCAGATTATGGCTTCTGATCACATCACTTCATGGCAAGCAGATGGGGAAAAGTGGAAACAGTGACAGATTTTATTTTTATTCAGTGATTCTGGGCTCTAGAATTACTGTGGACGGTGACTGCCACCATGAAATTAAAAGATATTTGCTCCTTGGAAGAAAAGCTATGACAAACCTAGACAGTGTATTAAAAAGCAGAGACATCGCTTTGCCAGCAAAGGTCTGTACAGTCAAAGCTGTGGTTTTCCCTGTAGTTGTGTATGGATGTGAGAGTTAGACCATGAGGAAGCAGAGCACCGAAGAACTGATGCTTCTGAAGTGTGGTCCCTTGGACAGCAAGGAGGTCAAACCAGTCAAGTCTAAAGAAAATCAGTCCTGAATATTCACTGGAAGGCCTGATGCTGAAGCTCCAGTACTTTGGCAACTTGATCCAAAGAGCCAACTCATTTGAAAAGACCCTGATGCTGGGAAAGATTGAAGGCAGGAGGAGAAGGGGGTGATGGAAGATGAAACGGTTGGATGGCATCATCAACTCAATGGGCATGAGTTTGAGGCAACTCTGGTAGATGGTGAAGGACCGGGAAGCCTGGTGTGCTACAGTCCATGGGGTTGCAAAGAGTCAGACATGACTGAGCGACTGAAGAACAAAGTGAAAGAAACAGTGAATAGAATTTTAAAATACAAACGAAAAACAAACACTAGCAAAAATAATGATGTGGATTCGGGGAAGAACCAAATCCAAGTTTTAGAAAAATACTTAGCCTAGTGTTTTGTATTTAGGATCTATGTGATAACTGAACATTTGGGCAGATAATTCCCAATATGAAACTCATGACTTTACACAACGTGAAGTGCCTTTGTGGAGCCTCAGCTTTGGGAGTATCCGCTGATCCTGTTGTTCTGTTGGCCTTCCAATTTGTGGACTGAGCTGAGATTGGAGTCACAATTCTGAAACAGTTTCAAGTAATGGGCAGGTTTCCCTTGTCCTTCGGGGGGAGGAGCCAAGTGTATTCTTGGAGCAGCTTTGGCTACTTCCCCCTCCCCACCCCCCTCCCTGTTTTGAGGGCCTGCTGGATGCCAGGCCTTGTACTTGAAGGAAGGATAGGAGGATGACTAGAACATTGTCCCTCCTTCCCTGGAATTCACGTTCCAGCAGGCCATCGAGTCTGCCCCTGGGACCCTTCCAAATGCACTGGACTGAATCGAATCTATTGTGTGTTTACCTCTGTAAAATTGTTGCTGTCGTATGAATTTCTGATGAGTCTTCTTCAGCTTTTGGAGCAAGATCAGGTCCCACAGTGGTCAATATTACTGAATATATGGAGACATTGGTTAGCTGACAAGGAACTAGATATCGCAGTTTTCCAAGCAAATGAATAAGTTTACTAATCAGCTTCTCCAGATTACTAATTCTTCTACTGCACATCTTTTCAGGATGATGTGAGGCATAAGGTTCATCTGAACACCTTTGGATTCTTCAGGAATGGGTACATGAAAGTGAATGTCAGTAGCCTTTCAGTGAATGAACCCAAAGGAGCCACAGACAAGGACTTAACTGTAAGTGCCTTTCCAGGAGCAAGGGTGAACCCTTTTCTGTTGCTTAGGTAAGAGCATCCCCCATTTTTAAATATGAAATATTAGATACGGAGAAAATGAAACTTGTGAGCAGGCATCGGTAGTTTTATTTTTTAACAGTGAAGTTACAATTCTTGAATAATTTCAGTTACAACGGATCCTTCCTACAAAACACATGCTAAGAAAACCGAGAGGAAGGCCAGGCCTCGATAATCACCTTTTCTTCTCTTGGGCTAAGAAAGGTATGAACGTCGGGGCATCAGTGCTAATTCACGTCTACCGTTTTCACCTCCTCTTAGATTGGATTCAGCCTAGACCGAACAAAGAATGATGGATTTTCTTCTTACCTGGTGAGCATCGAGTGCGTGGCCTGAATGCTCCCTGCACTTGAGCCCAAGGCCCGGGGGGGACACCCTGCTCCTGCCAGTGCTGTTTCTGAGGGGGCAGCTTGGACTCCCAGCGTCTCTGAGCAGCCACAGCTGTGTTTTTCGAGTGGGGGCTGGGCCACTTACTTGCTTTATTCATGAAAACTTTTTGTTCTTGTTCTAGTGTGACTGAATAACATGCTGTATAATTGGTCTTCCTTTCTCAGGATGAAGATGTGAATTACTGTATTTTAAAGAAACAGTCTGCCTCTGTCACCCTTTTAATCCTAGACATCTCCAGAAGTGAGTAAGTAATGCTAATAATCCTTCAGTTCAACCCTCGGGTCAAGTCAGGGGGAGTTTGGTAGTTAAGCTAAGGCGCGTCGTATCGTCTGCCACACGCCAAATACTTTGCCGAGTGCTGGAGATTACAAACAAGGTGAAGAAGGTGGAGGCGCAGTCCTGGAGGAGCTTCTCGATGCGACAGCAGCAATACCAGTGGTGGCAGCAAACTGGAGGAGCAGTAGGGCAGAGGGACGCTGGCTCGTGGGCAGGAAGGGAGGGCTTCAGAGAGGTGTTGGTGCGGCCAGCTTTCTCGTGAGGAGACTGCAGAGGAATAAGAAAGGGAAGCGCATTCCGGGCAAAGAGAACGTGTTGCACCGAGGCAGAGTAGCACGCGCCAGCATGGCGCGTGTTCAGTGAAGTGAGTGCGTTGTTCACAGCCAGCTAAGGGGAAGAGGGAGGTTTCTGCCTATCCTGTGCTGGACGTCCTCCCCTTGATGCGTGCGATAGTGCCAACTGAGGGCACGTGTCCCCTCCTCAGGCGGGATGGGTCTCACAAAATTGGGGTCTGGTCAGCAGGGAGAGGGAGGAAATGCATCGTAGATGGGCTGCTGATGGTTTTTACTGCCCTTCACCTGCTCCCCGAGGCCTCATTTCAACACCTTTCAGTTCAGTTCAGTTCAGTCACTCAGTCGTGTCCGACTCTTTGCAACCCCGTGAATCGCAGCACGCCAGGCCTCCCTGTCCATCACCAACTCCCAGAGTTCATTCAGACTCACGTCCATCGACTCAGTGGTGCCATCCAGCCATCTCATCCTCTGTCGTCCCCTTCTCCTCCTGCCCCCAATCCCTCCCAGCGTCAGAGTCTTTTCCAATGAGTCAACTCTTCGCATGAGGTGGCCAAAGTACTGGAGTTTCAGCTTTAGCATCATTCCTTCCAAAGAAATCCCAGGGCTGATCGCCTTCAGAACGCACTGGTTGGATCTCCTTGCAGTCCAAGGGACTCTCAAGAGTCTTCTCCAACACCACAGTTCAAAAGCATCAATTCTTCGGCGCTCAGCCTTCTTCACAGTCCAACTCTCACATCCATACATGACCACAGGAAAAACCATAGCCTTGACTAGACGGACCTTAGTCGGCAAAGTAATGTCTCTGCTTTTGAATATGCTATCTAGGTTGGTCATAACTTTTCTTCCAAGGAGTAAGCATCTTTTAATTTCATGGCTGCAGTCACCATCTGCAGTGATTTTGGAGCCCCCAAAAATAAAGTCTGACACTGTTTCCACTGTTTCCCCATCAATTTCCCATGAAGTGATGGGACTGGATGCCATGATCTTCGTTTTCTGAATGTTGAGCTTTAAGCCAACTTTTTCACTCTCCCCTTTCACTTTCATCAAGAGGCTTTAACACCTTACTGGGTTTTTTTAACCTCTTACTCCTTTTCCCTTGTGCACGAAATGCAAAAAAGATGGGGAAAGAATAGTCATTTCTCCTAATTCTTCATGTTAGAATAATTAGTCATTTATATTTCCTTCTAAACTTGTTTCCTAAGTCTAGAACATTTGATTTTAAAAATGCATAGTCATTTTATAATTTTATAAGCATCCCTGTTCATTCAGCTTGATCATCATCAATTTGTTGAACACATTACACATACTTAGGGAAGAAATATATACCTCAGAATCAAATGGTTGCTACAGACTCAAACTTCAGAGTGAGGCTGCCCCGGCTGCTGACTAGCTTACTACTCTTGGGCAAATTCTTTACTTTTTAGCTTCCATTTCAGCACCTGTAACAGGCGGATAATAGAATCTGTATCATAGTTCATCAGGGACTGCATAAGATGATGGGCTTAGAGCTGGAAACAACACCTAACTGACAACACCTGCCGCCGTAAGCTTTACTTTGAATTCTTTTTCTTCTGTCTTACTTGAATATAGAGTGAAAATAAGATCTCCACCAGAAGCTGGTACCCAGTTACCAAAGATCATCTTTACCAAGGATGAGAAGGTTGTCGGTCAGAGCCAGGAGCCTGATGTTAACCCTGTCTCAGCAGGCAGCCAGGCTCCGAAAGAACAAGGTAACTGTAAGGTAGACAGTAGCCTTTCCTTCACTGCCTTGCTCATAGATCCAGTTTTGTTCCTACCTAAAAACAAACATGATTTCATTTAGCATTATTTTATTTTTGAGGTGATATAAAAATACATAACAAAGAAAAATGCAGGAAAGATGGGGAAGGAATAGTCATTTCTCCTTATTCTCCATGGTAAAATAATCAGTAATTTCTATTTCCTTCTAAACTTGTTTCCTAAGTCTAGAACATTTGATTTTAAAAATTCGTAGTCATCTTATAATTTTATAAGCATCCCTGTTCACTCAGTTTTAATATTTCTTTATACTTATCAGATGCCCCATTAAATGGATACTGTAGTTTGCTTGGCATTTTCCCTTAAAAAGATGTAGTTCCATTTCAGTGCTATTATAAAGCATTGCTGCATCAGACATCTTTATTTGTAGATTTTTTTTTTCATATGTAGAACTTTTTTTTTTTAGGCTGAATTCCAGGAACTGGAATTTCTGGTTCAAAGGATATGAATACTTTGGGGAACATTGATACATATTTTCATTCCTTTCCACATGAGTTGTATGAATTTATACTCCTTTTGGGAAATATTTAATCACAGCACCCACATCACCAAGTCCTAGCCAGCAGTGGGTTTTTGGTTGTGTTTGTTTTTTAAATCCTAAAGTGAAAGGCAAAGGGGTGTCCTCGGTTTTGAAGTCACTCTTACTACTGAGGTTGCACTTTTCCTCCCTATGTTGATTTACCAGTTTAGATTTATCACCTCTTTTATTGACCATCAGGTTTGTCTAATAATTTATATGAGTTCTTTAAAGATAGCTTTACTAGTTACAGTATTATTTATGTATTATTTTCTCAGTTTGTCCGAGTTCTAATACACGCTAAAAGACGTGCGCCAGTGTCCGTGTGTGCGATGGTGCGGTTCCCTGTATGTGCGCCATCTGCTCCTTGTCTAGGCTCCTTGGGCTCACGTGACCATTCCCTAGGCAGAACATTTTCGTCCTTTTTATTCTGAAACTCTCTCCCTTCCTACATAGTTTGAGCGTCTCTTCCTCAGAAAGAACGACTTAAGTAAAAATAAGACACAGAGGCCCTCTCTTTTCATTGAAAGAAGTCATTAGCAATCTTTGCACTGCTTGCCATGAGGAAAAAAGTATGCTTTATGCTAATAATATTTGCTGTTTTTTCTACATATGTAAATAGATCTCATACATACATATTTTAAACAGTGATCTGGTTTCAAATGTCATTACTTAGAAAAAAAGAAAGTCATTCCACGTGGCATCTTTGGCAGCTACATGCACTGGGTTATTTAGAGATGATTTCCTTCGTTGATGCTGAGTGTTGCCATTTATTAAATTGTGTTCATAATAGAACATGTCCAATTTGCAGCTTTTACAGCTCAAGAATGTTTGGGGTTTTGAGGAGTTACAAGTTTGTAAGATGGCATGTGGCCTTGGCATTTTGTTTATTTGTTTGAATTATTTGATGTTAGATGAGCTAGAGTCTCATAAAGTGATACCGTAGTATACATATGAGCTGAACCATGCAATAATATCTTCTAAATGATTCTTCTTTTAGAAAGTGGAAAGTCTAAAAGAAGTACCGTGGATTCAAAGGTAAGCACTAACCCCAACCTGTGCTCTCAGCTTTTCCAGGTGTGTGTGCTCACACGCATGTAAGACTGTCCTTATATACATGTGTACATACACACACAGGCGCACACACGCACATCTGCATGCTCAGTCTACAGGCGGTTGCCTTCTGTTTGGGGAGAGAACTTGGACACTGAAATAATTTCAGAGTAAGACTGAGTACTGAGTTATACAGCCCTTATGTGACAGAAGCTCAGATAGTGAGGGGAGAGGAAAGTGGGGTGTCTGAGAGTTGTCTGGAGGGAGATGTCACCAGGGCTTGAAGTTTGGTGGATTGTTTGGGGAAGAAGATGAGAAGAAAGGGGCTGAAGACGATCATGAGCAAAGACTGGAAGTGGAAATGAGCATTGACAAGTGTTGGGCACTGGCCTGTTGAAAGTAAAATATAATATATATTTGGGACCAGAGAGAGGGATCTTAGATTATAGAGGGCCAAAAAATTGAAGATAGCGATGCACAGAAAACAGGAAGTCATCGTGTGTCCTCGGTCAGGATGGAACGTGGTACAGAACGTGGTAAGGGAAAGCCATTGTTCAGAAGGAACATGCAGGGTAGCGGTGGTGAGGGGGCCGGGGACCTGAGAGGGCCCAGGAGGAGTGCTGTCGTAACCGTGCAGGTTTAGGGTGTTGAGCATCTGAGCCAGAGCAGAGCTTCGGGATGTGGAGTGAGTGAGCAGCAGTCTGGGAGGCCTGGGCGGCGGGGAGCGGGGAGGAGAGGTAGGTTGCTTTCCTCCCCTCAGCAAGGTGGGGAACAGAAGTACCAGAAGGACATGTGGGAGAGTTTTAGTTGGGGTTATCTTAATATTTCAGTAATGGAGCATCCAGACGGCAGGGTTTTATTTTAACAGCTTTCTTGAAGTAAAATTGATACCCTACAAACTGTGTATATTTAAAGCGGCAGCTCAATAAGTTTCGACCTACATGTGCGCCTGTGAGCCACCACCACGACATATCCGTCACCACAGAGGGCCCTCCCTCCCCTTTGTCCCCTCCCGCCCCTTTTTGGGAGCCTCTGCCCTGCCACTGGGTTCTCCTTCATCTAGTGCGATGGTTTCAGGTGCCTCTGGGCCGCCCCAGGTCTCAATAGCTCCTTCTTTCTGTTGCTCGGCTTTAGCCCATCGTGCCCGCTGCGGTGTGTCAGTCGTTTGCCGTTGGGCATGGAGGCAGGTGCCGTGTTGAGGTGCGGCCTGGGGTGGCATTCGTTGTCTCACTAAAGCTGTAAGACTAGAGAGCTGCTCAGCGGGGAGCAGGGGGCTGTTGGAGTGACAGGAGAGGTGACTTTTAAGAAAAGGAAACGGGTAAAGGTTTACCTTTTTTTGTAAAATAGGATTTCATTCATATTGAAAAGATGGTGAATTTCTTTTTCAGTGAGCTTTTGAAGATCAGTGAATTTAGGATTTTAGAAGAACATGTTTTGGAGCTTTAAAATTTTTATTTTTAGTACCATGTTTTTTTCTGATGTTCTCATCTAAAATAGGTTGTTGATGTCTTTTTTAGGCAACAGGAGAGAAATCCTTTTCTGTTCATAATAATGATGGGGCAGTTTCATTCCAGGTACGTAATCTCTTTGAGTCAAGCTTTGTAGAATTTATCTCTGCCATGTAAAAGGGTGAATTTTTAAAGAAACTTTCAATGTAGGAATAATAACTTATATATGCTGTGTGCCAGTCATTTGAATATAGTAACTCTCTCCTTAACAAACCTCCAAGGTGGGTATTGTTATCCGCCACTTATCAAATCTTGTATATCCAGTGTGAGCATCAAGGCCCAGGTTCCAACCCGGTTCTCCCTGGCTGTCCCCACAACTCTGCCTGTCTAATCCCACACTGCCTCCCATTCAGAGTGCGTCAGAAATCCAGAATTCTACACCTGAAAGGATGATTGTCATCTTTTGGATGATGTTGTCATTTCAGAGGCGAGTTCACTGAGACTTAGAGGCCTGAGTGACCTGCTCAGCCATCACTGTCGCTCGCTGCACATGAGTGTCCGTGGCAGCGTCACAGCCTGTGTGTGAGCTGTGGGGTAGGACGCTGAGTTGGATCTCAGAGCCCACATGCTAGGTGGTGACCTTGGACAACTCACTTAACCTCTGAAGCTCACTCTTTAATCATCTGCAAATGGAAAATGATGACATCCATCTCACAGGGTGTTAGGTGTATCATTTTTTAAAAATAAAAGTGCTTTGTAAAGCACTGTACAAACAGTCTCTTATCATTAACTTGTAAGAATCACTACCTCTTTTTCTAGACAGTTTTCATTAACTGAGGCATCATTTACTTCAAGTGAAATGCACAGCTCCTGAGTGTGTGGTTTTGTCAATTCTGACAATGGCCTGCACCCCTGTAGCCCGTGCTCAAGATTCTCTGTATTTGTACCACTTCTGAAAGGCCCCCACCCCTGCATTTGCAGGTCTGAGTTCTCTCACCATAGATTCTTTTGCTGCTCTAACAGGGTTAATGTTATTTAACTTCAGTAGCCATCGGTTTTAACCGCTGACTGAGAGTCTGTGGGGTGCTCCTCTGCTCTGAACCCTCAGCAGCTTCCCCTCTGTCTCACGGTAGAAGCCCAAGTCCTCCCTCTGGTCTCCGAGCACACGTGGTCTGGCTGCTATCGACTCTGACCTCAGTTCCTGTTTCCTCCCCGCCCTCTGTGTATTACTGTGCTCCAGCCACTGCTGCTCCTAGAGAAGATAAAGCCTTGGCTTCTGCTCTAGCAGTGCCCACTGGAGAAAAGCTTGTCCACAGAGTCTGCATGATTAATTTCTTCCTCCTTCAAGTCCTGGCTCAAATGTCACCTTTTCAGCAAAGCTTCCTCCAGTCGCACTGTTGTAAATGTAGCCCCCCACACCCCCGCTCTACCTTTTCCTTTAAGACTTCTTTCCATCGTGTAGCATACTGTATTTATTTGTTATATTTATTGTCTCTCTCTCCCTTTAGAAGGTAACTATAAGGGCAGGGATTTCTATCTGCTTTCTTGCTGCTCTGTGTGAAATTCCTCATCTTGGGCCTGGCCCTAGCAGTCTTCCTATCAGTAATTACGGAGATGAATGAATGTATGAATGAATGTCAGACATCCTGCTAAGTACTTACACCTTACCATTGTCTCAGTTCATCTTCCCAGCAAGCTATGAAAGTAGGTACTTGTATTAGTCCCCTTTACAGGTGTCTCTTTTTTTCCCTTCTTTAAAATTTTGAGGTACGGTACCTGTAGAAGAGTCTGTAGTACTTACCTTGAGTACAGACAATTAATCAGTAATCACCTTCGTAGCCCTCACCTAGTACAGGAACTAGAACAGCGCTTACCATGCCTGGGTCCCTCATGTTCTCAACTCTAGAGTCACTCCTGTCATGAAAGATGTTACCATAACCGTTTCCTTGTTTTCTCATCGGTCACCACTTGTGTATGTAGCCCTAAACAGTATATTAATATTTTAGGCTTAAAGTAAAATGTTCCCTAGAATTGATTAAGCAGTCACATTCTGTGAACATATATAGGTGTGTGTATATGTATAAATAACATTTTTTGATTTACATTAAGCTTCACTTGAATACATGAAATATGTTGAAAAACAAAGAAAAACCTCTAAACATAGTAGATGTGGCCTCTGTTACTGTTGTCTAAAATCATACAGGTACATTTGATGAGGAAATACTGGTCATTTACTTTTTCAAGTGCCAGAAGAACATCGTTTCTTTTTTAGAAGTATTTTTTACCTAAAGGGCAAAACAATAACGTGTGGGCTTGAAAGCTAGATAACCGCGTCTTAAGTTAGCTCTGCAGACTTCAGCAAAAACCCATCACTGATGGACAGATACGTGATAAAGGAAGTGTAGCAAAGTGTAGAGACTAGGTAGTGGGTACATAGGTATTCACCGAATAATCCAGTCTACTTTTCTGTTAGCTTGAAAATCGTTAAAATATTAGGAGGGTATCAGAGAATAAGAAAACGTGTATTGGAACTCTGCTCTAGGAGAGTTTGATTAACTTAAGTAAACAGTCTGTTTTCTTCTGTTCGTAGTATTCGTGACTTCTTCCTGAGATTTAAAAATTTAGCTGAGAAAAAAAAATAAATAAAAATTTAGCTGAGGATTTGGATATCCATAAACTTTTTTTCTTTTTCATTTTCAGTTTTTCTTTAACATCAGCACTGATGACCAAGAAGGCCTCTACAGTCTGTATTTTCATAAGTGTCTTGGAAGTGACGTTTGGTCTAATGACAAGTTTTCATTCAGCCTCGACGTGAGTACCACATGAAAACTGCTCCACGGAGACGCTGTCAGCTGTGTAGAATGCAAGATGGTTTTTTCCTTTCTAAGAGCAGTTTTAAGGACATTTAAGCAGAGTTAGAGAAAAACATGGCAAGAATAACATTTCTGCCAGTGGGCAACATACTTCAGCAGAGGAGTCTTTAAAAGGAAATATAAAGGATTTATATTAGGATGTGTTTACACTTCAGCCTGTGCATTAAGAATGTGGTGGTTCGGACTTCCTCGGTGGGCCAGTGGTTAAGACTCTGCACTAACAAGGCAGGGTATGCAGGTTCGATCCCTGGTTCAGGGAACTAAGATCCCACATGCCTCAGGATGCAGCCCCCCAAAAAAATGCACTGTCTGTAAGTCATCTATAACTCTGTTTCCGAAAAAAATATGGTTGTTACCTTCTGGTGCTCACTTTCTTGAGCTTCTGTGAAATAGCAGAGATTCCAAATTACTGAATATGGGATGATCTGTTCTTGAAAAGTGAAAATAGTCTCATGTTGGTTTCAGATCGAGATCACAGAGAAGAATCCTGACAGCTACCTCTCAGCAGGAGAAATTCCTCTCCCCAAATTGTACATTTCCATGGCCGCCTTCTTCTTTCTCTCTGGGACCATCTGGATTCACATCCTTCGAAAACGACGGTAAATTATCACCTTCTTGAGCCCTTCAGCCCCCAGGGCTTGGGGATGTGTTTGTTTAATTTCACCTGTTGCTGTCTTCGGAACCAAGAGGCCTTGTCACTAGCAGTCCCGCTCTCTTCAGAGGGCATCTTCCCCGAAACAAGGGGGCCTCTGCAGAAGCCTTACAGTGTGGGAGGCCTTTGCATGCAATGATGTTTGTTTACTTCCTATTGCTTGGTTTAAAAAGCAAATCCAAATATTTCAGTAATATACAATCGAAGTAAAATGTATAAGCAGTGTTTCCATAGCAAGATCTGGAGAAGGAAATGGCAACCCACTGCAGTACTCTTGCCTGGAAAATCCCATGGACGGAGGAGCATGGTAGGCTAGAGTCCATGGGGTTACAAAGAGTTGGACATGACTGAGTGACTTCACTTTCCGTAGCAAGGACACCCCAGCTCAGGACTCAGAGTGAATGCATTGGTCACATTCAGGGGCTGTTTGTTCTTAAGACAAGAGGTGCGACCGTGGTTCAGTGCCTGGTGGGAGCATGGAGGGGCTGCCGAGCTCTGAAGGCCCAGCCAGGGTAGACACTGCCCTCCAGAGGCTTGAGAAAACTTCTTTAAAGCCTGCCTGCCTGACTCTTGGCCTTTCTCTTGAAACCCCCGAGGCTTTAACTTCCTCTTCTTGGTATTTGAGGGGAGTAGCAGCATATGAGTGATTAATCACTAGTGATAACTAGTGATTAATTCTGTGCCCTTCCCCCAAAGTGGAAACGAAATGCTAGTTTTCAGTTAAAGAATAGTGTTTGTTATAAAGCCCATAAACTGTGTAAAGGATGGTATGGAAGTATGGTATCATAGTAGAGATTTAAATTCACACAGTAAATGAGTACCCCAAATACCAGATGCCTCCTTCTCTGGAGCAGTGGACCAGAAGGGGAGACCTCTAAGCCCTGGTGGCATGCCTGTCTTCTGGCGGACACGGCTCCGCTCGAATACCGGGCTCTGCTGGGTGCGGTTTGCTGTTTCCTGTTTGTTGTATGTCTTTTACACCCACTGGACGCAAAGAACGTCTTGTTTGCTTGTGAAGGACTCTACATAGTCATGTTTGGACTAGAGATCGGGAAACCATTAATAAGAAAAAAAGAATCCTGCAAATTCAGGCCATACAAGATGATGGAGGGTGGTTTTTTGTTTTTTTTAAGAAGGTTTTGCTCTTACCTTTAGTAGACAGATAAGAACTAGGAGTTGGAAACCTGGTTTTCAAATGTAGATGCTGACTGTTGTTGCTACTGATTGAAGTATACCTGGCTTCACTCTGTACTTCTCTTTTTCCTCAGCTGCGGAACTAGAACAGTCATAATCTGCCATAATCTGCCTTCCTCTCAAAGTCTTAGATCTTCAGATTTCTTATGTGATTTCCCCTGAAATGATGTGTACAAGAGGGCTTTGCAAATCAGAGCGCTATGCAAAGATGAGGCACATGCAAAATAGTCTAGCCAGATGTTCAGTGGTATTTTAAATTCCCTTTATTTAGCGAGGCAACAGTCAGTGTCACTGGTTCACTTTTATATAAAACTGTGATGACAGTTTAAACCCTGTGGTTAAACGAGGCTGACCTGCTTTGGACAGCGTATTTTTAACTTCCTGCTGAACTGTAGTGTAGATCCAGAAACGTGTCGTTCTGGCCCTCTGCCACCCGCCCCGCCCCCCATGTGTTTCCAGGAGTCTTGAGCCACGTGGGGTTGGTTATTCGAGTCACATCATGGCTGTGACTCCAGGGCTCTTGGAGAGACTCGCAGCCCCTAGAGCTGGAGGGAGCCGAGAGACTTGGGCCTTGGCTTGCTGAGGCCTCGAGGGGGGAGGTGAGAGCCACGGCTGGCGTCCTGGGCACAGCTGGCCGGGCCCGCGTTGGTCTGCTGTGCCATCGTGGCCTCTCTCACGCCCGCGATTCTGTCGTGGCCCCGGAGCACGGGGAGCTGGGGAGGGAACATGGACAGCTGGCCTGCTTGGGGCTGCTTTCTGCCCAGCCCGGCGCTGAGTGTGGCAGTGCCATTTTCAGCAGCGGTTTCTGAGGCCTCGTGAGAGGAGGGCGGTCAGGGTAGAGCCCGTGTATGAGCCTGGTCGCTGCCCGCTCAGAGCTGGAACTCTTGCCTGCCTTCACCCGCCGTCGCCGCTGTCCCCCAGGCTGCAGGTCGAGGGGGCCAGGCCGTGGGGGTGAGCCCAGCCCTTGCCGGCTCTGCAGCCTGGGTGAGTCTCGTGGCTACTGAGGACGGACAGGCTCCTCTGGCCTTGACTTCCCTTTCGACCTTCAAGTAGGTAGGCCCCGGAGCAGGAAAGAACCAGGGAGGAAGCCAGCCCGGAAACTGGCGTGCGTCACTCACGACCCGCCCTCCTTATCGTTCTCTGCAAGGCCCTCTCCTGTTTGACTTCCTGTCCCCTCTCTCGTTCCTTCCCAGCCACGGCCAACTGCCCAGATGTGTTTCGTTTGTGTTTTGGGGTATTTGTGTATCTTGATAAACAAATCACGTTTACTGGTATTGAATGTATTTTTAATTTATATGAACTGTCTTGTCTATAGGTATTGTTTTCGTACCTTGTTCCGCTCGGTAACGTCCTCTTTAAGATGTAGGCACATCGCTGGTGCGCACCCAGTTCATGGCTCTTCATCTCCTCAGTGGCATCCAGTGGGCGCCCCATTTTGCTCGCCCACCCTCTTCGTGGTGGACCCTTAGCTTGTCCCCAGACGGCTCGGGCAGCCTCTGAGGTTCATGCCGGGAGGAGGCGCACTGGGCGTGGGGCGAGTGCTCCTTTAGTTTCGCCGAGCACTGCCACGTTGCTTCCCGGGGTGCCTGGGCGGGCGCACGCGCGCAGGCACTGACATCTGAGCTGGTGCCTCGTTTTCTCTGGCGTGTTTCTAGAATTACCTCTGCAGAGACCTGTTGGCCTCCCGGGCTTCCGCGCGTGATGGCCTGTGTTTGCACTACCCTCCCGTCGGGTGTCCTGTCTGTCCCTGGTTGCTGTGCCTGAGTTCCGTGCACATTGGAATCTCAGTCCCTCGTGTGCCTTGAGACACTGCCGGTTTCTTTTCCTGTTGAATTGTTGAGGGAAAATCTTTCACATTAATGGAGTCGAGGCCGTGTGATTGTAGTCTTCCGGGTCGTGCCCCGTGGATCCTGAGAGGCCCACTCCTACTCCAGATCACGAAATGTCTGTTTTCTGTTTAGCAGCCAAATCCCCCTGGGGTATAGGTAAGAGTGAAGCTGAGGTCAGCTTTCCTCATTTATTATATAGGTTTAAGCTGAGGTTTTTTTTTTCTCCTCCAGTGCCAGGTACTAAGCAGTCTATTCTTTTCCCATTGACTTGGTGTCACCTTAAATATTAAGCTTCCGTACAAGCACACATCTGTCTCTAAGCTTGCTAGTCTGTTCTGTTGGTTTACTTCTCTGATGCTCACTGTCCCCCATTTTTTAACTGCTGTATCTTTGCAGATTGTCTTGATATCAGAGAGTGGGAAATCCCCCTGTCGCTCTTCCTCAAGTCTGCTTTCTTTCATAGGGTTTAAAACCTTTTCTCTGTCATGATTTTGTGTCTCTCACAGGTTAACTCCTAGGGCGAGGCGGGAAGGGGTAGAGGAATTGAATGCCTGGCAGCCTGAGGGTAGACTGGTACCCGTAGAGGAGGTTGGGGGGAGTGGGTGCTGTGTCTCACTGGCCTGGTGTGTTTGGCAGGTTCCAGCCTTCAGGGGACGGAGAGGGGCATGGTCTTTGACCATCCCTGCTACCTAGCACCAAGCCCACTTCTCTGGGCTAGCGATTTCCCCTGGAGCTGTGCCCAGTCCCCTCTGCCTTCTTGGGGATTTTGTGCCATTTTCATAGATTCATCTGCCTCTTTCTTGCCTCTGTGGGCTTTCCAGGGTGGTTTCCGGAGAGGAAACTGGCAACCTGTTTAGATTTCCATCTTATCAGACCGAGGAACCCATTGTGCATCACTTGGCTCCATTCACAGAGTTGGATTGCATGGTAGAGATGACTTAGGACCCCATTCCACGTCTTCTCTGCTGGCAGCAACCACTTTTTAAAAAAGCTTTGTGTTTGTGGTTTGCTTAGATCATATTTATGACTTCCTTATAAATACATGATGGGTGGAGCTTCGGCTGTCCTTTGGGAATGTGAAATTGTCCTTACATTCTTTTCTCTCTGTGTTATAGGAATGATGTGTTTAAAATTCACTGGCTGATGGCTGCCCTTCCTTTCACCAAGTCTCTTTCCTTGGTGTTCCACGCAGTATGTATTTGTGTTTTGGGGTCATTTATGAAATACCTATATTATCAGGGAAAATAAGTTGGAAGACAGGCTACATCCAACAACAGATAAAAGAATACCTTTGCCATGAAGCCTCCTTTGGTCCGGGAAGGGCTGGTCATGGGATAAATCATCATAGCTTTCCTAGTGCTAGACTTAAGACGTCTGTATATCTTACCTACAGACTCAGAGTTTTCTCTTGTAGGTGTTTTATTTTTTCACCCTCCTAGTCATTTCTTGAGATTAGAGGGCCACCTCATGAATTGTTTCCACAGCTTCCTTTATTTTTTGAAATAGCCCCCCACGTTCCCATTTGATTTGAAATTCACTGTTAGCATACTTGTTTGAGAGGAAACTGATGCTCTGAAGATTGAGGCATAAGAATTGAGTCAAGCTCTGAATATTTAGTGCTGATGCAGACTGAAATGAGCCAGCCCGTGGGAGACAATCACAGCTTCCCCACTTTGTAGGCCTGCGAGATATCCGTGGGCCCCATCTGGGAGGGTGACAGTCTCCAGACTCTCAGAAGCCTACTGCCTGTAAAAATGTTGTCCTAGAAAAAGTAATAACGTATCCAGTTGTAGTTTCAGGAAATGATGATTATTTGGCTGGTTTCCCATTTGGATTTTAAGGTGAAAGGATTCCTTCTGGAATCATGCAGATGACGAGTCATAGGATTCTTGGGTCACTTTCATATCCAGACAGCCACGTGTAGAGGAGTGAGAGGTGCGTGAAGGGACTGATGTTGGCTTTGGGCGTCCTGCCTGCAGGCATTTGGGGCGCTACTGAAGCTGACCACCTTAGTGGAAATTCATTGGTAGCTTCAGGTAGCTCTAAATTTACAGGTTGGTTCCCCCCCCGCTCCCCAAAGAAAATAGAGTTGAAGCTGGGTGATTCCACATAGGTTTTTTAACTGAGTTAGTTATTATGTAAGCAGCAAGGCTATGAGAGAGAAAGCTGTTGCCTGGGATTGAAAAGACCGGTGACATTTGGAGGATTTTTTTGTTTTTTTGGTTTTTTACATCTTTACTTTTATATATTAATTCATTAATTAGCCATTTAGTACCGCTTGCGGAATCTCAGTTCCCCTGCCCAAGGATTGAACCCGGGACCCAGCAGTGAAAACCTGGACTCCTAACCACCAGGGACTCCCTTGGAGATTTCTTATAAGAAGAGACTAGGCAGCCATTTGCCAGAGTGAATCATCTGCCTCAAGAGAGGGACCTTGGGACTTCCTTGCCGGTACAGAGGTTAAGACTCCATGCTTCAAATGCAGGGGCTGCACGTTCGATCCCTGGTCAGGGACTAAGATCCCACATGGTACGCAGTGGGGCCAAAAAAAAAGAGAGGGACCCGGACTAGGGGTTAGTGACATGAAGCCCTTCTGTCTCGTTTCCCAAGCTCCCCGCCATTCACAGTGCATGCACACGCTTCACTGTGCGTCCGCAAGTGCAGTGTTAGGGAGTGGGGGTGGGTGTCCCCATCACAAGGGCCTCTGGTGGCATTTCCTGTCCTGCTGTGGGTAAGGCATTGGTGGATAGCCTTTCTGAAATGCACCTGTTTTCTCGCAGATTGACTACCACTACATCTCCGCCCAGGGCTTCCCGATCGAAGGGTGGGCTGTGGTGTACTACATCACTCACCTGTGAGTACCGAGAGTGCCTCGGGAAGTACCCGTCCTGTGACGTAATGGCTGGGCAAGGCTGGGGAGCTGAGCTAGCATGAGACCTGCCCCAGGGCGAGGGAGACGGCCCCGCCCTCCCAGGGCAGCCGTGGGGCACGTGGGTGGCTGAAGCATGCTCCCAAAGGGGTCCCCCCAGCACAGCAGTGGGCCGTGTAGCTAACTATTGCTGTGCCAGAAAAGAAACACTATTCACTGACGTGCGTTCCCTACATCTGGCCATGTGTCTTTTGGAGGAAGTGCGTGAAATCATAGAATGAGCTGAGACTGTGACTCAGAATGAAAGGCTAAAGAGACCCGTTGATGTCTGTTCATTCTTCCCTTTTGCAGCTTGAAGGGGGCACTGCTGTTCATCACCATCGCCCTCATCGGCACTGGCTGGGCTTTCATTAAGCACATCCTTTCTGATAAAGACAAGAAGGTCTTCATGGTTGTCATCCCGCTGCAGGTAAAGGATCTCTAACCCTGCTTGTCCTCCTCCTCGCGAGCATCTGCTGGGCTGAGCTCCAGGCCTGTCTAGGGAGAGGGAGTTGGGTCTCCTGGAAACCCCCCTCCTCTGCCTTTGGGGTTGAAGCCTGGGCCTGTCTTTCTGGATTCTGATGGACCCAGATCTCAGGTTCTCGCACTGGGAGGTGCTCCACCATCTGCCGTCTTTAAACAGCACATGAACAGGGAGCTGCTGAGAAGTTAGGAAAACGTACTGCCGCCTTTTCTGCATCTCATGGTCCTCTTAGCAGAGAAGCTTGGGTACACTATGACTTGGTTAACGATTTCTCTTTTTTCTGGCTGTGCTGCTCGGCTTGCAGGATCTTAGTTCCCCAACCAGGGATTGAACCTGGACCGTGGCAGTGAAAGCAGTAAGTCCTAACCACTGGACTGCCAGGAAATTCCCAGCAAATTATTGTAAAATGTGAATGACACCAGTGAGTTTCCAGAAGGTAGAATATGAGACATTGGGGCAAACGTTTATTAAGAGCTTCATGTGTTTGGGGCCTTGGACTGAGGCCAACTTTAAAAAACTGTGAGCCCTTCAGGAAAGAAATTTTGTCTTATGTGTAGCAGTCTTATTGGAGGTAGAACTCAGACGTACAGGATGCATGATAAACATATCCTAGCAGGGACACACTACTCCTCAGCTCTGCTTGACCAGAGCGCATCTGTTTGATAAAGTCGTTCTCATCCGTGATCATTTGGAGCCCAGTGCAAGTGTGGTGGGTGAGGACTGGAACGGTGCCAGTTCCCCAGGCACCCAGGTCAGCCCGCTCACCTGGTGATTGATGGTTTGGCAATGTTTGTGGCAAAACCATCTTCACTTTCAATCATAAGAGACATATGTTCAGTTCAGTTCAGTTCAGTCGCTCAGTCGTGTCCGACTCTTTGCGACCCCATGAATCGCAGCACGCCAGGCCTCCCTGTCCATCACCATCTCCCAGAGTTCATTCAGACTCAGGTCCATCGAGTAGGTGATGCCATCCAGCCATCTCATCCTCTGTCGTCCCCTTTTCCTCCTGCCCCCAATCCCTCCCAGCACCAGAGTCTTTTCCAATGAGTCAACTCTTCGCATGAGGTGGCCAAAGTACTGGAGTTTCAGCTTTAGCATCATTCCTTCCAAAGAACATCCAGGGTTGATCTCCTTCAGAATGGACTGGTTGGATCTCCTTGCAGTCCAAGGGACTCTCAAGAGTCTTCTCCAGCACCACAGTTCAAAAGCATCAGTTTTTTGGCGCTCAGCCTTCTTCACAGTCCAACTCTCACATCCATACATGACCACAGGAAAAACCATATGTTAGTGCCACGTAAATGCTACAGACTGGTCGCTGTAGGTTTCCAACGAGAGAGTATTCACTTCAATTTGGATGATCTGGAAGAGCTGTCTGGTGGAGATGGGCCTGGCCTAGCTTTTAAGGAAGACGTGACAGAGGCAAGCGTGCCGTTGCCGTCGGCGAGCAGGAGAGGCCGAGGCGCTGGACGGGCCTTGCTGCTGAGCCACCGGGGCCGCTTCTCTGCCGGGTAGCGTTCTGCAGCCTGCCAAGGCCTCAGGAGCCGGGAGGCGGTGGCTGGGGTCCTCCTGCCCCGTCTCCCCTCCATCCAGGAGCGGCTGCCCTCCACCCCCGCTCTTGTTCTCGCAGCCCGGAGCGACGTGATGGAGGCTCTTCCCAGCTTTCCCTGTTCTGTTCCCCAGAAGGAACAAAAACACAAGGCTGCAAGGCAGGTCACTCTGAGGAAGCAAGGCCGTTTAGACAATCAAATATAAGGAAGTTACGAGGATTTAAATGCAGGAGCTAGTCTGAGAAGTCCTTGAACATCAGCCTTGACAAGTTGAAACTGTTTCCCTCTGGTCACGGGAGCCACTGCGTGCTCCTGAGCAGAGAGTGAGCGAAGCAAACGCGGCGTTTGAGCAGCCCTGTTGGCGCCTGGTCCCACACCGGTGCCTCGAGTGGCACGGCGTGCCTTGTGTCCAGAGTGTGAACCGAGGGCAAAATGGGATTAAGCTGTCTATTTCCCGGTTTGTCTTCTTAGACACAGCCACAGATGCGGACCTGTACAGTGGACGAGGCTTCTGGAGGAGCCCAGAGACCGGGTGTTAGCGGGAGACGGAAATTTCAGGCTAATTTTTGCATTTGTATGAAGTGTGGCTTCAGTGATGATTTAACTGATGTCCATGACGGAAAGAGAAACTACCCTTCCACAGTCATAGCACAACAGGCTTCCCATTTCTGTGGAAATATGGAGAATTCCCTGTAGAGCAGTGAAGCAGAGTGTTTGGGACCACGGACTTTGCGTGGAGTAGAGGTGGAACTCCTCTGCCTTCTTACCTGGTGATAATCTTCAAAAGAACAGTTCATCAGCTGTGTTTCCCTTGTGCTCAGAGGTGTCACGGGTTTTAAATTGTTGCCTTCTGTCTGACCAGCTGAGGGACTTTTTATAACATGCTAATTGCTTAACGACAGGCTGGGGCACACACAGCCCAGCCTGCAGGCCCGGGTGTCCAGTGCCCCGGGCTCTGCCGCACAGCTCTGTCCATGCTCCCTGTGTCCCGCAGGTCCTGGCCAACGTGGCCTACATCATCATAGAGTCCACCGAGGAGGGGACGACAGAGTACGGCCTGTGGAAGGACTCCCTGTTTCTGGTTGACCTGCTGTGCTGCGGGGCCATCCTCTTCCCGGTGGTGTGGTGAGTGCCCCTAGGGGGGAGGCCACGCCTGCGCCACGGGCATGTCCATCCAGCCTGGCAGCTGGACCCGCCTAACCCAAACTGGTCAGGGTCACCCCGGGGCACACGACAGCTCCCTGGGCCCAGGCTGACCTGAGTTAGTCTCCAGGCTAGACCGGGGAGTTGTGTCTCTGTTAGGTTCCCCAGGGGACTGCAGTAGCGCTCACCTGGCACCGACTTTCAGCACTTCAGATGCTGGAGAAGGGTTTGGAGACAAGAACTCAATAGCAACATAAAACAGCCGTGTGAATTTGAAGGAAAGGGAGTTGAAGTTGAAGAAAGCCTACAGATGGCCTCTTCTTGCCAAGTTAGATAGAAAATGAGGAAGTACCTCAACATAAAACTAGTGGTAGTTCTCAGCTCATAAACGTAGCTGTCAGCAGATGGATTCACTTCATCCCTGGAATTGGCAGACTTTAGATGCATATACTGTGCTTTGACTATGTGTAAAGACATGTTAGTTACTGCCAAGTCAGCGATTGAAGAGGAAGAATATCCTCCTTAGAGCGCATCCAAGTGAAGGAAATTCTTGCTTCCATAGGAAGAAAGAAAGTAGTGAAAGAAAGGCTCACAGAATTCGGACACTCACCCTCATAATGATCTAGTTCTGTGGCCACTTGAAAGCAGTCAGTTCTTTTGGAATAAAGTTTTAAAAAATAGACTTAGCTGTCTTCTCTTAGAAGTGAAGTGTTTCCATACTGTAGTGCCCCGCACAGTGAATTAGTAATTTTATGGTCCTGGGGTTGATGGGGTCGTTCATTATTCTGATTATTTAGAACGTGGTGTCAGTGGAGTGTAATCCTCATTTCAGTCAGTTAGATCCACTTTTAAAAAATTTATTGGGGCCCACTGGATGTTAGTTGCGGCATGTGGACTCTCAGTTGCGGCATGTGCGGTCTAGTTTCCTGACCAAGGATCAAGACTGGGCCCCTGCATTTGGAGCAGTCTCTTAACTGCTGGCCCCCCCGGGAAGTCCCGAGCATGTTAGATTCACTCTTAACCTCACTCGTACGTCACACATGTTCACATGTCAGTTCAGCAGACAGCTGCCTGCTCAGGAGAGAGCACAGATGAGTCTTCCTAGTCTCCACAGCCGCCCCGTGTCCTGTTCAGGAATAGTGACCCAGACATTTGAAACAGGGCTACTAGCATCGTCTCTGGTTGGAAAGAGCGTCTTGCTACCAGGGAACAGAGCCTCAGCCCCAACTCTGACGTCTGTCACCCTCAGCACAGCAACAGAGAAGGGACCTGAGGGCAGGTTCCCCCGTGGTCCAGTGGTTAGGACTCTGAGCTTCCATTGCTGGGGGCTCCGGTTGGAATCCCTGGTCCAGGAACTAGGATCCTGCAAGCCACAGAATGTGGCCAAAAAGGGAAATTGAGGAAGGCCGAGGTGCACTGTGGGGCTACAAGGGGTCCCTTCCTGCCGTTCATTGATTGCAACACTAAGGAGCAGATGCCAAATGGCAAGATTCTTCATGGTAGATGTTCTGAAAATTGCTGTAAAATGAGAAAAACTCAAGTACTAGAGAGATAAGTTAAGAAACTGTGTCAGAATTTCTTTTGGACACTCAGATTCAGCCAGCATCAGTTTGGCGTCATCTTTGTGCTCCTTAATTTCATCTGTTGTGCCATTCAGTTCTCCCAGGTGGGCAGACTACAGAGTTTTGGGGAGAAATGACTGACTGTCCAGTCGGGAGTGATTGGCTGGGCTAGGTCTGCAGCCCAGGTCCATGAGACCCCGGCCCGCCCTGCAGCGGGTCTGCTCGCACCGCGCCCTTCCTCCCAAACAGTCCCTCCTTCCGTGCCTCTCACCTCTGCCCGGAACGCTGGTCCCCAGCTTCCTCAAGAACCTTCCTGTGCCGCTGGCTGAACTGTACTAATGGTAATTAGTTGCCAACACTTCCTAGCTGGAAAAGACTCCTTGGAGGCCAGAATGGTTTCAGCAATGTTAGAAATCCCCAGTCAATGAAATACCACGTTTGCATGAATCCTTGTGCTCACAGCCCCTGGGTCTAGGCTTTAGAGGTCGGCCTGTGACCTTATAGGGTCCGTTCTCTCCAGGTGGCAGGTGAGCTCTTTGAGCCTGCATTGTCTTGGTCCGTTTGGGGTGGGGGCATAGTGGTGGGACTGAGATTAGATAGTAGGTTGGCGAAAAGTAATTGCAGTTTTGGACTGTGAATTTTAAATCACTGTGTGTGCTTAGTTGCTCAGTCGTGTCTGACTGTTTGCAACCCAGTGGACTGTAGCCTGCCAGACACCTCTGTCCGTGGGGATTCTCCAGGCAAGCATACTGGAGTGGGTTGCCATCCCCTCTTCCAGGGAATCTTCCCAACCCAGGGATCAAATCCAGGACTCCTGCATTGCAGATGGATTCTTTACTGTTTGAGTCTCCAGGGAAGCCCTTAAATCACTATAACTGTGCCCAAGCACAGCTTTATTAATCAAAATAGGAACCGTTACCATCAACACATTTTTGCCAACGAGGAATAAGTTTGTTTATTCTTGTAGCATAAAAATCTATGCTTTGGGATTCAACGAGCTCTTGGAAAGCATTTTCTGCCTCCTGCTGGTTGTGGAAGCGTTTTCCCTGCAAGAAGTTGTCAAGATGCTTGAAGGAATGGTAGTCATTTCCTTAGTCTAAAATAAATATAAAATAAACAGCAAGTAATAAAGCAAGGAATGTGCATTAAAGTGATGTATAACATAACCACATTTATTTAAGAATGCATTCCAAAATCAAACAGCAAAGTTCAGCAATGCAAAACCATAGTTACTTTTGCACCATCCTAACAGAAGATGCAATGGAGAAGGCAATGGCATCCCACTCTAGTACTCTTGCCTGGAAAATCGCATGGATGGAGGAGCCTGGTAGGCTGCAGTCCATGAGGTCGCTAAGAGTTGGACACGACTGAGCCACTTCACTTTCACTTTTCATTTTCATGCGTTGGAGAAGGAAATGGTAGCCCACTCCAGTGTTCTTGCCTGGAGAATCCCCGGGACAGAGGAGCCTGGTGGGAGGCCATCTATGGGGTTGCACAGAGTCGGACACGACTGAAGCGACTTAGCAGCAACAGAAGATGCAGACTGCTCACGACTGTGTTTTGATCTCTCCCCTCACACCAGGCCCGTGACAGACTGCTTGCAGCCAGCAGAGGGCATCTTTAACTCTCAGGCTTGAGAGCCACACATGCCTGAGGTTTGGTTATCAACCATTACCACGTCTGGGGAGTGCTCTATAAAGTCATCTGTTCCAGCCTTTCAGTTTTTGTGGAGAAATTCAAGGCCTCAAGTTACTAGCACTGAAAATGGAGGGGAATGCAAATTCATTAGCTAACCTTTTGTTCTGCAAATGTTTATTTTTAGGTCAATCAGGCATTTACAAGAAGCATCAGCCACAGATGGAAAAGGCAAGTTCCTTTGTGTTCTTTTGTTCTTTTGGCCAGCCTTCCCTAAAGCCTTGTGCCTGGGCACTGCAGAGTCGGGGAGGGAAGGCGGGGGCCTGGGGCTTTGTAAGAGCAGCCCGGTGGTTGGGTGGCGAGACAGGTGGGGGAGCGTTGCTGAGCCCAGCTGTATAAGGCTTGGGGGTGACTCTGCTTACCAGATGATTCACCGCATTTCCATTCGTGAGTGTGATCCTCACCTTCTCAAAACTGAGTCAGGAGGAGCAAATGTTGTCTTGGAAGGACCAGATAACACCTCCCCATGCGAACAGAAGGTCTTACGGATCCGGGATGGCTATGTGTAAAGCATCCCTTCCTGCTGACTTAACACACTTTCAAAATAGATGTGTCGGTATTAACTTAAAAAGAGACTGATGCCAGAAAGAACCTCTAAAGCGCCTTGATTTTTAAGTTGTCGTGCAGTTAGAACCCTTCTGCATCTTCTTGGTTTCCTGACCCGGCCTCGTAAGTCAGAAAAGAAACCACAGAGAAAGTGTTGTGTGTGTCTCTGGGCTTATTTGAATTATGTCCAGGACTGCAGGGTGCCGTGGGCCAAGTGGGGATTTCAGGCCACAGGGGTCAAGGAGCCAGACTCGCAAAGGTCCCACCTGCCTCTGGATCCATAAAGTCACACACCCAGTGCTGTACTGATGTTCTTTGAGGCAGATTATTCACTTGTCGATAGATAAAATATGTTGCTGATCTGTTTTCTGATTGTAAAAGTAATGTGGGTTCATTTTGGAAAATTTGGTAAATACTAGGTAGGAATCTTCCTTCACACTTGCTTTACAATGAGTATCACATCATTTTCTCTAATTAGAATTAACCTGACTTCAAGCCTTCCCACCAGTGTCAGGCACAATCTGGGGTTCTTATTGAGAGCACAATACATAGTCTGGGGCCCACAGTAGTTCTGTCGAGATTCCTGCTATCCAGATCTTGCTGTGAGTAGCCTGGTGTGTGAGGGTCATGCCAGGCTGGGAGCCCCAGTCAGCGCTCAGATTCCAGGCTCCCAAGGTCCCTCGGCTCCCTGGAGGGCCACAAGCCCACCCCTCACAGAATGTGCCGGCTCATTTTCTTTCTAGGCCCAGGAAACAGCTCTCTTGTGTTTTTTACTCTCTCCCTTCAAAGGCCCTGGGTTCCCTTCTCCCTCTGGAATGCCCTCGGTGATAGATTCTTTTCAGTGAGCTGAAACTGGAGTGTTCTCTGCAGAAATCTTTTGCTTTTAGCCTGGCTATTAGCCTTCCTCTGAGCCATGGATCTCAGAGAACCATCCTGCCTTCTCGCAGTGGATAAACGAAAGCTACAGAAAACAAACCACAAATGAGACTCTTAATAAAGCATCTTATCACAAACAAGAGAATCCAAAGTAGAAAATAAAACCCACCTTCTAGGAGTACATTTGTTTGGGCATTTTCTTGACTTTCTTTTTTTCCTTCTTCTATGCATGTTGTATGTAAAATTAGTTTTGTTATTAACGACTTTTAACGTGTGCATACTGCTGCATTTATTCACGCGTTTGTTGTATTTTTTGGCCGGGTTTGGTCTCTGTTGCTGCTTGCGGTCTTTAGTCGCGGGACATGGGCTTCTCATTGCGGCGGCTTCCCTTGTTCTACAGCTCGGGCTCTAGGCACGTGGGCTTCAGCAGCTGCCGCAAGTGGGCTCAGTAGCTGTGGCTTGTGGGCCTCGTTGCCCCTAGGCACGTGGAGCTTCCACGGACCAGGGATTGGCTGTGTCCCCTGTGTTCTTACCCACCACGCCACCAGGGAAGTCCCGTTTTGTTATTTCTGTAACTTAATAGATCTTTCTCTGACTTTAATGTGTTGAGATGTGACGTTTTAACTTTTTTTAAAAATCTTTTTATACTTGTGGTTCTGGGTTCGTTTTTCTGACTATTCGACTGAACCTGTCTAAAAACCCCAAGGGTAATGTCCTCCAGTCGGTCAGTTTTATCTGTCCTCTTCTTCCCGTTGGTGAGTTCCTGGTTCTTCCTCAGCGCTGCCTTCTCCCGTTATCTCCGCCGTCCTAACCCTCTGACGCCTCTCTGCCTTCTCCACCTTCCTTTTAGAGGACGTGAAGGGTGACTGTGGCAGTTAATTGTCTCTGTGACCATTTATTCCATGAGAAGTTGACCGTTGGCTGAGGATCCCGGTGCAGTGTTCTCCCTGGGGTAGATGGTGCAGCCAGGAGGGGCCACCCCTGTCCGCCCACATCCGTAGTGAAGAGAAGCATCGTGGAGCAGGCATGCTTTTGTCATCGTCCAGGATGCACGAGGCAGTTTCCTATTCCTTCCACCAGGTGACAGCAAGGGGCCTCTTGAGTGGAGGGCCAGTCTGAGAGCCGGAAGTTGTGAGGGCACACCAGGGCTCGTGTCCACCATTCTCAGGGGGACAGACCATTAAGAAAGCTCCCATTTCCCATCAGCAGATATCTCAAACCCTTTGAAAGGACAGAGTAGATGAGAATCGGGGTGTCTTCTGGATCCGAGTTCTTTCATTGAACTGACAGGCTGGGGGATGCTTTTGAGCTCATCTCCAGATGCACGCTTCACTCTGTACTTTGAAAACTGTGACACTTGCAGAGTCGGGGCAGCCGTGTCCCCACGATTGATGCCTCCCCTGCAGAGAACTCAGGGCCAGCTGGCTGTGCTGGCAGGCCCTCCGCGGACATGACTGCTGAGTGGCCGTGCCCCGCTCTGCCGCCCAGGACAGTGGTGAGGCGGCACGGGAAGGCTCGGATGAGCACACCGCCCGTGGACCCCTGGGTCTGGAATGTGGTGTTGACCCTCTGCTCCTCAGTTCGCCTTCCTGAGATCTTGCTCATCCTTGAGACAGCTGACAGAGTGACGGCTGTGGACGATAAAATCTCCTACTGGATTTGGAAGCTTTTCGCTGGATGGAGCCTGACACTTTGGTTCTTATTCTTAGGCTCATTATTCCATTGACTAATTACATGACCTTGACAGTGACTTGGGCTTAAGAATGTCAGCTTCTTAAGAATGTGCTGTCCAAGCTGACTGATCGCAAGCGGGGGAAGCGCTGTTTGTCGCCGTTCTCCCTGCACTTGGGGTTCATGGTGCTTTCAGGGAGTGTGGGTTTGGAGTTGCTGACGTCTTCGTCTCTGGATTCCTTCTGACTGACGCTGAGCGAGTGTGAAGGAAAGCCTGAAGGGCGAAGCTGCCCGCTGTCCTGAAGGCGTGCGTTGTCTCCTCTGCCACCCGCGCTGGCCCCTCGCACGTCCCTTGTCACCCAGAGTCCCTGCTGCGCCGCGAGGCGGCTTCTCGGAGTCTTCCCAGGCACGGCCGACCCTGCTGCCGCTGCGGCTCAAGCCTGCCAGGCTCGCCGTCTCTGCCCTTGAGCCTGCCTTCCTATTCCCTTCTCTTTCTCCAGTGTCACTACCTCAGAGGATGCCTTGGGGAGACACGCCCTGCGTCTAATTAACAGTCTCTGCTTCTGAGCCTCTCCCTCCCCACCACCCCCTTGAGTTTCTGAGGAAAATTTCAGAGGAAGCGTTCTGGGGAATCTTAGCTTTCATATGAGCTTCCAAAGCCCTGAAGCAAGTGGCGGCTGGCTGGTTGCTGGTGCAGTGGAGAAGTGGCTTCAGTCCAGCTGCTGCCATGTTCCGAAAGTAGCTGTGACCTCCAGAGGCCACAGCGGTTCGTCAGGGCACCCATCCTCCAGAGGGTCCTCGGGGTCAGCACTTTCCTCCTGATGCGACGGCATCAGCCTTCTCTGCTGTTGATCGTTGCACTGATGCGCAGGAGCAGTGGCGGGGACCCCGCTGGCGCCTCGGCAGGCTGCTCGGCCGGGCACCGGGCTGCCGTGGCCGCTGCCTTCTCTCCATTCTCGCCCACTCCCGGGTGGAGAAGGCTCGCGTCCCTGAAGAGAGCCCTTGACGAGTTAGGAGAAGCTTGTAACGGCGGTCCATCGCAGCCCTTGGGCTTACTCTCTCACCGCGCCGTGTGGAATGGGGCGTGCCCGGGAAGCACTTGCGCTTCCTTCTGGAGTGTGGTGGTCATCTTGAGGAAAAGCACGGGTGCAGTGGTGTGAGCTGGGAGCTCCGCTAGCCGCGTTCTCGGGACGTCTTTGGGGCTGTGCTGGGTCTTTGTTGCTTGCGCACGGGCGTCTCTAGCTGGGGTGGGAGGTCTTCGCGCGGCAGGGGCTGCGCCTGCTTGGAGCCCGGGCTCTAGGGAGTGCGGGCCTCAGGAGTCGGGGCACACAGGCTTCGTTGCCCCGCGGCACGTGGCATCTTCCCAGACCCAGGGATCGAACCCAGGTTGCCTGTGTTGGCAGGCGGATTCTTAACCACGGAAGGCCCAGGACACTGTTTTTATTTGAAGGAATGATGATGGTCAAACTACAGTTACTCAGGCCTGGGCTTTTGACAGACATTTTCTTGAAAATGAATGAAATGTGTCTGTCACTTCAGGAAAACAAAAAGTATTTGTTGTCAGTGGATCTCATTTTCGCTTGAAACCACAGGTTTTAATTTAGGAAAACGTAGACTCTACCCCTGTAAGCTTGACAGCTTCCCAATTTTTAACAGACATCTGATATGAACATGAAATAAATGTAAATATTTCATGATGAATTTCAGTATTTCAGAGATCTCCTT
Organism: Cephalophus harveyi; assembly: GCA_006410635.1. Taxonomy (NCBI): domain Eukaryota; kingdom Metazoa; phylum Chordata; class Mammalia; order Artiodactyla; family Bovidae; genus Cephalophus; species Cephalophus harveyi. The sequence goes on along the minus strand of SJYT01015503.1, from coordinate 1,023,001 downwards.
TAACTCAGTGAGAGAATATTTTTCCACCTGATGAATGCATGTTACACATACACAGAATATTTTCCACCTGATCAGTGCATGTTCCACGTGCATGAATAAAAGATCTGTTCAAAGCTTGAGATGGACCAGCGGATTTGACTGTGACAGTATGAAAGTTCATTGCTACAGTTTCAGATTCCCCATCTTAGTTATTTTTAAGAAGCTACCACTTGTCAAGCTTTAATGCAAAATCAGAGACAGCTGTTTGCAGTTCTCTGAGAAGGCCTGCCTCTGATCAGGCCCTATTTTTTTTTTTAATAAACTTCAATCAGAACACTCCCTCACACCAGATTGAAGGCAGAAGCAAATACGAGAATCCAGTTCTGTTCTATTAGACCAGACGTTAAAGGGATTTACAAAAATGGGAAACAGTTTTACTCTTCTCCTGAAATTTGAGTTTTTTATTTTATGAGGAAATCATTGTTTATATTAACACATAATGGATTATTTTTGTTAACCTATAAATGAGTTATTAAATATTTAAAAAATTTGTGTCAGTTTCTAATACGGTAGGTACTGGTAGACTTGACCCACATTAACAGAAGCTCTTGAAAGTGGGAAGGGGTCCTGAGACTGAAAGCCTGAGGGCCGTGTCTTAGGGATGAGACTTGTTGAGCCTCTGCTGGTCACCAGGGCCACGAGTGGGCGCGGAAGCTGCCTGGCTCTCTTCTCCTGTGCCTGCTGAGCCCGTTTCAGACTTAGTTGGCCGTATGCTTGTGACGAAGATGTCTGTTCATTCTGGGCAATTAATGGGGGGAGAATGTTTTCTTTGGGTTTATTCATGTAAACAGGCCTAACAAAAAACCCACTGCTGGGAAAGGAAGAGAAATAACCCTCCGCCTGTTTTTGTAGATGAAGTTTTATTGGAACACAGCCGTGCCCTGTGTACGCCTGTGGTCTGTGGCCGCTTTTGTGCTGCAGTGGCAGGGCTGAGGGGCTGTGACAGAGACCACCCGGCCATGGGGCCCGAAACGCTTGCTCTCCAGTCCGCACAAAGAGAGTTTGCTGGCTCCTGGCTGCTGTAAACATTCAAGAGATACCGTCTTAGAAACCGCACCTACAGTGTAGCGGTGTTGACTGACTTCACTCTATACTGAGCACTGCAATAACTGTAAAGCTCATCCTGCTTTTAACTGTTTGCTGAACTCCAGCTCTGTGTCCAGAACTGCGTTTCTTGTTGTTTGATTGGAGCAATAAATTTTACGTCATCTTCTGCCCTGATATTTTACCTAACCTGTTACTCTAGTGGGAATCCGTGATTTTCTTTAAGTAACCTGGTGGCTCTCTCTCTGGATGGTGTGACAGAAGCATTCATAAAATGCCCGCATCGCCTATGGCGTGAGGTGAGGGGCCATGGGTCAGGCGTGAGGTGAGGGGCCATGGGTCAGGCGTGAGGTGAGGGGGCATGGGTCAGGCGTGAGGTGAGGGGGCATGGGTCAGGCGTGAGGTGAGGGGGCATGGGTCAGGCGTGAGGTGAGGGGGCATGGGTCAGGCGTGAGGTGAGGGGGCATGGGTCAGGCGTGAGGTGAGGGGGCATGGGTCAGGCGTGAGGTGAGGGGGCATGGGTCAGGCGTGAGGTGAGGGGGCATGGGTCAGGCGTGAGGTGAGGGGGCATGGGTCAGGCGTGAGGTGAGGGGGCATGGGTCAGGCGTGAGGTGAGGGGGCATGGGTCAGGCGTGAGGTGAGGGGGCATGGGTCAGGCGTGAGGTGAGGGGGCATGGGTCAAGTCTTTGGAGGGTTCCGTCCTGTGCTCAGGGCCGCCTCACCAAAGCACGTGGCAACCCTCTGACTCTGCTGTTTGTCCCATGGCGGCCGTGCCGCCCTACCCCGGCATGTGGCACCCAGGTGTGGGCAGGGTTGTGTGGCCTTCAGCAAATTTTCAAACAAGTCTGTGACCCTAGGAAGGGTGAAAACCATAGCTAAGTAGACTGTCATTAGAATGAGAGAAAAAAAATATCTAGTTTTTGAGATTGGCTTAATACAGTGATTTTTAATTTCTTTAAACCCCAAAACCTTTCCCATCTCAGATCACCCAAAATTCCTTCTCTGTCGTCATCCTGGTCACAGCTTCTGGGCAACATTTTGAAATAGTCACTTAACCAGGGATACCACCCTGAGTATGTGTAACCTACAGCCGAAAGCAAAGGGGCCTCTCACATCCCTAGGCTGAGAACCCGCTTCATCATGGACACATTGCCAGTTTTTTAGCCTGTGTGTGCTCCATTGCTAAGTGGTGTCCGACTCTTCACAACTCCATGGACTGTAGCCCACCAGGCTCCTCTGTCCATGGGATGCTCCAGGCAAGAATATTGAAGTGGGTTGCTATGCCCTCCTCCAGGGGGTCTTCCTGACCCAGGGATCGAACCCCTGTCTCTTGGGTCTGCTGCGTTGGCAGATGAATTCTTTACCACTGTGCCACCTGGGAAGCCCCTGTTTTTTATTAGGCCTTTGAAACATTGGGGACCTAATTGCCTGAGGGGTCCCTCCCTTGGCCCCCCAGCAGGCCTGCTCAGCTGTCTGGGTTCTTTGCCTGGGGGGTATCAGCACGCATGTGACTCCAGGTCTCAAGGCAGACACAGTTGAAAGCCGCTCTTGTTGACTGCTGCAGCACTCAGGGAGGCCAGGTGCTCTTCTTGCGGAGACGTTGTCGCTGCTGACCAGGCTGTGTCTTCAAGCAGCGGATGTCTCTCCATCTTCCTCGCCGCAGTGGACTGAATACGTGCCGTGGGCACAGCCT